>SAUG01000017.1:0-153249 GCA_011316305.1 Rusavskia elegans
CGCATAAGAATAAGGTGGGAGAAACCTCTCCTATCAGGATTGGCACTTTAAGCCAGCGGGCATCGTAAGCTTGACCTGCTCTAATTGTTTTGTACCGAATTGACAAAGGTGTTGTAGGGAATTCCGAAATAGCAAGGGCCTACTATCCTGGGACCGAGGTGAACCGAAACGCGAATCGTACTTGAGTAGCCTCCTGACCGCCACTCAAAAGCAAAATAATACCACAAGAGGAGGAGCATCTTTTACGGCCGTCGAAAAGGCCAGGCTTATTCTAATAGGCCACGGCTCGCAGCCTAATCGATCTCGCAAAGCCGAAGGGGATGAAACCAGTGCCAAGAGAGCCGCGAAGTCTAAAGTATACAAGGAGAAGCTACTGAAGCAGGCCAAACTCGATGAAGAAGGTCTGCGGAATCTAAGAGAAAGATTCTCCAGTGGCCCAACCGCGGAAATATCTACTATCCTTGGGGGCAATCAATCTGTGGCTGATAGATCTGCCGGTAATACATCCAAAGAGTTCGAAAGCAGCCACGAAAGTAGCGAGGAAGATAGTGAGGACAGTAGTGACGAGGAAAGTAGCGAAGAGGACAGCAGCGAAGGCGATAGCCACGAGGATGACCGCGCCGCTCCACCGTCCTTGACATATCCTCGGAGCCTCAATCAGTGGACAAGCCCACAATCGCGCGATGAAGCCCCCACTAATCGAGCACCAGAGGACACAGTCATGGAGAATAGCGAGCATCACAGTGACATCGACTTGCTCAACATCACACCACACACCATCGAAGACCGTTTCTACATATCGTCGGCAATCAATGTGACTGTGTGTGAATTCCACAAGCTTCTAGGTCTCAAAGGGCAAATGGTGGAGATTCCGAATGACAAATCTTCTTATCGAAAGCAGTACGAGTACCTGCAGCGAAGATTCCAAGAACTATGGACCAGACAGCAGCTCCCTGGCCCGTGTCCAGCACTCTGTTATCGGAAACCATCTTTACAGACTTGGACACTTGAGGACATGCAATTTGCGGAGGTCGTCTATCCAAGGGATCGTTAAGAAGGGACGGGCCCGATTGATATGGCTTTCCTACCTCGTGAGTGATTGAATGTTAGCGCAAGCAGGGAGTTCGGTGGCTTGTTGCCAGAGGAGACGGCGATTCCTTTTCTCTGCACTTTCGTGCTTCATGGACGATTTTCTTTCGCTTCTTGAATGACTTTTTACGAAAGGCAGAACATAGACACTTTGCTAGCATGCACTCAAGCGTGCCACAAAGATACCTGAGAACAATGAACTCAAGCATGAACGTTTGGATTCAGATTTGAGAAGGCTTCCATACATTTGAAAGCACTCAGTCAATCCTCTGTCCACATATCGATCTCGTGATAAGTAGCTCCACTTGTTTGAGACCCACTAAGCTCGCTGGTGACGAGTACTGCTGATACTTCCTACTCCCTTACATTCCCACGGCGACATGCTCTTTCAAGACCTTTTAGTGTCGTTGACTCGCGTGCATACAATCAGTCCACGACTTTATACGCATCGAGGACTGGTGACAAGGACCCTGATCCCCTAAGACTCTCCTCTACGATTAGTAATCATAGTTATCATTGGTTTGGATTGCTCAGCACGCGCGCGTGCTCGCGTTAAAGTCACGTGAAACGTCCAAGCGGGCTTAGTGTCTACCTTGCTTGGCGCTCCTAGTCTGTAATTCAGGGTGGCCCTCGCAGCACACCACCTGGTGTGCGGATTAGACTTTCTCTTAGCATCAGTAACAGACCATATGAAATTGTCTAACAGCAAATAAAGCATTCAATTATAGAAAGAAACACTCTAAATCGCTAGATCGACGCTCGAAGATAGGGACATCCTGGAAGTCAACGATCTACCCGTACCTTGATGCTATCAATTGGGCACGGACCGAACGAAGCACCCCGAACGGCAACATCGTTATCTATCCTTATGCTGGAGTAGGGGGGGTTGATTTGGGAACCAATGAACTCGTTGATCCTGTATTCAGGAGATTTCCCCACCGAATCTTCAACACACCTGGCTATCAAAGTGACCTATGAGGTTACTGGACTCAAGCAACAACATCGTTGTGACACCAGACTCATGCTCTGGTCGTTTAGAAGCGAATTTGGTGTTTCCCTTATAAGGAGGTCAGGGGCTAGCAGAACACCAACATTTTCTTGTTCTTTTCCTCGTCCAAAAGCACGCATAATTCATATAAAGCTTCACTATCGTCTAATAATCCTACTACTTCTCATCTCTACGTCACTTCAGCCCCGATGGAAAGATGAAGCATCTTCAGAGACGTCATATTCTAGTGGTCCTTCCCAATAATGTCAAGGTGTTGCCAATAATGGGTGCAGATATCAAGATTGCGTTCACTTTACGATGAATAGTATCAAAGTCAACCTTTATTGAACCATCCCGCACAACTTGAAGAGTGAAGGCTCAGTGTATATCCAAAGCACGCCCTTAGTCCCCACTTTCATCACTGCTTGAATGAATGTCCTGTGGACTCCGACGAATACTTAAGCAGCGACCTCTCTCAGCTTTAACATCGACCTTCCATCTCCATCTCCATCTCCATCTCCATCTCCATCTCCATCTCCATCTTCTGTTTTACTTTTATTTCTCCATGTTCAAGCGGCCTACTCTATATACATATCTCACCTATCATTCTCTATACATCTCGAAGTTCATTTCAGTCATATCACTCATTCCTAACTTTGACTTTCTTATAGTATTGTTTCTACCCTGTTAACATTCGGCTATCCCTTGTTTTCCTTTTCAAATTTCAGAAGGCGAAATTCGCTCCGGATTATCTGCTCTTGATCAGGGCTGTTTACCACGACGGTCTCCGCCAACAGCTGCTAGTAGCTGCTGGAAAACCAGTCCACTACAGTCGGTCAAAAAACTCATCTGTGGTGCAACCCCTGCTAACACTGTCCATAGCGCATCCTCTCGAAGAGGCTTCAGTGCACCCGCCTCTGAAGTTGTCGCTCCATTTCTCGGTCTCGGGACTGATCTGGCGAGACCATCTGCGCCGGAAGGTGACGAACCCAAAAAGCAGGCGGTCCGCCCAAAGAAGGGAAAAGGATTGTCCCAGGATAGCAAAGCAATGAGCGGACGATGACAGTAAGGTAAGTGCTGAACCGAAAGATTCCCCAGACATCAAGTCAAGTACTTACAGTCTCCAGCTTCCGCAATCGAACTGGGGTCGACCCAAGAACCGAGTCGGGTCTCCCAAAGTGGAGAAGTCATTCTCCAAAAAGAGCACCACCGAGGAAAGTCTTACTCCAGCCATTGCGGTTGGGGTAAGTAAAAAATTAAAATGAACCCCTTCCTTCAAGTCAAGCACGCAAAAACCTCAGCTGATGGTGGCGGATAACGAATGCGTCCGGAGCTCACGACAGACCAAATACCGTCCTCCAGCCAGCTTTTATGAATATCACTATACTCACTGGTCGGGTCTGGCCTATGCCGTACAGCATCGGTCGCCGGATCACTACCCTTACGCTTCAAGCGGTCGACTATGAAGATCAAGGATCTCGACTGCTAATCATGAGAGGAACAACAAACCTGGACTTGGTGCTGATGATTTAATTGAAGCACTCGATGACCCATCTGGCGCTGAGAGATTTACATTGAATGGAAAAGCAGCTGCACAAGCTGGCTAACTGCTCGCTTCGTTACGGACAACACGCATGTCGTCAAGGCTCGCAAATAAGCAGCCTCAGAATTGTGGTGAAACGACCGATCAGGATGCCGACCATCGCAGCTGGAATAGCCAATAGCTCCAACCAACGACTTCAGATGTGTCGGGACTAGACCTCGAGAATGACAAGATCACCCAGGCCCCCAAAGCTTCATTCGATACATTCGCCCACACCGATTGCAATGCAGTCAAGATTGGGATCTTATCTAATATTGTCAATGTAGACTCTCATCTCCGGGTTCCGCATGAAGATTGTCCACATTCGACCAGCATCTACCATCCTGACTGATCAAACTCTTCTCTCAAGATGAGCAACGGTTCTTCCTTTTACCAGCTGGATCCGGTCAACGATATGTGGGACCTTGTCGACGAGGCCCCATATCTCGCCCAGGAAGAAGGTACTTGTATCTAGGTGCGCGAGGAGACGTCCGGGATAGAAACTATCAATGACAAATTGAGACCCGTAAGTGCTGCGACTACCGGCAACAGCTATCAACCCAACTGCTCACCTTCCACACAGAACTCTTGAAAGTATCGCTGGGCAAGAAGATCCAGAGTAGGTAAGTACTACACTCTGTGTAAATACCAAGACTTTTGTCAGACAGCTTTACTAATTCTTATAGACCACACAGAACGGTTCTCACTGGACGTCCGTTGAAGATGCAGATCACGTTCAACGCAATCTTCATCGCTTCTCTAACAACGAATCGCCACTCCCAAGCGACTCCAGATTAGAGGCAGGTACTAGACACAGCGTTGTCACCACAGAGACGGCTTCCACCGGCCAATTCGCAAGCTGTCTCGGCACATCACATGCAGCTAGCAATCCGAGGTCCCAGACGCAGTCGAGTCGTCGCGCCGTTACAGCGACAAATTCTATCAGCCCGTTGAGAAAAGTAGGCGACCCTAGGTCTCGGATCTCTACCTTGGAAACCAGCTATCACTCTGCGCCAAGGGCCCTTGAACGCGAACGCAGTATCAGAACAACGCTCGATCGATGGGAACATCATGGCTATCTCCCTTTTAATTGGAAGAGACACGTCGTAATCCATCCGGATTGTGATCGTACGCCACAGGATCTTGCCCTCCAATTGCTGGTCTATGAGAAGCACTCGCGTAATCGACAACAAATGAAAATCGAGACTTTCCAGATATATGGTACCCCGGAAAGATACGACTACGATCTGCGCAAGTGTTGGGTTCACTTTCAGGTGTGGTCGATGTACGACGTCATGTGGCCTCCGGGATACATATAGGTACATCCACATGCTCAGAGAGCGGTTTTTGCATGATCCAGTGAGCACAGCGCCATACATGAGCGAACAGCTACGACGAAGCATGACATCGCTCCATAGTCCGGCCTTGAGAACCGACATGTCAATAACCGAAGACCTGATCTCCCAACATGATTAGCGCTTCAGAAACAAGTACTTTAGAAACGAATACTTCGGAAACTACCAAGCCTTCTATCACAGCTGAGGGTCCGTCATAGCGAGCGACCCACATCAAACCTATCTATAGTCCCAAGTGGGGGGATTGAAGCTAGTGTAGTGAGTTCCGAAATAGCAATGGCCTACTATCCTGGGATAGAGGCGATGCAAAGCGCGAATCCTACTGGAGTGGCCTTCTTACCTCAGCTCAAAAAACCATCAATACTATCGAAGCAGACCGAATTTTACAGAACATCAGAAACCAACCAAAAACCAAAAAAGACCCTGTAGTCGCCAGTTGGATTCAAGAGGAAGATGCGGAAGCGAAATGGAGGCAAAGTCGGCAAGATAGTGAAGACAGCAACTGCTAGAGTCCACGAGGCGTCCAAGATGTCAATTACCACAAGTTTAATACTGTCGAGAACGCAGACAAGCATGTCAAGATCTCCAAGCTGGAAATAGCATCAAGGTCCTCCGCTGAGACCGCTGAGAAGCTTGAGATGACGGTGCTGAAGATATTACAACTTGGTGACGAAGGCTCTTCTTGTACTAATTAAGGCAAGCGAGACCATGGTCGGTCGAGCAACACAGGTCCTTCAGACGGCAAAAGCGAATAAAGACCGTACACAAGACGTAATGCAGAGGATATTGGCCATGCAGCAAGCGGTACTGGATGAAGATGACGACAGCAAAAACGACGATGTCTCCGATTCGTCGGAACCCCAGACGATCCTGGGGGAGAGGAGAGATGGTTTGTCCTCGCAAGCGCTGATGGCGTTCGTCCTTCTACGTCGCTTGGACTCGAGGATTACGGTAAAACACCTCATCTGAGACTCCGAGGCTATATCCCAGCAAGACATCGCGGAACCAGGCATTCTTACACATGGTGCTGGTCAAATGTTCAACATTGACGGAGCAGTACAACAGACACCGTTTCCAGATCTCACTGGATTAAGTTTCGCACCCTCCGGCAACGCCCTATCGGCCCCTGGCTCTCAAATTCAAACCCAAAACACCAATACCAACAATAGAGGGATGAGACCGTTCCCATCTAATGAAAATGGAACCGTCGACGACCTTCTCACGTCCGCCAATGCCCTTTAGGCCCCTAGCCACCAAACCCAGAACCCCCAAAACCGTCGACAACCTTCTTAAATCCGCTTTCAACAAAACATCCCCAAAACGCTCGCCGGAGAATATGAAACGAATTTCAAAGGGCGTGTTGGAGAAGAAGAATCCTTTACCCAAATGCGTGGTACAACTTTGGCGGTCGGTAAGGGCATTTTCCATACTACTACACATACTATCTTTGCCGCAAGAAGTATCACTCGTGAGTGTATCTGCACAAACAGCTCGAGATACCAAAAGATTCTCAAACGAACCCCAATCCGATTTTACTTGTTCCCATGGCCCCAGGCATGTTCACACCGCTATCTACAATGGAGGCTAAGACACAGGGCGCCGCTAGAAAGATCAGGGCCATCCCTTGTGAACCAACACCAAAAAATGGAAAGAAAAGCAGTGTGAGAATGTTATTTCATCCATCCCGAAAGGTGCATTCAGCCAGTCAAAGTACTCGGATCCCACACCTTCATCCCCTTCGCAAAAGCAGAAGAAAGGAAGGACATGTAGCAACAACTAAAGATCAGATCGGTGCAAATGACGAGAAAAATTCAATAAGCGATTGTGGGCAACAAACGCGAAATTACAAAAGAAACGAGATTTCACGGCGTTCTCGAACAATGTCGTTGTTGGTGCATGTTCACTGTGCAGTTGAAAGAGCAGCGAAGACAATTGGTTTTGAGACGGGTGATGCAACCCGTCAGAAATATCCGGACCGCCTCTTTTGCAAGGCGCGAATAGTAATTGAGTGGCCTCCTTACCGCAACTCAAAAGAAAGCTAATACTATGAGAAAAAGGGTACCTTTTACAGAGGTCTTAGAGGTCGAACTTGCTCTGATTAGCTAGGGTTCGCGGCCCGATCGATCTCGCAAACGAGAGAGTTCCGAAGTCTTCAGAAAGCCAAAGGGAATGAGACCAACGACGAGAGAACCGCGAAGTCTGAAAAGTATAAAGAGAAGCTACTTATCAAGGCTGGACTCAATTTTGTAGGTCAGCAAAAGCTGAAAGAAAGATTCGCCAATAGGGCAACCAGGGAACCCTCTACATCGTTGGTGGCAATCCCAGGTCACAATTGGTGGTGGGCACGATGGCTGATCATGGATCGATTGGTGACAGGCCCACAAACCCGGTGGAACGCCATGAAAAAGAAGCTCCAATGAAGAGCACTCCAATGAAGCATGCTCATACGAAATTCATAAAAGAGGGAAGGGACGGCTAGCTTGGTGCTGTTCACGAACTGCGCCGAAAAATTTTCTGCGCCTCGCGGACCCTCAGTGGCGTATCCCTGCGTACCAACAAGCCTACTCAAAGGTTCTTGCGGACCAGTACGTTTATCATTACGTGGCCAACGAACTTAGGGTACTATACTTCCCTTGTACTCTTCACTAGCAGATGCTAATCTGGATGCGGGAATCAGGGTCTATGGTGGACACGAAAACAATTAATTATGCTCCCACCTTTACAAAGTTTCTTGGAGATATCATTCTCGACCAGTGAACAATTGCCATCCTGAGGAGTTCATCAAGCTTCTGGGGCTCCAAAATGACAAGCCAGATGCACAATTCAAACTCATAAAACCCAAATTCAAATTCAGCTTCCGCATACACGGTCTCCACCGCTGCATTTTCTCAGCAACTACGCCCAATGCAGACCCATCGAAGAGGGATCACTCAATGCGAAGTAAGTAGGGACTCTGCTCGTTGAACCAAAGGGATCCTCCAACATCTCAGCACGGAAAGCAGACCGCGAAGATTGGGGGCATTTCAATGACCAAGGAGGAGGCGGCCCAAATAGGAGGATTCAGATTCTGGTGATGCTTAGCAGGACCGTACTCATCGATGATGAGTCATCGATTCCGAGGGGGTGTGTGAGCCTTCGTGAGCAGTTATTCTGACAATTTTAGTTTTTCACTGATATTCTCACGCACCACCCATCTCAGATGGAATCTTACTGACACCAATGGCCTCTATTCAACTTCCAACTATCAAAAGAAGTACAGCGGTGACGAGACCTATACTTTCTACTCAACGAACAACTCAGAAATAGTCGTGACAAGCGGGATTCCTGCGGCCGTCCCTGAAGACCAACCTCAAGTTGATAAAGCATCCACGGCCGAGCTTTTCTTGACAGTGACCCGGGTGGTAACCCAGAGGATGAGCTTCTTGACGTGGCTGGGCAAACCTCAGGGTCACACACAGCATGCCATCATTGCCCAGCACGGTACATGGGCAGGTCGCTGCGGCTTGTCAAAAGATTGGTTGAGAGATTGGTACTGCGCTCGAAGGCCAGCAACGTGTCACGTTTGGGGAGCTTTGCGAGCTGGTTGAGAAGCAGGTAGAGGAAAGGATCCTAGAGGTTCCTGAAACTTAACCGGGATCAGGGCTGACAGCGTTCTGGATATAGACACTTATAGTGCTTGCCGTGGTTCTCGTGGTTGTCCTAGAGCGGTGTCGAGTGCCTGTTATACGTTGCGAGATCGCATCTTACAGCAGTAATAGTGTAGGATTCGACCGTAGATCGCGCGAACCCGACTGTACCTCTATAATACTGGAACAGCGGTCTCTAGCTACCTTTACAATAAATAGCTGACGACGCGACTATAGTTTCAGTAAAGGCGCCCGGCTAGTGCAGTACAAGACCTATTACCAGCCTTCCTACTGCTATATCTAGACGTCCAGCTCCAGGGGCTTTCGATGAGTAACTAATACCTCCTATAAAGTATTCTGACTCGTCAGATGTATAGGACCCTTTTGGAGATCGTTCAAGCATATCACAACCGAATCCCCAGTATCATGCCAAACTTACACGCTCCAGTACTGTTTCAGCGGCGATGCAGCTATGAAACCTTATTTGTCACAGCCTATCTGCACGAGAGACCTGGCACCAACAGCCAACGCCCACCAGACCAATCCAACTGTGAATGTTGCAGGCCTTCATCACCTTCCAAAGACTCCCACTTGTTTATAAGCTTTCTCCGACTTTAAGAACTGGCAAGATGTTCCAGAGTTGGGTAAGTATCCTAACCCTTGAAAGTCATGAGACTCCTGTCAGACAGCTTTACTGATTCTCATAGATTTTACAGAACGGCTCTTGCTCAGTGGTCCGGACCCGAGACCTGACGTCCTATCGGAAGAGATGATCTTGCAGTTTGACCAGCTCTTCGACAATAACTGCTTCGGAAACGAACGACTCATCGACGACCAGATGCCTTTCGACAGCCAGACTCCCATCCATAAAGAACCATCCTTCGGGTACACACAACATGCCGTTTGAAGACAACTGCCAGTCCCAAGCCAGCAAGATCCCAGTACGCCTGTTCAATCTTACTCTGGAGAGTGGCATTTGCAAACCCAAAGTTTCCAAAATCAGCGTCTCGACGCACAATCCTGTTAAGCTACCCAACTAGTGAGAGTTGCCGCTTCCTACCATCTAGCGCCGCGATTTCCTACACACATAATCTCCCCCCCAACTCATCCAGTCATACCATCGAGAGGTCCGTTTGAACGAGCCCAGCACATTCAGCACATCCCAACACTTTTTCACCAATTCCCTTCGACAGGTACGAGATGTTTGAATTCCGAAGATTGAGGGAAGGTTCAAAAGTTTGGCTCTGAGGAGATGGCGATCATGGCCCTGTTTACCGGCGTGCTCAATAAGAAGAATCTCTTTCATTTTCGAAACACTTTGGCATTAGATGTTCAAATGCACGCTAGCATGCACTCAAGGGTACCACAAAGACGAAATTTAGAGAGAAGGAGCTCAAGCTTAGTCACGTTTGTATAATCTTTATGAACATTCTTCAATCTTGACAAGCTCATTTTAATCTCACTGCACATTTTGGTCTTGTAATAGTAATTCTACTTCCATAGTACTCACGAATTTCGCTGGGAATCGAAATGATCGATCAGCTGATACGTTGTTCCCTCTTCTTCTCCACTGGAAGTTACTCTTCGCCAAGATGAGCGGTACGATTGACTCACATTTCAAAGCTGGACTAGCTGAAACACTACGCCCCCTTCTCTTCCACGGTGATCCCGATTTTTGGGACGTCTACAGGAAGCGAGCACGCATTTAATTAGGGTCTTGCTATCCGCACAGGCATCGGTGTCTGCGCGCACAGGCACCCGAGTCCTACGCATACGCTGCCTTTAATAGCTGCTAGCAACTACAAAATAGCAGTTTATTAAGATATTTCTTGCAGATAATAACTGTATTATATTTAGATATAAGAATCCCGATTTTTAGTATTAAAAGATAGCTCTAGGTACTGTTTTCGTAGGGTTTTAGTAGTAGTAGCCGGATTTTAATAGGGAATGCTAAGGCCTACTTACTTTGCCGAGGCTATAGGCTATATAATTGGATCAATTGGCGCTTTGCCTGTGCGCGCAGCCTAGAGTGCCTGTGCGGATAGCAAGAGCCTTTAATTAGGACAAAGCTGTTCACAATTTTTTGTTGGGCATTTTCACCAGGCTTTCCGCCTTGAATTATGAACATTGTAGCTCACGTATATGCATACAAGTCCAAGGAGTCATACTACAAGCAGTGTATAGCAGAGATAAAGCAGTCAAACGTCTACCTATCTTTGAAGTGGACAACGCTGCTGGCCGGAATCTCCCCAGCCATATTGAGCGTTCTTTCTTTGCCAGCTGGCGTGCAAAGGGTTGGCAGCTTGGTGGCTCACCGGGGTGCGAGCGTTCGTTATCATTACTGGACGATCAGAATGGCATACCAGCTTGCTGGACACAAGCAACGACAGTGGTCGTGCTTCCATACTCCGGCAAGATGACGTCACAACACGCGCCGCAAGCGCAGACCGTAAGCGCCCAACGAGCGACGACGACGCGTGCCAGGCTGGACCTGACATCTTATCTCACAAGGTGGCATGTTGAGTTGTACGCCATGTCTTGATAACGAGACTGGCGTGTGATACCTGTTAAGATGTGCTCTTTTATGGCGAGGCCTTGCTCCAGCAAAGCGTGCTGAACAATGCTCTAGAACCTACCAAAGGATTTTTCGTGTCGATTTGTGCTTCTGACCGATTATTGGACGACAACAGTTATTTGTTTGAGGCCTGAGTGGTGATTTTGCCTTGTGCCTATGGGCTGCAGATATCAACGGATGTTGCCTCGTTGTGAATCTCTCACGAGAGCATCACACATTTCCTACAGCCGATTGCGGAGCACGCCCCATGATGTAAATAGTCTGGCGAAACCAGATCACAGTCTCTTATCTTGTGAAGTTTATAGAGCATGTTTGTTAAGCTCCAATGTAATTCTTCAAAAGAACGTCATCTCTTGCATGGCATCAGATCTATACAAAGGCCTGTTGTATTTTCTTTGCCTAAGCAGTCAAAATTCTGCTGTCAAGGCTTTTGCGTCACATGATATTGTCTCTCGTCAACTCGGCATGGGACAATACAATGATGTAAGTATATAAACTCTTACTTTCAACAGATTAATTGTGTTTAATCTACGTGTCCGTCTTTTGTTGATACCAAACTTCTTCTCATTGGCTCGGCATCTCCTCTCGTATCTATTCACCCACTTTGGTTCGCTTTTGTGAAGAGTTTCTCCCCCTCGATTATCACTTTCTTGAGTGGCGCATCACGTCACTAGATGGAGGCAACGTCACGCTACGCAGAGCTTGGACAACATAAAATTCTCTGTCCGTCTCCCTTCCACGGTTTCACACACAACTGCAACTTCTCGTGTTCTGCTTCATATTGCTTTCTCCACCCGGGTATCTCTCTCTGCACTCTGAAAATAAGCACACTTCCAAAAGCCAGATACTGCTACCACTCTTCTCCAAAATCCTTGGTCCTACTGAGGTCTTCGATTGCATAAAATGTCTGATCGAAAACCGCGAAGAAGTCCACCCAGGGCACCCGGCAGAAATGTGTCAGGTCAGTAGTATACCAAAATCCTCTCTGCATCAAGCGTTGACACTGATTATTGAAAGTGTTATCGCCGGGAACTTCCAGAAATGCGCCAACTTCCCAGTCGTCCACCTATACCACTTGGACATTTACCCAACCTGCTGAGCAGCAGCAAGGCTCCGGCTCGACAGGCGACAATACGTCTGCGAACCAAGCTCGAGTGGCGAATAGGACCATCGCAGAGACAACCTTAAATAATTTCAGCGATGTCGAACTCCAAGGTGTTCTTTTTCGTTATTACCATCAACGTGATCCACGTAGTCGTCCCTCGATGGACGAAGTCCGTAATCGCCTCGCGACTTTGTTGGGTATTGTAGGACCCCGTGGCCTGCCTGCTCGGGACGCTGCCATACTCCTGGCTCAAGCGCGATGGGGTGCCACTGTGGCTCTGCGACAGTTCATCAATAACACTCGTCCCCAGCTTCAGCAAGAAGTTGGAAGAGTTCGAAACCCGCCTTCAGAAGGTTGGTGCTACCCAGCAATCTTCGAAACTGTCAGTCCACTAACGGCGATCTAGACCATAAACCCGATCCTAAGGATGACGGCGACGATGGGCAGCCTATTCCTGCAGGAGTTGATATCATTGACATTGAAGATCCAACCCAGCCTCATCGCAGAGGTAGGCATCATTCATCAGAATGCTAGTTGAAACTTTTACTAATATGGTTTGACTGTAGCCAAGGCTGTCTATCACCACCAGATCCGACGGTATCTGATTGAACGCGATCAACGTCGGTATGGCAACTACCGTAGGTCTTCCCCTAACAACAAACGGGCAAGACACTCACTAGCACAGGATATAAACGGACAAAAGGCAAGAAATTCGAAGATCAGACTGCACCCCATCCGAAACAGTTGCGCTGGGGTTTCGATAAGCGAGACAAGCAGAGACACTTCCCAGCAGTAAGTCAATGCTCTCATGTACACAGGCTATCATCTGTTGATCTTCATTAGATTCTCTTCCGATACAAGAGAGCTGGATATGAAGACCCAGACGATGCCTTAGGTTTCATGCGGTGGCGTGGCCATTGGGTTGTTGATATCGATAGATTTCCACTCACAGACTTCACCCATATCCCAAGCACTCTCGCCGGCAATGTCGAAGGGGGGTTGCTCGAGGCGATCGAGCGACTCGATAGTCGGGTCAAGCATCAAGACCTCTCAGCGAGGCTGTTCAGCCCGAAAATCCGGGAACGTCCGACACCTGGACAATTGAAGGCGCGAGACAACAAGTTATCACAGGCGATGCGGTATGACTCGTGGCATAATTACTCTCTATATGGTCGGTCCAGCTAACGAGATGAAATAGTCGCTTCCGTGAGAGAAACGGCATGGTGACTTGGAAAAGTCCTCCAGGCGGCGGGGATGCTTACCAGAAATGGGTGGAAGAGAATCTACCGGCCCACCTGAAGGCCCAAAACACCACTCTTGGCTTCGGACCGCTTACACCTTTTCAGTTGGAAGAGATCAAAAGTAGCTCGATCGGGCAATACTCGAGCCGATCGAAGTCCGGGGACCCTGCCAAACGGGCAAAGTACCTCACCGAGCACAAGCTCAGACTGGAGCGTCTTCGGAAATCTGATATCAGAGAGCCCAAGAAATTTGATATCAAAAAGCTCAAGAAGTTTGATTTCAAAGGGCTCAAGACAGACTTGGCTGAGCCCATCTCCGATTCCGGGTCCGAGACCGCGACCGACCACGACGGGCCAGACTCCCGTTACGACAACCCTCGGAATGCGGCGGAAGAGGCAGCACTCCACGACGCAATGCTTCCGACAATTCTGCAATTCCTCGACATCACTGGAGACCTGCCACTGATCGCTCACTGGCAAGCAAGTTATATGATAATCCTCCATGAAATCGACCGCCAGCTCCGCGATTGGGCGAAGCGCCAAGGTGTACCTCTTGTGGATCTTGTCGGGTATGGGTTTTGGACTGGGGGCATCATGAGCGTCCACTCTGCAAAGCTTGAGGCGACGCCGTTGGCGACAAAATTGGCCGAGATCGAGCAGGAGGAGGAGCAGAAGAAGAGACAGAGGGCGGCCGCACAGGGTGAGCTTGAAGAGGAGGACGAAGAAGACGACGATGTGGAGATGGGCGAAGATGATGAATCAGAAGAAGAGGAGGAGGGCGCGATGGATGAAGGAGACACCGATGACGAGGATGAGGCCGAGCACTCCGCCCAGTCGGATGTCTGACTTCCTTGGCTCCCGAGCCCTTGATCTCCTTTAGCCGAGTCGTAATGCTTGGAGTTATTTGGATAGACTCGCTGAGGTTTTGGTAGAAGACATTACGAAGTCTGAATGCGAATTAATCTGATATCAGCCTTCTTGCCTGGCTTCCTTCTCTATTTGTGCGTTTGGACAAAGAGCAATTAGGCCTTTGTGATGTATTTTCTGCGCTCTCACGTTCTTTTCCAGCTATACTAGGCTCTACACGATGGGGTTCATGGCCTCTTGGATGGGTAGTCGCTCTGCTTCTAAATCTATGATCTCCAACTTTAGTGACCTGGCTCATGGCCCTCTTCATCATTTTCATTACATACTCGTCCACTTGCTCGTAAAGCTGCCGCCACATGACTAGGTTATTTGATTTGGGATAATCAGGTGCTCACCCAATGTTGAGGAGCTCTTTCTACTCTAGGACATTCCCTGGGTGACATGACGTTGCAAGGAGTTGCGCGTCGCCATGCTTGGGATTCAACAGCATATCCCTTGTTCTACGCGACTTTCTGTCGATACCTTGGACTTCGACAACTTCCCCACCAACCAGTATATAACCACTGTTCCTCGTGTCTCTCATCAGTTATCAGCCCCCAAATTTCTTATAAATGCTGCCTTCGTGAACCCAGCCCATTTCTATTCTCATAAGTCCACCTTTTGGTTCCTTGCTCATCCAGCGGACTCTTGTTCCCACGACCACGATGGCGAAGAGTGCGAGAAAGCCACAAGCGAAGCATGTTCTGTCAGTCAAGAAGAAAAACACCGAACGCGTCAAAGAAAGCAGGGTCACAAAACCGGCTAGGAAATTGCCCACCAGAAACATACTTTCGACGCCTAGCAAACATGGCATGCGAACAAGAGCTAAGTCGACGATGGGAAGCGATGAGCAAATTTCTTCTTATACACCTCCCAACAGAAAAAAGCCATCGGAAATCGATGAGGCGTATTACACGTCCTTGAGTCAAGAGATCCAGAAAACGCCAAAAACACCCAAGTCGAGGAGAACGCCACGGACGAAGAGGGCTGTAGAGACTCCAGAGACACCCCCGAACCAATCGCCCGCCAACGAAAAGCGGATCAACATTACGTTTGTTTGGGATCTCCTCGCAACCGACCGGTCCTTTTGGGATACGATCCGAGAGACAAGTTCAAGCCAGGGATCTCCAGGTAGGAGCTTTGCCGACCAAGATATAAATCAAATCATGAAACGCCTCAACCGCCAAGTCGCCCATCGAATTGACAATTACAAGGTCGAGGACTACGGTTTCATGTCGTCTTCTTCTTCTAGCGAGCATGACCCCCGTGAACAAAATCCGATCACAGAAGAAGAAAAGGGCGAACTTCAACTTGCACTATTCCCCTCGCTGCAGCACCTGGTTGAGTTGACTAAACGTCAGCCGCGCCGTATCGACACTAGTCTGTGCTATCTCGACCAATTTCGAGTACTTCACAAAGAGCTTCAGGACATCTGGCAATTCCAGGGACATGCCAAGGCCGTTCCTGCTCTCTTCCAACTCGAAGCTTGGAGTGGTGATATCATCGGCTGGCGTTCATCAAACTACACCAACGGCGACGAACGCTTTTCGGCCTCGGTCGTCGAGACGCGCTTTCAAAATTGGCGCGCCGAGATGCCGTCAACTTCTCCCATTATCGATTACAGCATGCCGGACGTTGATGATTCCGATCTCGAAATGCAGTCGATCGATCCTCGCTACTACATCGACTCCTCAAGCCCACTTCACAGCCGTTCATCCCCTACTCCGCAAAAGGGCCACCGCCGCGTCATGTCCGCCCTCTACGACAAGGATCGCGACATCGGATTCCTCCCCACGCCACGAGAGATCCAATCCTACCAAGCTGGTGAAGTACCATCCACTACACTGACTGGGCTTGGGATGTCAGACCCTGGCATCATTGATACAGATTCATCGGATCCCATTCAAGAAGCCTATCTCCGAGAGACTCCCGATATTCGCATCTACGAAGAAGGGAACGCCACGCCGCTGCAGAGTAGTGACCCGCATGGTTACACGTCTAGTCAGGGAAGTGTGTCGAGTAACAAAGAAAACAATCGGCGATTGATGGAACAAGTCATGGAAGAGCAACGACTAGAGGCGATGAGAGAACCTTCTCCGAGCAATAGCCAGGACAACATTGATCCGGCTGATGAGACCTGGGCTAGGAATGAGAGGCTGGGGGAGGTTTGGGAGATGGAGATGAGGAGCGATTTGTGAAAGGGCTACGGTTCCTTACCTCCTCTGACAGTGGCTATGGTCTGGCAGACGGATGTCTACTTCTTCTCCTGACCGGGCGTGTCGACGTTGTACGCTCTGTACTTGCTGGATCTTTCTTGTCTGTTCAGAGGGTCATGCGGAGAGAGTGCTATGTGAGGCTCTGGCAGCGTGAAAGGCCTGTCGACCTCCTTTGATCATGATCTTTCATTTTATGATTTGAGGGCAGTGATGTTGAGAGCAAGTGTATGAAGGGAATCTGGCTGAGCTCCTCACAATATATGATTGGAGTGGAGACATTGATATGTGATAGCAGGCTTAGGGATACTATGGATATAATTATGATTGAGAATCCTAAATCGCCCTACAAGGAAAGTGAGTTGCACGATCGGGTGCTGACGTTACAGAGGAGCGCTTGTCGGTTAGAGGGATAAGCGCTTTTCTTACGACACAGCACTAGCTAATCTAGGCTGGTACCTAACTTAAGCCTGGCACTATGTACCTTGGTCTCAATTACTCCGTATTTTCCTTTGTGTGAGCCTACAAATAACCTACTAATATCCTGACCGTATAGGGCCCCCGTTTTTAGTATAGTTAGTTATAAGCCCGGCTTTATCCGCTTTAAGCCTCCGTATTAGAGGCGAGTTTAAAAGGTCGGCGACGCTAAGATTTACGTTATAAGACCCTAGCGGTTATATAACCCGCTATACCGTATTATAGATACTATAGGAGCCGGTAAAAGTACCGCGTTATAATACTCTAGTAGTTATAAAACCGGAGTTAGTAACGACCAGTTATAAATTACCTAAGGGTACTCCAGCTTAATATCCAGCATTACCCTCGGCTGTTAAGCTAAGGGGGTGTATGAGCCTACAAGTAACCCACCAACATCCTGACCGTGTGGGGCCCCCGTTTTTAGTGCAGTCACTTTGTTCCCTTCAAGTCAGTCCTCCTAGAACGAGAAAAAATTTCAATAAATCTACTACTCTGTAATACTGCGCTTCGATCGCAGTAAGGTTCCTTGCAACACGTCCCATCAGGACGTCCTGCTATGCCTTGATTGAAGACGGCATAGTGCCCTAATTGACGAGTCTCCGGATGATGCGGCTGTCCATTCGGAAAAGTCCACAAGAGGGAACTTCAAATCCGCTTTCGGAGGATTTATAATAGCAGCAACTGTGGTCTCAATAATAATGATCGTACATGGCTCTGAGGGAGAAGCTTACTCCGCTATGCGCCCTCCTCGCGACTTGCGCCTCCCTTCAGGGATCCCTAAGCCCGGGATACATGACTGTTGGTTTCGCATTCCTCTAGTCTTGGAGACTGTGAGTGTCCCAAGATGAAGATCCTTCGATTTCTCATCCCCGTTGTATTCCTCCGCTGTACAGTTCTAGCATCGCCTGTCTCGTTGTTACTTCCAGAATCCAACAATCACTCTCTTCCAGAAGTCTCGGCCAAGTGAGTACCACATCGCTGTCGTACGTGCGCGAAACTCACATGGAGGTGCAGTCATCAATCCCGTGTTGGCGCGCCACCATTTCCCCCAGGTTTCACCGTTAGCTTCGAATTGGACGAAGAAAGGGAGGTTGATGATGAAGAAGTATTCGACGTTGCGATCACAGCCATATCGCATTTATCTCGTCAGGTATGGTACGACAGAGTAAGAATGGTTGGAATGGGCCTCACCGTAAGGTCGAAAGGGACTCGGAGATCGCCAGCAGTCTTCCTCCGCATGAGTTCATGGCATTCGTCAGATCTGCAGCCAAGTCATCTAATCCTTGCTATCCACCAAGTAATTTTTATTTTGACAGCTCGACAGAGGGGGTTCTTTGCGTTTCGTGCAAAGCTTTGGCTGGGAACCGACCTGATCGCACTCGTGTCATTGAACACGGTTCCGCCGCGTCAACCAAGCGGCATCGAAAACATATCGAGTGCTTTTAGTAGCGAGGGCATGCTGTTACCACCGGTTCATAATTTGGCTTCTCCTTCAGGCGAATTCATCGACCCGAAAGACCCTCACTACAAGATATGTTGGAAATACGATGGACTACCTGTCAAAAACGTGTTATTTGAAACAGCACTGATTGACACATTGACTACCCTTGCATCGCAAAATCATAGAGTGCCATTTGGAGATGTGACAGGGTACAGCGTTGACGACGGTATCAACTCTGTCGTGTTGTCAATCGTTCGGAGGTCAGGTCAGACCGTGGACCATGATACAGTCATTCGAGCGTTTGTGGATCTTATATCGCAAGCCGTCTATGGTAGGGAATCTCTCACAGAGATGGATTTTCAACTCTTGCATGACAACGTTGAAGTTGCCTCGGGCGTTTTGTTCAGACCTAAACGCCCTGGAAACGCCAATCTTCCGGCAGGATCTACAAGCACGTGAGGAATCGTCGCCCGGAAATACATGGTCAGTCTATTGTGGTAGCAGTTTGTGGGGTGCTGGAATCTAAGGAAACCATTGTACTTATACAGACTGTCCCTTTCGTTATGCAGCACTCCGATTAGGAGTGACCCCGGTTGACTGGCATAGACGATACGGCTAGAATCATATGCCTTCCCGCGTTTACTTCCTTTTATGTCATAGCGCTGAAGAAAGCTCGAATTTCCATCGTTGTGCCCGCTCAGGCCCCTTTTCAGCACACATCTACTTTATGGTCGTGGGACTCTGGTATCAATGATATACAGTGCTGCAACTGATCAACGTCTGTCACACATGCACCTATCACGCATACCGCATACCAAAGGGTGCCATATCTTTCGCCAAGGTCTTGCCGTATCCGAGCAGTGACTACACAGATACCATTGCGTGCAAGAGTAATAACATCTTCGTCAGAGTCGGCATATATACATTGCCATATGGTGGATATTCTCTGGAAGACCCCGTCCACCGAAAGCATCATGTCTATCAGACTGCGGAAATGATATCTAAGGCCGAAAAGCGAACAAATACTGACTTAGCGAGGGATTAAGCTGTGGGACGAGCTGCGCAACAATCAGCAGACGTCTCTTGTGAGATCTGGCTCACAATGCTTTACATCACAACTCGCAGACCAGTCGTTGAAGATTTCGCCCCTCTTCCTGACCCCTGATACGCCAGACCGACAAGTACGAACGCTTTGACCACGCTTTCTAAAGCCTGCTGCTTGCTGTCCATGCTTATAACACAGCACGATCAACCGCCAAGAGATCCATCAGCATGCTGCTTCTCATTAGCGACGACATTAGCGACGGTAAAGCCGCGTTGGAAACGTGATGACTGCTATACATATATCCATTCATCTGGTAGCAACCATGACACCACTTCTGTTCGGTAGCTCACTCTCACCCATCTAGAATCCTACATCTGATACAATATGTCTCCCTCAACCTTCAATTCCCTGATCCTCCTCTTCACCCCCCTAACCCTCTCGCCAGCAGTGACTCCTCCTACCCCTCTCTCGCCCCTCGGCTCTCCTCTCTGCATCCCCTTCACCATAACCACCCCTACCGGCCCCCTCCCCATCCTCTAAAGCATCAAAATCCCAAACTTCGGCATCACAAACGTCTGGCCCAATGGCGGTCGCCCACCCACCTGGCTCCGCCCCGTCGATCTCGCCAGCACGAATCTCCTATTGGATATCACGATCGCAACATACGCTACGAGACCCTCCGATGAGATGGCGGGTATGGGACTATTGGACCTGAAAGTAGTAGGTTGTTGGAGATAATAAAGGAGAGGGTGGTGGTGAAGCAGTCGGTGAAGCCGAGTGTGAATGGGAGTCGGGTGCTGGCGGCGCCGATGAGGAACAAGGATATTGCGTATGCGGCGGAAGGGTAAGTTCTATCTTACAGTAAAGCGTCTTTTATTGGCTATTTTCTTTCTTTTTCTCTAATTTTTTTTTTTTTTTGTTCCTCTTTCTCGTGGTTCGATTTTGTTATCACGGAGATAATATACCTAGTTCTTTCTTCCGCTTCTCTTTTTCCGGCCTTGCGTATGGTTGCTAGGCACGACGACTTGAGTGCAGCCGAAAAATAAAACCCGGAGGAAAGCTCTACAGCAGACACTACAACCCTCTTCTGCCTTTTCGTTTTTCTTTTGGCTAACCCCCTTACGCTTGAAATCCCATCCCATCAACCACTACGAATACCAAGGTCTAACGAACGCCTTACACGATGTTCTGGAATCGAACGCAACTGCAACACACCGGGTTGGGTCCCGTTAGGGAAAAGAATGGGGTTGGAAAATGGCATACCTGACTGAGCCTGACCAGGAGCCTCCCCATCGTCGTCGGCTGTCCCATTTCACGGGCGTGCTGTTGGTGCAGAGGGATCTTTAATTTCCTGAGGAACTGCGGGTTCAGTGAGTTATGATAGGGTGATGTTCGGTTGGGTTCGGTGGAGGAAGGGTGGTGATCAAGGGACTTGGATGATATGATGAGTTATCTGAAGTGCTGTTTGATGATCTGGCGTCGGAGTATGGAAGAGTGGGCTTTCATGACTTTGGTAGCTGCCGCTGGGTTCTAATGTGATATTCTTTTTCTATGATGGAGTGTTGTCGAGATATCGTGACAACATGATTGATATCATCCCAGAATTTCATCTCGAATCGAATTTCCTTGTTCAGTATCGCCAACTAAACGCACTCAGCCTGAAGCATCAATGAGCTCTCCGAACTAGGGTGCGGTCCTCTGCCAATTTGCTCTTGCTCAAAGGTGGGAAATGTGTGCGACACTTGCGCTTGACCATGAAGGTGCTCATGTCCATTCGAAAGGGCTGTTTGTCTCCTGCAGATGACAGAAGCTGAACACCCCTGTGAATGGCGTCCGTCCTCGTGGCCTTGGAAACCCGCGATTGGCAAACATCTCCTTGATTTCACTTGTGAGCTGCGCTTATAAAACGGCCTCCTAATGGGCATCTCTCGCTTCCTCGCGTCGCCCGATGATGTATACATTCTCACGCGCGTCTTTTTCGCCTTTCACCCATTGTCATGCTGTTGTGTGGATTGAGAAAATGTCGACGGATGGCGGACGCGCCCTCTGCTCGTCACAAAAGGCTGGGTGGAGATCTGTCATTGTTATGACATGAATGGTTAGGATGTGGTATTTCTTTGAAGGTGCGGGCCTTGTTTCTTACCGTGTTTACGTCTTTCTCCACATCCCACCCTGCGTACTGCACCTTACTTGGTAACTGTACAGCAACAATTCTATACATCCTCGCCAAGTTGCCAATTCCCAAGTACCATTATAAAATTGGAGGAAGTGCAAGACCTTGATATGTCAGACATAGATAAGGAGGACAGTGATTCTATGCAAGAGCACGATACGACAATCTCTGAGGGTTCTCAAATCGAGAACGAGGAAGACTACATCTTACCTGACGGTGCGGTCGTCAAAGCAATTCGACATGAACATATACGTGCCGAGCTACTCCAAGCAGCAGAAGCTAGCTATGAGTGGACCCATCCGCAGCCTCACGGAGAGGCGCCAGACGACCGTACAGCGCCGGTGGCTTTCCCTGCTGATCAATTAGACGTGAGTAATGTTCTGCATGTTTCTCAGACCTACATTCTTGGCATGTTGAGCATTTGGTGCATCCACGAAAATAACGATCAGATGCCCTGCGGATGGATTGCATGGTACATGATGAATAGTGAACGGATGACCGCACCCCAGCAATACAGATTCATAATTTGACGTGATCCTGTGCAAAACTTAATACTGACATTGGGAACAATACAGTGGGGATGGACAAGACAATTATACCCACCCATCAACTTCGTTCTGGAGAAGGGGGAATACAAGCACCCGGATTATGAAGTGCAAGACTGGTACCACAAGGGGAGACTTGTTCTTGACCTTGATGGCAGACGCATGAGATATTTCCATCATTTGCCGGTTGTCTGCTCGACGAACATCCCAGGCGGCCATATTGAGGCTCTAATGCGTCTCGACGATCGAACTACCTATGCAGATATCAGAGGGAGAATGCCACCCAAGATGGTCGTCAAATGCAAGGGTGTTTTGAAGGAAAAGCCGCAGTGAGTGTTCGAAACTCCTTCTTGGTGACCCGTTGGGAAGTCCCCTCTTCATACGCTGTACATATGAAATTCAAGATGGAGCAGGTGTTAACACATACTAGAAAAGGAACAAATGCTTTGAGCGCCGCAGCCAGAGTATTTCGCGAAACTACGGGAATGCTCAGCTGGAGTCTTCGAGCAGGCAGCGATACATTCAACAACTACATCCTAGAAAATTTGCCTGCAGACTTATAGGCGAGGAATACCACTCGTGGGTGGCGCGACATTGTAAGCAGAGCTCAGAGATAATTTTTTCCTTAGCTTTGCTGACATCAGGATCAACTCTAGTCGAAAGCTGAGATCGCAACCATCCGAGAACCGACTATAGGCAGCAGACCGGAACAAGCCCGGAAGCGGTCTTCTTCAGGTAAGGCGCGAGCATTGCGAGAAAAGAACATCAAAAAGCGAAAGGCGGCGGCCAGTGCCGAACGGGAAAAGGCTGTCGCAAATGATGGAAGTGACGATGACCTTACTATAGGCGATGCAGATGGTTTAGATGAGAGCGACTTCTCAGAGATTGACGAGCTCATGGACGAAGCTACCGCAGATTCCAGCACCATGTTCACCGACGTTCCAGATATCAGATTGAAGATACCCTCTTCGGCCGAGGAAGTTATTGCGCTCCGCGACGCCCTCATCGGCACCATACACCAGGCGAGGACTGTACTTGGGGAGTTCGCGCCGGTTATTTACGAGCCGCATTCATACGCCTGGCAGGTCGAAAGTATCCAAAAACAATTCGGAGAGAAGTATGAAATTTCGAAACCTGGTCAAGGGAAAGCACCTACGTTGATACACCTGACTTTTTGGCCGGGTGGCATCCAAGACTGGCGATTAGCCAGATTCTGGGACGGCTCGGCTGAATACTTAGTTGAGGAGGATGGTACGGTTGGCTCACGGTATTCCCTGGGAAGCACAACAGAGGAGACCTCGGATGACGATTCAGCTGGAGAGTATCTTGTGGATGCTGGAGGAAATTGCAGTGAGGCACAGCCGGGCAGTGGTGAGACTTCAGAGCACACAGTTGCGCCGGCGATCTTCGAAGATGGAAATGCCATGGTGGATCAACGCTCCCATGATGGGGAAATGCGTTACGGTCCGGGAGGGTTGCTCGACTGGAGAGGGGTCGCAGATCAGGAGAACGAACAGGCTGGAGGAACCAGACAGGTCGGGATGTCAGAGACATCGGAAAGCAACAATCGTGACTTGGATGGGGACATTCTCGAGGAATCATAAGTGCGGTAGTGCCTGGTCTGGAATAGATCTAAGCATTTAATGAACGAACGATTTCAGTTGGGTTGTTCGATAGGATGTGACGGGTGCATACGTCTGATATTGAGACCCTGAGTCTCGACAGTCGTCAGTATTTGGGCCATTGACATCGACAAATATCTTCACTGGGTGACATATCCCATGATGATGCGAAAACGCTTGATCGACTGTGAGGCTGGACGTGCATCCCCACACTCGTAACCCCACGCAAGAAAGGTACCTAGGAAGCTAGGTAAGGTAGTGAGCGCGATCAAGCCTTACACATTTGGGACTAGACCAAGTAGATGTATCGAGTTCATCCACCTTCGCCGCACGCTAAAACGCTTAGCAGCCCTATATTGGTTTAGCGGTGTATCTAGCTCGATCTGGTTATCCTAGGGTACCCCCCGCCCAATCAGAGTCTGCCAAGACAAGAGCTTACCTAGCGTAGCCTAGCGTGCGGCGAAGGTGGATGTGCGGCGAAGGTGGATGAACTCGAATAGCCGTCGGCATGTGACGTCATTGCTTCGAAGCGCCCACTGAAATTCCGAGTAACTAAGGTAATCATTACTCTGTACTGGGTTCAATTCCTAGCGACGTTGACACAGTGGACTAGCGGTGAACGGGTTTGTTCTTTCCAGGCTTCCAGCCCTCCGGACCACATAAAAAGTGAATATTGAGGGGACCTTGGCACAGGAACCTGTAACGTCCCTGTACGTCAAAGGGCGTTACGTTCGAGCCTAGCTACAGCCGTAGGCGTAGTCCGAGCTACTAAATAGTAAAAGAGTCCTAGTATAGATTATTATAACTAATCCCGCGTAGCTATAAAGATATAGTTACGATATTATAAAGCGTCTACGTTATAAAAATAATTAAAAAGAAAATAGTAGAGACGTATTTAATAATTATATTAATAACTAATAAAAAAAGCTATCTAATAGGAGTAAAAAACGATATATATTATAAAAGTAGCTAATAGTACCGATAGATAACCGTCTACTAAAAGCCTCTATATAAAGGTCGGCTATAACAGCTATAAACGGCTATAGTAGATTAGACTCGTTTATATAACTAATCTTCTAGCGTATCTTTATAGAATTATAGACGTAATACAGCCTCTTTTATATTATTTTCTCTCTAGTTTTTCTATCCGCGGGGTTTTTAAAGTTTAACTTTTCTTTATCTTCTTTCTTTTTTTCTTTAATATTATTATTATACGTTTTCGAAGAGATAATTATTTAAAGTCTTTCTATTAAATTTAGTTAAAAGATATTATAATATTTTTTTCTTATAGTCTTTATATTTATAATCTTTTAAAAGAATATAAAGTTAATATAAATAGTAATATTTACGGTAAATATATTCGGGTTTAAAAATTCTATAATTTTTTAATTTCTAATATAATTTATAAATCTGCTTTTTTCTTTTATATATTTCCTTTTTTATTTATTACTAATATATCTAGAGAAATATTTTAAAAATAAAACAAATAAACTTTATTCCGATATTAAAAATACTTTTAATAAATATACCGAAGCGTAATATTATATCGAGTCCTTTTTAGATTCCGAAAAGGAAATTCGTAATTAGCGTTTTATTTAAAAATCGGATCTCTGCTGTTTTTTTAGAAAATAAAAACGTTTTATTATTTATTATCGCGCTTTAGATAAATATAAAAGTAATTTTATTATTTAGAAGTAACGTATTCTGTCCCGTTTTAACGAATTTAATAATTTAGTTATATTCTACTTCTCTATTAGTTTTATACTAACTATATAAAAGGTATCCGTTAAATTTATATCTAGTTTCGATTCGAATAATTTAGATCGGTTTCTAAAAGAATTCGATTTTTCTTTACTTCTAGAAGTATTAGAATAATTAAAGAATATCTAGTTAAAAATTTCTTTATATTTCTTTTTTAACTTTTAAATTATATTCCGATATTATAAATTATATTTAGGTCTTTTAATATTTCTATTAATTTTTATTTTTTAGCGATTATTTTATCCTAAAATAATAAAATTAAAAACTAATCGTCTTTTAATTATATATTTAATATAGGGTCTAGAGTTTTTTTTTCTAAATATTTTTCTAGTTCGGGTATAGAATTATATTCGATCTTTTCTATTTATTTAATAACGCTTTTATAGATTTTTTTAATATCTTCTATCTATAATTTTTAGATAATTTCCTAGATTTTATTATATTTAAGCGCCAGTTATAAAAGCAGATAATAGTATTTCTTTCAGATTTTCGTTTTCTATACCTCGCCTCTCTTTTTAAAAAGAGCGTCGATTTCTTTAATTTAATTATAATCCGTATTTAATATAATATCTAATTCTTTATATAGGAAGTTTTTATACGCTAGAAAATATATTATTTATAGTTCTATTTTCCTTCTAACTATACTTTTTTATACTAGTATTTTTAAAATAGACTCTTTCTATTTATTTCTAAATATAATATATTATCGGTTACTTTTAATTATCGTAAAATTTAAAGCTTCGATAAATCTATTTTTTATTTTAATTTCTATTTCTATAATTCGGTTATTTTATTATAGAAATATTTAGATATATCTTTAGATTTAATTATATAATCCTTTTATAATCTTATTTTCTTTTTTTCTATTTACTAAAGCTATAGTTTTATAATCTCCGAGTTTAATTTTAAACGCTGCTATAAAAGGTTTTTCGGTTTTATATAATTTAAATTCTAAAGTTAACCTCTTTTTTACTTTTTTTAGTTCTATAGGATACTATCCTATACTTTCTTTATCTAATAAATAGATAAGATAATTATTATTATAGCAGGCTATCTAACTTTTAGTTATATATTTTCTAGCTTTTTTTCCGGATAATTTTTCTATTATTTTAAACTAATATTCGGTTACTTCTATTATTTTTTTAGTTAGATAATTTCTTTTAAAGTATCTCGTCTTTCTATATAAATAATAAGCTTTAGTCCGCGATCTTTTATTTTCGGTAGTATTGAATTCTATTAGGTTTCCTTTAGATTATCTTTTAGCAGGTCCTATTTTATTAAACGTCTATTTATCTAAATATATTTTATACTACCTAGTATTAATTCTAGTCGCTATTTTAATAAAAGAAGCTAGCGATTCTAGTTTTTTAATTACTTTTATAGCTTCTTTAACTTTTATATAGAATCCTTTATAGAAATAGACTTTTAAAGTTTAATCTTCCTAGTCCGTCTTATATATTAATATTCTAAACTAAATAGTATAAATTGCTACCGACTTTTACTACCTTAGAACTATTAGTCTCTTTTCTATTACTCTATCCTTATTATTATCTCTAAAGGTTTTTTTTATAGCTATAATTAGATTACCGAAGGTATAGAAGATTTATAATATTTTATCTTCTCTATAATTTTCCGGGTTATTAAAATAGTCTTCTATATAGAACCGAGTCTAATTAAAGGCTGTCTTTCCTAGATATAATATTATAAATAGAATTTTAATTACTTTATTCGGAAACTGGTTTATATATAATATAAAGTAGACGTTTATCTAGATAAACTAAGGTTTTAAAAATCCTTTATCTTTTATATAAATATTAGATATAGCTATTTTAATAGTATCGCTTCGATCTATAGGGCGGGGTAATAAAACTAATATAGTAAGTTATTAAAATATAATATCTTTATATATTAAAAGGCGTTATATTCGAGTTTAGCTATAGCTATAAATATAGTCCGAGCTACTAAATAGTAAATAAGTCCTAATATAAATTATTATAACTAATTCTATATAGCCGCGAAGATATAGTTATAATATTATAAAGCGTCTATATTATAAAGGTAATTAAAAAGAAAATAGTAGAAATATATTTAATAATTATATTAATAACTAACGAGAGAAGCTATTTAATAGAAGTAAAAAATAATATATTTAGTAAAAGTAGCCGATAGTACCGATAGGTAGCCGTTCGCTAAAAACTTCTATATAGAGGTCGGCTATAGCGGCTATAGGCGGCTATAGTAGATTGGACTCGCTTATATAGCCAATCCTCCAGCGTGCCTCTGTGGAGTCACGGACGTAACAGAACCCCATACAAATCTGTATATAAATATTGTATTATCTACTATAGAACTTTATATTTAGCCTAATTCGGATAGGATTTAAAGCTATACAGCAGTCTAATATACTGTTAACAGTCCTTCGAGTTTTAATACGTCTTTAAGGCATTTTGGCATCGAATAAATCAACGAATTAACCCCTAATACAAATAACGGTCCTATTTTTCTACTATAAAATATCTGACGTTATTATTTAAAGATCGACGGAGAAGATAGAGGGCGTTAAAGTACTATAGCTGCAAGAATTAGTGAGATAAATGGGAGAAAAGTGAGGATTTAGGTGTAAAAACAGGAGGTTCTGCCCCTAAATCTCCGCCAAGCGTTCGGCCCCACTATTCACTTTTTTTGTGGCGACCCAAGCCAGCTTGCTATGCTGTAACCCTCCTTTGTCGCTCATGGCCGTCATTGCTTGCTCAAGCGGGCCAGTCGCGAGATCCACTACCTTAGGGCACGGCATCTCGCATGGCACTAAAGTCATACGCGACGACCATCTCCGAACACCTCAGAACAACCTCATTCCTTTCTTGGACTTGAATGGGCGCCCGGACTACCATTGAGGTCGACGAAATCTGATGTTGTCTCCTACATCTTAACAGCGCCCCTGATTCGATATCGACGTCAAGCAGAGCGAACTGGACTCTCATGGGATACAGAAGTCTCCAATCATGTGCGAGCAATGTGTGCATCGCTATGACAAACTGACACGAATGGCGTCGTCCTTGCGGCAATAGCCAAATCCCACGCGGGCCTGTCCAGGAATGATCTGCAGGCGATACCGAGAATTCGGACGGAATGAGGTTCGCAGAGTTCCTGAAACATCAAACGTGCTTGCGGGAAGAATGACCTCTACCTCCACCCCCCCACAATCTGCCGACAACGACATGTGCCGACATGCACAACATCCTCTTGCCCCGCATGAAGCCAGAAACCTTCTACCCTTCGCCCAACGGTGACGAGGACAATGGCAAGAAATATCTCGGGGCAGCCTGGGCGCTTGTCATTTGCGCTACGCTGTCCACCTGCGTCCGGGTCTGGGTTCGGGGTCGGCTGACAAGGAACATGGGAGTATGTCGAGCCTTCTCTCGAAGTATTGTCGCCCTGTGTTCGACTGATCCACCATGTAGTGGGACGACTATAACATGATCATCGGACAAATCGTCAATCTGGTCGGCCTTGGCCTCGTCACGGCCGAGGTCTTCAATGGCTTGGGCAGACACATGTACTACCTCCAACCTGACGAGCGGCGACGCTTCCATCTCATCGGCTGGCTCGATTGGATGCAGACTTTCACCGCCATCATGTTCACCAAGATCTCCATCTGCGTCTTCCTCCTGCGGATCAAGGACGACAGAACCAACAAAGTCTTTATGTATTCGCTCATCGGAGCAAACATACTCGTGACGGCAGTGTCATGCTCTTTGTTCTTGGGCTTCTGTCGACCTGTGCATGCGTATTGGGATGTTGGGGTCGAGGGGATATGTTTCTCGAAGCGTCAAATCATGGCTACCGTTGCTGCTCAAGGATGTAGTGTTGCTCCCTCAACGCTTCATAATGACCTACTGATCTCCCGTCTCCAGCGTTCTCCGTCCTTTCCGACCTTATCTTAGCAACAACCCCGCTTTTATTCCTCCGCAACCTCCAGATCTCCCTCCGCACCAAACTTCTCCTTTGCGTCCTTATGGGTGCGGGGTACATCACGGCCGGCTGTTCCCTGACCCGTACCATCCTCTCGGACCGTGTCCTCAATCCCGATATCACCTGGTCCGACCTCACGACCGCTGCTTGGCGCGCCACAGAAGTCAATCTGGGCATCATCTGTGCCAACGCTCCGATCGCTCGGCCGTTGTATCTTTGGAGCAAAGGCAGGCTGAGGATCTTGCAGCCTTCAGCTACTACGGAGCTCTCTGGAACGCCAACGCATCAAGAGAAGGTCCGGAGCCGGAAAAGTGCACGGGGATTTTGGCCATGGAGTAAGGTTCAAGGGCATAGTCGATCTGGATTGCTACCACATCAAAATCTAAAGCAGTCCGAGCCATCAGATCAAGCCACAACGCTTAATTCTATGGAGATGGGCCTTCCACTTCAGGGGTACCTGCTGAAAGACGGCAAGAGGCACTCTCATTGGATTGATTTGCAAGAGGCGGAGCGAGAAGTTGATAGAGCGAGGGATGTTGCTGGCGGGGTGGAACGGGTTCCCCCTATCCCGCCAGAAGAAGCGGTGGTGAGATTGGAAAGGAATGATGTGGGAGGTGCAATGGAGCAGTGGCCGGGAGCTGAAAAGAGAAAATGGACAACTAGGGAGAGGCTGGAGAACGAAAGGGGGTTCAACGCAACGAGAAAAGGGAGAGGGGCTTTGTGAACTTGTCACTGCGGAGACGGTATCCTTGACTTTTGGGTTTGCACATTTCAATGGCTCAAGGGCGTAAGGTAGGCAACATGGCCGCTTCCTGTTTCATTCGAGCTGTTACGAGAAAATCGCGTCAGCCTTGACAATGTCTCTCGTTACGACTACAATGTACCAGAGATAGGGGCTGTCCGCATACTTAGGCTCTGAAATTGCTTGCATGCCGAAAGATGAAACCTTACTCGGATACTCTGACCATGGATGGGATGAAAGGCCGTTGGTTGCCCTTTCACTTATTATAATTTCTCTCTTTCGAACGCGGAGACCACCATGTAATCCCATGGCCACAGGAACCGCCTCTCGAATGAGCAGCCAAGCTACTCGCGGGATGGCGAGTCTGGCAAACTTCTTCTTAGGGCATTGACGAAGCCGACATTAGTCCAGTGGGGAGGCACAAGCGGCGGATCTCGAAGTTGGGGCAGTACTCATCATCGGACTTCGCACATCAGAGCATCTGAAGTTTCATATTCATATTTGAGTTGCCGATCAGTCTCCTTCAAGTGGTATCTTTTTTGCATGGTATCTCTATTATCTATGTACCATTCATCATCCATATTTGTTTCTCGAGTTGGTTGGTGGGAGGGAAGGAGAGCACCAAGACGCTGTCGAGGGAGTTGCTGGAGAGGATCATAAGTTGTGGGTAGCGGATGGGCTGGGAGGAAGATTACCCGTGAATGATTAGACCGCATGCAATCCCTTCTTTGTCCCCACGATGCTATACCCCATCTCTCGTTCTCATGCACTAATTAACAAAATCCATAACCTACTTTTGCGATCTATACGACGGTTGAAATGTCTCAAGACCGATACTGATCGAAATCCTGCTGCTTATTCCCGGGTGGGCTAAAATACATGCTCCCTCTCAGGTCCGAATCCTTTTTCATATCCTACCACCAGTCACAGCAAAGAGCATTGAATAGTCGATACCTCGACATATGAAATCGTCTCAACGACTACCGAATATCATACTGCGCCTCCTTGGAATGATACACACGACTTTGATTTCTAATACAATAAGCTAAGATAATGAGAAACTTTAGCTATTATGGCCGAGAGAACACGCTGCCAGAAGAAGTGTCACCGGCAGCGAAAAGAAGACAAGGGCCTTTTGGGTGCTTTTTTCGCACGATAGCGTTGGGATACGAAAAATGAAGAGGATATGCGGCAAGTCATGGGATTGTTAGGATGGGGTCGTTGTTGGTGGAGATTTTTGGAAAAGTATCTAGGTCGTGTATCTGTGTGGTTTAATGTTTGTGAGTGCTTCTTTTACTTCGGAGAGGAGAGTTGGGATGGAGTTGGGGGTTTGGGGCTATGCTTGGGATGTTGAGGTTGTTCTTGAAGGGTAGGTTGCGTTAGCTGGGTAGGTCGTTGTGGTGGGTTTGTGAGAGGGTCTGTATGGTGAGATTGGAATGGATTTGCTAGGCTTGAGTGCAGAATGATTGGGTGGGAGTGTGACAAGACGCGGGACTCGTCTCGACGGGTCAGTTTGTGTGGGTTCGGTTTCTTTTCGTACATGTGTTAAGCCGAATCATGTTTTCTCTAATTACAGCGTGTGACAATGGAAGTCCAGAATTTCGTCATTAACTTGTTACTGTTCTGGCAGAAGCCTTCTCACAGCGCGCTCGCAAATTATCACCCCAAGCTACTCAGCTAATTTAAATCTGCATTGTCGACATCTGACGACTAAAGGCCCATGCCAATCCGTGGTCGCTCCATTGCTCACGGAAAGGTCCAGCGGCCTCGAGCAAGCAGGACAGGTAGTTCTTACTTCGATGAGGCTCTTGAACACTCGCTCCTGCGTCTTTGTCCACTCAATCACTCTCTTGAGCTTTGCATCTGGTGCCTTGGCTCTAAGTCTATCGAACTCCCGCTCTTCACTCCTCATCTGGACTGCATCCAAGACATCAAAACACATAGATGCATCCCCCTTCAGCATCGTTCGAAAATTCTTGTAGCACATCAGATGTTCCATGGAACGTAAGCACACGTCTTGCATGATTCGGCGCAGCCCGCGGTCTGAATCCGGTGTGGTGGTGTAGACCTTTGGTAGGATGCTGAGAATATCTTCGGTGGCCCATTCGTCCGCAGCACGGACTTCGAATTTAGTTTCGGCGAGGTCTTTGAGGAGGAGAAGATTGTACTTGTCCGCTAAGGCGTAGACGAGGGCGTTGTTGGCCAGAGCCGAGACCTTGACGTGGACCGGCGCTTTCGCTGCTTCGTCAAGAGCATCCGATGCGTTGCTCGAGGTGTCGAGTAACGAACTGACATCGACCGGGGCAATCAAAGGCAGCGGAATCTTCGTTTTTCCTGGACTGAGGCTACCGCCGTGTTGTTCCTGCGTCTTTTGATCGCCTTCATGATCGGTATCGTCGTAGTCCGCGGTGTAGAAGTACGTCAACATCCGATCGACAGCATCTGGGTCGTCTTCCGGTAAATTGAGAGGACCGTTGGAACCTTCCTATCCGTTATTCAGCGCCATTGACTTGACATACTCTTGGGGTATAGATCTACCTGGAAATTACCACCACAAGCGGTTGCAAAGAATTCGGAAGCTGGGCATAGGACGCAACGGTGAACGTGGAATGTCCGTTCTCCGCAGGTAATGTTCAGATCACTGTACTCCGCAGAGTTGAATAGTGAAGCAGTTCTCGTAGCTAGCGCTTGTTGGTGTATATCTGTCATTGTGCCCTTGGGTCGAAAAGTCTTAGCCGGCTGAAGAAGAGGATGAAGGAGAAAGAAGCACAGGGAAATGATCAATCACAGGCTGATGAGCAGTCAACACAATTGCCCCACCCCATCTTTGAACAACTGATCACCATCTTGTATCTGTGATGAATGAGGCGGAGCGTGGCCAATGTATTGGCGGAAGTTTCGTGTTGTTTTAACTGTGAACGCAATTCAATTACAGCAACGAGAAAGGGAAGGTAAGCTACGACCCTCAGCTCTTCCTGTACGTCGACTTTGCTATCCCGAGATATCGAAGTATCGACTACATAGGTGATTGCATGACATCATGGAGGAGAAGTCCTCCTGGATGTCTTCGTCCCGCGAAAAGTCGAGTAATTACTGAGATGGGGCCCGATCCTATGGCTCTTGCTACACGATAGAGTCTATGTACTTTTTTGTTCTGAAAGATGAGCATGACTTATCGGGGGAATTGCATGTTGAATGAGAGCTTAGGCTGTCAGCTTCACTTTTAGTTGCATGTCCTTGCAATGAATGCGACGGGCCGAGCCGAGATTGGGTGCATCAGCTCAACCTCATGACGTGGTTGCAACCAGAAATGCTACGCTCCGTGAACCTCCTTGTTACTGTGGAGCTTGCTTCTTTGCAGAATCGATTCACCTCTCGCTCAGTTGCGAGTGTTTCAGGATGGGTGCTCGAGATTTGGATGGCGAGCTTTCTGTGAAGTGAATTTTCGAAGCCAATGTCACGTCGTGCCTCTTCAGCAGTCTCATAGAGACAGATCTGACATCAAAGGCTTGCAATACGTTGCAAGCTTTTCTACGGTGACCTACCAGATTGTTGTCTTAATCTCCTCGATCAAAATTTGGGCCTTTCAATTGAGATCCCGGGTTTATCCGCAGAGGAGAGAAGCAAGATTTGCAAACCTGATCCAAGGCCAAGGCTGATTCAATGGCCGTAGTACCTACCATGGGAGAAGACTGTGCAAAGCATGGTCGATGAAAGCTCTACGATACTTCCAGAACTTGAGCCCTTCAGGAAAGGATCATGAGGTTTTGGGTAAGAGGAGAGGACACCACATCTGATGACATCGAATGCAACTCTTGGAGGTGGGATTCACTCAAAATCCGACATGCAAAGGCGATTCGCTCAACAAGTATAGGGGCAATGCCTGTGGACCCGGTTGTCCTAGGCTAGGCCAATGATTCAAACCTAACGCCCACATGTTGCCCAAACATATGAGCAAGCGGTTGATCAGTGAACTAGTCGGCGTCGTAGCATTCAAAGCAGCATGGTCCCGCCAGCAGCGATGCTCTGAGAGTGGCTGGGCCGGGTCTTGTCAACAGAATAGGATGAATATCAATGTTGTGTAGGCACCTTCAACAATCAACAAGACCGGAAATTAGCAGCAACGCTAAGACAGCCAGTTTTCCTATATTTTGGGTGCGTTCCTCCTACACAAATATCAACCTTCCTCCATCACAAGTACATGTCACCTTGTACCTTTATATCGCTCCTTGCTTGTGTTGGCTCTTTCATGGCTTAATCTTTCATTCGCTTGCTCTCAATTGCTTGTACGATAGTGTTGTATCACTAGTTGTAGCTGTCAACATAATGGCAAGACCTCGCGCCTCGGGTACTGAGGTTCCCGGAGCAAGCCCGAATACAACCTTCGAACGGACTCTGAAGAGTCTGGACAGCGAGCGTAGTAAGCCTGCGTCTTTCTTCCGTCACCCATACGTAAGGATCTGACCATTACAGTCCCACCAGAGTTCCAGAATGACTTTGAGGACTATGTTTCTTCTGACGATCATGGCTCGTCCACCCATCCGGACAAAGTCGGTCGATCTTCAGACCTTAGCCGCAGCGGATCCGACGGTAGCGGCTCAATAGACGATAGCGATGGTGAATATCAGCCCGAACACAAACACTTCAACACCTACTATCATCATGGACTTGACCCGCAAGAGCTTAACCCTCGATTTATGCCTGATCATGCCGGGGTTTCCTTGCATGATATCAAGATGGACGAAGGCCAAGGTGACTTTCCCGAGGACCAGGAAGATGTGAATGTGGAAGATGAAGACAGCAAGGGGTCAAAGAAGCATGGACAAGCCCGCGGTAAGAAGTTGACGGCCAAGCCTGTCGGGATTGTTCGGTATCATGAAGGAAGTGAGCTTGAGTGGTTCGACCCTAATCACAACGTCTGGAGTATGCAGCAAGTCCATAAATACACATTGCTTCCGCTAACATTGTCAGGACCGGCTGTTTACCATCAAGACATACGGGAGCAATTGATCAAGGATGCAGCACGCCTAGGGCGCTACCGTAAGTTCAATGACTACAGCTCTCAGATACCCTGGTGCTAACGAATAGGCAGGTCATCACCTGGCCCGTGGAAAGGACAAGTTGGATATTGTAAGTCTCGTTTGCATCAATCCGTTAGCAGCAGCTCCTGACACTTAACAGACTGCCTTCCATCCTGCATACGCCGAGAACGGTCCCGACCGTCAACACTGGCCGAAAATACTGTTTCAGTACGCTCCGACATTGTCAAATTTTCTACACACCAAACCTCCGATCTGGCAGTTACACGACGGCCGGGTGGTCATCGATTGCAACAACGACGCAATGAATGACTATCCGGAAATCCCTGTTACGCTGGCCCGCAATGCAGATTCCTGGCTCATGCTCACATGCATGCGCCTGAACAATCACATCACGATCCAGGACTTCCGTGGTCGTATGCCCGGCGATCGAAAAATGTCCATGGCTGATCCTCTAGGAAGAAATCGGATCAGCATGAATATGACCCGATTTCGCAAGTTCGGATGTTGCTTGACCTGGAACTCGATTAGGAACGTCGATACACAGCGGGAGTACCTGGACAAGAAGCTCCCGCGTCGGTGTATCCGACTCAACTCGACAGAATCCTTCCGGAAACTCTTCCCTTGGGAAGTAGCGGAGTCAGAGTTGCAAGATGCCGGACGGTTCCTCAAGCGGACAAGAGCCAGACAGAAGGACGTCTCGCAAGCCAGGTCTCGCCAGGTGTACAAGAGAAAGCGCTCAGAATTCGAGCAGCTCAAGAAGACCTTCGACCGTCTGAACCCAGATGGGCTTGACGACTATGATACTGAGGACGAGGAGTTTGCCACAAAACGCCAGTCAGCTCATCCCAGAGACGGCACCGAGAATGATGCCATAAAAGCCGAGGCTGCTGCGGACAGTACAGAGCTACAACTTGTCAAGCCCGGGAAGCGCAGGCGCATTGGACAAGGATCTCTCACAAGCAAAGACACTCGCGTTCTTCCAGGCGACACGTCTCCTGATAGCAAGTCAGAGAAAGACCCTCACCCGATGTGTCCCCGACGTCACAAGGAGTATGCTGGCTTTCTCTCTCGCGCACCCAGCAACACCAGAGAGGCCCAGCTACTCTATGATCTGCTGCGTCCGACTCGCGTTCATTACGAGAAGAACACGGAGCTGGTGGCCCCCGAAACGTATGGTGATGAGTGCTACAAATGTCAACTCAGCGACCTACAGAATGCAATGATCGACTGGCATGAGTCTTATGAGAGGTTCAAGAATATGGAACCAGCCAAACTCATCGGCCTGCAATACGTCGAAAACGGAGAACTATATTGGAATACAAACTGGAAAGATGCGTGGTTTGGCCATCAGCCGATGGTGAGCCCCGACGAGATCTTCTGAACGTTACTCCGTCCTCTGGTTCCGACTGGCTTTTGAGAATGTCATTCCTTTCTGAAGGTTTCTATGTACTGTCTGCAACATTTTCAGTTCTGTCTGTTTGTTTGTTTCTTTCCGATGAAGTGGCTGACGGAGGGAATTATGGAAGATGTTAGTCAAGGTCTTAAGTCATAGGTGATGCGAGGAACGTGTGGCTATTGTAATCGGTGAGTGGCCGCCTGCCAAGGCCCTGCATCAGAGTTTCTGGCAGCGACAGAATGAGGGAAGGGGGGTAAAGTGTTACAGAGACTGTACAACAGCACCATCGTGTAGGCTTTTGCCATTGTCATTCCTGAGGACAAAGGCGTGAAGTGTTATTAGAGTTTGATAGCGCCACGGCGAGAAGTCACGTGCTTCGTTGCCGCCTTGGCACCCCAGCCGTTGTGCGAGCGAACAAAATTTCTTTGTCGTTGTCCTCCAAGTCTACTGATCATGATCGAATATTCTGATATTCTGTGCATGCTTGAGCGCGTGATTGGATACTCGACCGATGAAGCTGTAGTCTGCTTCTCAAAGCTATGTGACGCGAGGAATGAGGGTCCTCGCTTCCGCAGGGACGACATGTTGTTATCACCCTTTCCCATGTTGTGGTGCTGTGAAGTGAGCGGGCAACTGGCAGGTCTGTCTTTTAGCCATCGACATTGTAAGCGTACCACTTCCGAGCCTTGCGATGACGTCAAGTAGGAATCGTCTGGAAAAAGACAGGTTCTGAAGTAGGCTATCGGATTGGAATTCATGACTTCGAGTCTCGAACAGTGATTAATCTCAAGGTAATCGAGAGGATCAGAATCATCGACTCCGATTTTTCTACTCAACGGGCTGCCTCTGGTATGTAATATGACAGAAAATAGCTGTCACTGCCCTCTTTGACGCAGCATCCCTTTGTTCTGATAAATACTCTCTGTTACAGCACTAGTGTCGAGGAAGTGTGTGCGAAGTGGGGTGCTGTGGACATTCGCAACTGTTGTTTGCGTTATCGATTGCCGTCACAACTTCAAGATCAACGGTGGTAGACCTTCGTCAACCTGCTTGGTACACCATTTATTCGCTTTGCCCTGCCCAATTGTCGAGAAGTTAATGCTCTCCGGACGATGGATATCATGGTAAGCGTAACAGAGTGCATCCGGCATGCACTGCAACGCTAATTTGACCCAAGGATCCTCAGCATCGCCTCCCAAAGTATCTATTCAACGTAGGATCTGTTCTGTGCGCCAGAGACTCCCGTGGAAGTGCATGGTGGAGAGATTCGTCATCTGGTCCATGGCGGGAAGCCGTCTTTCACAGCACGATTCGACCAAGTCTTATCAACGAGGCGTCGAAGCAAGGACAATATCAATATTCACGAAAGGAAGGTCCGCATGGCGTCTCTGATATTACTTCATACCATCCTACTCAAGACTGGGGAATCGACCGCGACAAGCGTTCGCCGAAGATCTTCCAATTCTATCGAACTTTGGATACGGAACCGTCCGACCCTCTGGAATTGTTTATCTGGCACGGGAAAATTGTACTCGACTTTGAAGGGCGCCCTATGCGATATATTCCCGCACTTCCTGCCACAATCGGTAGCAAAGAAGATGGTTGCTTCTTGGAGTGCATGTTCCGAGAGGATCCAAGGATTACAATGCAGGACTTCCTCTCACGGATGCCTGTCACACACCCGCCAATGCATTACAAGCCTGCGGTGGGGGCTGTGACGATCAGCCACAGGCGTTACCACTTTCGTCTGCAAGCTGGCTGTATAAATTGGGCCCCTGGAGAGATCTCTAATGAACATCGGGTGCAGATGGAGAAACTGATACCATTAAGATGTCTTCGGGCTAATTCAACATACGACCATCGAGATCTGACGACAAAAGAGATGAGGGAATTGAAATTGGCTACGAAGAAGGGAAAATCCAAGCGGGCAAGATCAAGTCAAGCCTCCCCCGGTGTTGGGGGGAGGTCCCAGGTCATGACCCAAAACAACGAGAACAAGCTCTTCACTGGGGACAAAGAGATTGACCAAGAATACGCAATGCCTGGTCGCTCTAATCATGTACCGTCCATCCTGCAAGATGTCGCAACTGGCGTCCAATGCCCTGGTACTGTGGCCACGACTTTCCGGAATCCTCAAACCATCATCGAACAACCAGTCGATGTAGTATCGGACACGTCAGATGAGATTTTCGAACGTGGTGGCAGATGGTATAGGTGCCGGGATTGGGAGCGAGATAGCCATCGATGGGACGATGATGAGTACGAGGACATGTACTTCGCAACTCTCTGCGCTGAGAAGGATGATTCTCTCCTCGCTACGGTTGGACGCTAAATCCCCCCCGATGCTGACATGGAACCATTCCGGAGCTCAGTACAAGCTCGAAGGAGCAACAACGATCCACGCAAAAGATCTCATCCCAGCCAACCTGCTTCAACATTTTCTGAGAGTCTCCAAGCGCCTGAGGGTACTTCGACTCAAGGGTCTGACAATCGATACCCCGAGCCCAAGTGATTGAAGGTCCCATACATCGCAGCATACGTCCGGGAACTCCTAAGGCTAACTTCGCAAGTTCGGAACGGTTAAGCACTTTCAAGCAAACCCATCCACTCCTTGACGGCCAAGAGAGGCAATGTACGACTAGAAGGACTATAAGAATCTCCCTTTCTCTCTTCCGTGACGGAAATTTGAGCAGGCCCGTCGATTGCCTGATTGTGAGGGTCGCTGTTCTAGTCACCCATTTATTTGCAAGATTTTCAAGGGCAAACTCAAAGCACACTGCTTTCCCCAATCGTCTCCCATATACATATCGGCTCTGTTACGCTTGTCAATTCGTTCTGCGATCCTATCCGCAAGTCCATCATTATGTCTCCCGTTTCGCCTGGGAGAGCGCTCTTTCGTATATGCATCATCAGGAAACCCTTTATAACACCTTTCCTACACGCATCTCATTGTTTACGAGTCTTCAAGCACTTTCATATCAACACTTGTTTTTGTCACAATGTTGCGCTCTGCATCTCCTATAACACATTCTCCCTAAGCTGCATATTGACTTCCCTTTTCCCCCTTTTCTGTCGTATCTTCTCTTTGTCCCTCCCCTTTCTCTGATGCGTCTTCGACATCACCGTCGTATGCACGTCCAAGCCTTTGTTTCCTGCCGTCTTTCGTACATCACTCGGATAGTGATGAGCTCCCTGCAGCATGTATATCTTCGACGCTGGATGCCCTTTTCCTTTCTGTTCTTCAAGTCTCTCGAGTATCCAAAGCACCTCGAACTTGAAGTCTCATCATACCTATTTATTCTTTCGAGGACACGACAGGATACAGCCCTACAGCGACTGTCTCGAGGTCTGACGAGTGGCTCACCAAGAACAATTCCTTTGTTTGATGTTGGCGAAAAAGAAGCTTGCGAACAAAGCCATTGTAGACTGTCCACCATGTCGAGTCAGGATACTTCACCTCCACTAGAAGCAAAGAACGGGAACAATCTTCCTGGAGGTGCTCGTGGTAATTTTCATAACGGCCAACCAGGAGTTCACGGTCCTCAGGTCAACCCCGAGCGAAGTAAGTTGTTCCAATCTTCCATGGCCGGCGTTTATTACTTACAACAAGACACAGTTGATCGTCCTGCACGAGTTCAGCGAGCTCTGAACCATGTTGCGATTCCCGGTCCAGACACAGCCCGTGTTCGACCTGCTTCAGGGGTCCACCTGGCTCCTGGACGAGACAACGCTTCCATTGAGATAACGGAAGACGAACATAAGGAGCTTGATGATCTTACGGAAGAGCGTGACGATGCACATAAAGCGCTTGAACGGGCGCAGCGTCGGCTTGACGATGCTCAGCAACGTGTCAGCCGACGTCTGCAGCGGGCACGGGTACTCTGCGACTCGAGCAATTTTCGGACAAACCAACAGCTTCATTCAGTTACATCGGCGATGGATACTAACTCACGGTTCACTACAACTTCTTCTCTGGGCAAGCGAAGCAATGACGATCGTGGTGAAAACAAGGATGAGAACGGCTCGCTCCAAGCTGGTTCAAGAACGAGAAGACGACCTAACTCGGAACATACAACGGAATTCTCGGGCCCACCACATACATCTGCCGGCAATGCGCTACGGAGCTTGCACACTCTTGGAAGACGACGACATCTTCATCCTGCTCCCTCAATGAAACCACCAGGCCCACAGGCAGGAACATTTTATGAGGCTTTCACACATGGCGGCGCGGCAAGTACATACGACGATTCGTATCTTCAAGACCATCTTCCAAATCCATTTTCGACTACCGTGCACACCCAGCAGCCAAAAGAAACCCCCGATTATCCCTTCAATGCAATTTCCGTCACTGGTAAACGCAGCAGAGATGACGGCGACACCACTGATGGAGCATCTGGGAATGGAGATGAAGGACCAAATGTAGCCCAAATTGAAGAGCCCCAAAAGGTGATGCCACTGACGAAGCGCCAAAAGAAACGACAAGGGATGGTCTCGGAAGGTAAGGACATACCAAAAGATGACGAGAAAGTAAAGGGAGTTGTCAAGGTGGAAGACGGTAACCTCTTTCATCATCATAACGGCAAATGGGAGCCTGCAGCCTACCACCATGAACGAAGACTTGGACTTTTCGCGCGCGAGGCTGTCAAGGGTATATACACTTATCCGCCCACTGCAGGAACGAAAGAGGAGGACAAGACGGCGTATCACCCGCACTATGCCAACATCAATATGTCCGTGCGCGAGGGGAGACCACATCTTTTGTATCAATGGGATCCTCCCAAGGAGCAGGCACCATTTATCCACCCTGGCCTGATGCGTGATCCGGAGGATGGAATTTTGCTTTTGGACGCGAACAATCATCCTATATTCGACTGGCCTGAATTACCAAAAACAATCAGTGCTCAGGTCGAAGGCTTCTGGCTCGAATACTGGTGGCGATTGAATCGACACATCAGAATTGAGGACGTGCTCGCAAGGTGCCCAGAAATGACGCAAAGAAAAGACTCGACGTTGTACCGCCCGATTGCTACCCGATCCGCGTACGGCAATAGCAGATCAAAAGACAGACTGGCAGCTGGGACCCGTTCGTGGGAACAAAAGGAGGGCAGTAAAGAGATCAAAGCTCAGTATGAGCGAATCATGCCGAACAAAGTCTTGGCTGAGATCGCCCATCGCGGCACAACCACCTTCTTCCGAGACCTCACACCGAAAGAGACGAGCGCGATCTGCCACATCAATAAAGGGAAAGGAACGGCGCCCTCGAGAGCTGGCAACAAAAAGCTGAATGAAGCCAAGAAGCAAGAACGCAAGGCGAAGAGCGATCCTGAGCTGGAGGCAATATATCGGAGATTGCTTCGCGAAAAGCATGACGCGGATCGGCTGGACCCGCGTTGGGCACAAGAGGGAGGTCCTGATCCTGGATGGGCATTCCCAGATCCTGCTGCAGGCTCAGCTCGACTTGGTACTGCGACCACCACTGGATACGGGCAACCGGTCAACACGCAGATTCCAGGTCCAGCCAACAATACCGGCGATGATACCACCTTCCTCGAAGATGAAGGTGACACAACACTGGTAGAAAATGATCAGACCTCTTCAGCAAACCATGGGTTCTACCAATACTACGCCCCTACTCAATCGAATAGCCAGTGCGGTGGTGCAGAAGGGTCGATTGCTCAGCAAGGCATCACCGGCAACACTACATACCCAGGACCTGGCTACCACTGGTTGGTGCCAAATACGCCCCAGGAGAAGTTAAGCATTACGAACGCACTCGAAAACGCTCGCCAGTCATGCCGTGTCATGACTCGTGATGACCCACCGAAGACTAATGCGAACGACTGTTACATGAACCAATTTCATGAGCTAGAGGGGTGGCTGAAAAACAAGTTGTCTTCAACTGATCCTGGGAAAGCCTTACCTGTACTGCACCCGTGGACTAATTGGTACGGTGGTTGGGATGCCTGGAATTCTATGGACTTGAATTATGATGATTTGCAATTGTTTGAGTATCAATCCCATGGAAAGTTCAATCAGGAAACGAACACCGGGAAGAAGCCTGAGCGTAAGCAGCACACCCTTGGACTCGACTTCGACTCTGCACATATTAGAATACGGCATGACCAAGGGATCTTGGCTCCCAACAAAATCCGCGCTCTGAAGGATTCTCTCAAGGACGATCTGGCTACAGTCAGAAAGGACCCAACCTCAAGTGCGAAGGCGGGTGCACCACCAGGTTACGCTGCAGCTAAGTCGCTGCAGCATGCTGCTGAGCCAGATCGGCCGCTCTGGGAGATGACCGTGATACAACAACCCAACGAATTTGATGGTCCACTGTATCAAATGGAGGGAAACCCTACCTTTTCCCAGGACCAAAATGCCATCTTTGATTCAGCCGAATTCTTCGGTACTCCCGATCGAGATTTTGAGGACTTCATGTCCATTATGCCGAAGAAAGAATCGCCGCCGGGAGATGCTGCTGGACCTGATGACCATTTGAATGAGAACGCTTGGCAACAAGATCCTCGAGATTCGCCGGTTCATGATGGAGGAATCCACCAGCTTTTCGGTGATATGGAGGATAAGCCGCGAGGTAACGACGTCCTAGCGCAGCTACAAGTTTTCGATGAGGAACGCTGACGAGGTTTCTCAGATGATGTCTCATGATGGATTGGAATCGATGATTCGAACGCTTTCAACGATAGCATGACAGGTGTAAAGACTACCCCTTGACGAAAAATTTCAGGTCTACGGATCATGAATTGGACGACGTGTACGAGTCTTATATTGACTGAGATTATGTACTGCAATAACGATTTTTTTAGCGTGGAGATGTATGTTGGAAAGTTTTGCGGTGTAATGATTTATTGAAGGAATGCTTGGTAGAGTCCAAAGAACTACTCTCGCTGTGCGAGTTAGTATCCCGGGGACTGTCTAATATACCATTTGGTACGTTCTGAGTATGGATAGATACTCATCATGCTTGATAGTCATGATTTTCTTTTGGCAAGGACCAATATGAGGTTAAAGATACATAAGTATGAACTGGCAATTTCCATTCACCCCTTCTACTGCGATGTCTATTCTCTATCACCAGAGTCAGCGAAGTTACCCTTTCCATGCAGCTCTGTCTGTCTGATCCTTCCCTCAACGGTAACATCTATCACAGTTACCTAGACCCGAACACTTCTCGTACAGCACCCTACCTATATCATCAACGCTTCCCTTGCCCACCGCCCTTCCATGTGGACCCCTCACTCTGAGACCTTTCTTGCTAGGACCAGCAAGCTTCTCCGCGACCTCGTAAATGTGGGCCATAATATAGGCCGGTCCGATGGACGTATCGTCGACCAGACGACTGTGGGTTAACAGATCATCAACATGCTGTGGAGGCGCGACGGATTTCCTGTCGTATACCGTACATCATTCTCGTAATAATGGATTCCTTGCAGGATGTATACGCTCGTTCATTTTCTGTTCTCCAAATGTGTCAAAGAGCCTCCTTTTTCGATTCTCCGAATCTGTCGAGTTGATCTCCTATTATGTCTATCTTTCCTTTCTCAGACGCGACACAGCATACTCTATCCCATCATACAACCATCTCAGTACGAGCCGAGTCTCTTTTCGAATGGTAGCATTTTTTGTGTGTTAGCATTGTACCAAGGAAGCTGATCACAAAGGCTTTGTGCATGGTACGGTATGTCGAGTCACGGCAGACGTGGAGGCGTGAACACCCAGGGGACAGCCCCTGGAAACACGCAACGGAGACACATACCAGGTGATGTATATGGGTACTTCCAAGTTGATCCCCAAGCCCCAGCAGGTATCCAGAGGCGTCCGACCGACGAGCGTTGCACGTGGGAAAATCTAGGTCTCAATGACCACACGGCAGTAAATCAGGATAATTCAACGCAGGAACCATCTTCAGCTATAGAGTTAACGCAGAACAACCATCCTACATACGGTCAGCAGCCATCGAATCAACGAACAGTTCCAGACCGAGATGCCACAGAAACAGAGCAGGACGAGTTGGAGCACCTTGAAGCCGAAGCAGCGGAAGCTCAACTTGCCTTGGACCAGGCACAACGCGTGGCTAAACAAGCACAGAAGAGCTTGGACGATGCTTACCTACGTATCCAACGACGAATGCAAGCCACTCATAACCATCATGCATCAACGCGGCAGGCCAAAATGGTCTCTTACACTGGCAACCCATCGGCGAGAGAAGTCACAGGGCTTCTGGCATCTGTACCTCCTTATCCTGCTCATAGCAGTTCGTGTCTCAATGGGACAACCGCTTTCGCACCTACCCCGTCGAATAGGAAGAGATCGACAGACGAACGTGACGATGAAGCTCCCCTCGACGCAGATGGACAAGGGAGAAGAGTCAGATCAAAGATAGACATGGGATATCCAGAAGCCCATGTTCAGTCAAACACAAGTGCCAGTAGACCCACCTATAGAACAGGTGGATTGGTACCTCGGAGACACGAGCATCCCTCACAATACATACGAGCCAATCGTACGGCTAACCGTATCGGGTCTTCCCAGCCATTCATGGCCATCAACAATATGTTGGGGAGGATGCCAAGTATCAACACCACAACTCAACCACAAGAAAGTAATTCTTTGCGGGATGAGCATCTCCTAAACCTCGACACCTCTGATTCCCATTTCAATTCTCCTCTGCAGACACATTCAGACAACCTAGGAAATAACGTCCAGTCGTGGGCTGATAGGTCTTCATTTGCGGTCCAGCAGGCTTTCGGTAGCAATCTCACAGGATTCCGAAATACTCAAACACCAGCTCTTGTACCAACTCGGCGATACATACCTACTTACCATCGATCGGACTCCTCAGATCATCCAGACATGCCTCGAAAGTCAGCGACTGGCTCACAATTCGACACATCGAGACGTTCGATACAATCTACCCAGGATACGACCACCAGCAAATTCAATCCGAAGAAGCGTCCGCGAGCTACAAAGATTTCGACAAGAGACGAAACGGCGAACGAGGATGACGACAATTCTGAACCACCGCGGGAAAGTAAACGGCAAGTAAAACGCGTACGGTTGGAAGCACAAGGCGTCGAACTGCCCAAAGACACCGAAAAGGCTATGGGAAAAGTGTATCAAGACAGAGCTGGCAACATCTATGTCATTATTGACGGCAAAGCTGAGTATGCAGCCTTCCACAACCAGCGAAGGCTCTCCTTGCTCGCTCGTGAGGACGCCAAGGGTCGGTACAGTAAGTGGAAGCCCTTGTCGAGAAGCTAGAGCGTTGCGTGCTGACAGAAAACAGGATATCCTCTGGAGCATGGTTTGTACGAGGACGACAGAACGGCATTCCATCAGGATTATGCGAACATTAATCTGGCGAATCGGCATGCGAGGCCAGATTTGCTGTTTCAGGTACGTGAATCATGTCCTAACAGCATTATACTGTGTATCCTTGTTCGAGGGCCATGCCGTTGGCACGGTAATGCTGACTTGACAATGATCCTAGTGGAACGGCCCCAAAAAGGGTCGATTTGAACATCCTGGTTTCATGCGCGACCCCGACGACGGGAAGGTGCTGCTTTCCAAGGAGCGACACCCTATTCTAGATTGGCCTGAGCTGCCAAAGGTTCTAAGCAGCCAGGTCGAAGGTCTGCTCCTAGAATATTGGTGCCGCTTGAACCAGCACATAAAGATCGAAGACAGTAAGTGACTCAGACTATACTATCCTGGATCATACAGGCAGCAATACTGACTCAACCCGTTTCTAGTAGTCGCAAGATGCCCTGATAGAAGCCGGAAAAACGGTAGTTGTAAAATACAGGCACTTCTCCAATCTGCGTACGGCAACCGTAAGCAGGAGGCACGCCTCCAAAATGGAACATGTGCCGTGAGTAAAGCGTGGATCCCTTATTATGAACAGTATTGACGTGGGATATAGTGGCAGATGAAAGAGGGTAGTCGCGAAATTAGAGCCGCGATGGAAAGCGTCATGCCGCAGAGAGTGTTGGACGAAAAAGCACAGAGCAACACGACTCGCAGCTGTAAGTACAACACCATTGCACATTTCTCTGTCTTCTCCCTAAGTCAATGCGACAACGTGCTTTTTCCAAGGAGTGCTGGCTTACATTATTTGCAGGGCGCGACCTCACCAAAGATGAATCCGACGCCATCAAATTCGCGAACAAAGGGATCGGGAGTGCGATGAAAAGAGCTGGTAATCGAGCATTGTCCGAAAAGGCAAAAAAGGAAGTCGACGCGATAAAGAACCCGAAGGCAGCTGCAAATCTCCAGCGCCTCCATCAAGAGAAGGCAGTTGACGATGCACGATATGCAAGAACGAGAGTCAATCCCGGTCTGCTACTTCCGAATCCACCAACAATCCATTCCCTTCATCAGCTACCCCTAGCTCCTTCCCAAGGAGCTCAGCAGCCGCCCTATCCTGCCCATCGAGTTCCCCAGGGTCTCCCACAAGGAATCCCCCAGGTGACCCGAGCAGCCCGACGACCTTTCCGGAGTCATCCACACAGCCACGCACGAAACGGTGCAAAAACCACTAAGGCAGTCCAACAAGTGGCCGACGAGGGCGACACGACCCTGGTAGATGATGACGGACAGTTGGACACAATTAATCCAGCAAAGATTATACGAGAGCCTGAAAAGAATCAGGACTACAATGCTGCTATTAGCTATATCAGTATGGCCCCTTACCAACCAGCTGATATCCGCTACTTGATTCCTTCGGTAGAGGAGCAAAGAGGCACCATCACAAAATCACTCGACATTACTCGAAAAGCGTACAAGACGCTCACTGGCAAAGGAGCCCCGATGACCGACGTGTTCCAGAGTTATATGTATCAGTGGAACGAGATACAGCAGTCGGTCACTGATTTTTACGAGCGAAGTCGTCGCAATCAGAAGGTTCCAAGGCTCTTTCGGAGACCCGCGTGGTACTTTCGATGGGACGGCTGGACAGAGCAGAAAGTCACTGATCTGCCACCCATGGGGAATGGACCCGAGCTCCTCGAAGCAACGAAGGGTGTTTCCCCGCCCCCGGATTATGAGCCTGCATCACTGACAACAGAGGCTGCCGAAATTGCGGAACCTGGCATGTTGGCACTCACAGATCTTATTCATCTCTCGCCACGTGGAAATTCCTCATCGTCGTCCGGAGTGGAGATCAATGGATCAGGATTCCCACCAGTGTCCTCAAAGTCGAACAACATTCTTAATTGGGATCCGATGGCGGATGATCCGAATGATGATGCCAAGATTGGCGAAACGGAGGAGAGCTCAGGCCTTAACCCTTCGTTCTGGGATCAATACGATATAACCCTCCAAGGAGTCGACCTCGAGGGATTCGACTTCCAAGCGGCATTTGATGAGCTGGATCGCAATGCTTCTTGAACGTTTCTGACAGTGAGCGTACGGCCCAATTTGTGATTGGAAACTTACTTCAGGGGATGAAGGATTGGAGGGTGACTTCTTTTGAGTATTTTGGCTGGATGTTGCCATGGACTGCGTCTGCGAGTCGGAAAAGTTTTGCGATATGTTTTGGTTGTTTTGTGGATACTGTTGTCCAAGTCGGAGGTATATTATTCTTCTCTTGTGGGGTCCTTTTTGGCGGGGAGTCCCATAGTATCTGTACCAGGTGGTACGTTCCGAGCATAGGTGATACTCCATGAAGCTTGGGAAAAGCATGTATTTGACTTACTCGAACTTTGGATTCTCCATATGAGAATAAACATAGTTCGCTATGCATTCATGCTGGACTTTTCCAGAATATCATGGGACTTGACCGGTGGGAGCACGGAAAGTCCAAAGATAAAGGACACTAAACCTGAGCCTTGGCATCACCAGATATGGCCTAGCTTTTGCGATGTCGGATACTATGACCTTACACGTAGGTGTAGCCCCCTTCCTTTTATGCCGGCCTTCCTTTGAATGGTCCGAGAAATGGTGGACTTCCCCGTCCCCTCCCCACCGTTGAGCCAGAATGTATTTTTGCTATAGGTTTGTTGAGCCCAATTTCGAACCTGTTGCAGCAGATCGACTCTAGTACTCGGATGACAGGTCTCATGAGCATCCTGATAAGAGTTGAAAATCGCACCTGCAACATATGGCAGTTTGGCTAGGTCGATCTTGGTCTCGATTCGATCAAGCGATCTTTGCATCTTATGGCACTGTTCAAGCCCTTTCAGTACCTTCGATAGCTCTTGTCTGCCCTGCGTGGTGTTTGCTCGATCTTGCGCGCTTAGGGTGCGGTCGCAATTACTTGCCTCAATCTCTCCCCGGTGTCCGGTTTTATTCGCAGTCTATCTCGAAATTCCGAATTTCGCTGGTGGTCTAGAAAGCTATGACCGCACGTCCGAAAATCAATAGCAAGGATGTCTTCAGTGCTATCATCCAAGGTTCGATAATTGTTGCCCACGACGGCCGTTCAAGCCTTTCAGCTACCTTACCGCCATCAGTGCGTCAGGCCGTTGCACCTTGCATCTGCTTCCTGAAGGTTCAAGTGGTTTTGGGATTCTCTCCGGGGACTTTTTTGGATATGTTGTCAAAACTCGTCATTAGAACGTGGCGATTCCAGCAGGGGACATTCGAGTGGGACGTACTGAAGTCAACAAATTGTGTAACAACGATGAAAGGCGATTTATCTTGGCTGGGTCCACCTAGCTCCTCGGCTAGCGAGAATGTCACGACGGCGTGAGCGTGGAACGAGACGTCGAGAAAGTGCTGAGCCGTCGAGCCACTAGTTGATACACTGGATGGCCTCAAAGAAAGCTCCAAGCAAGTCATTGGGCATTGCTGGAAACACCAGCGTGAGTAAACTCAGACACCCTGTAAAACCATGTCCGAGACAAACCTACTGGACTATCTATTGTTCAGCGTTACTGGCGGCACTTTCCGCGTGGTGGTAGCAGCACTACTGCAGATTATGGTCCTGCCGTGGCTGTAGCGACTTGGAATGGTGCTCCCATAGAGATAAAGAGGCTCCTTGTTTGTCCATCCGGCCTATTGATCTATGATTTATACGCGAGTCAATTCGTCATCGTCGGCCCGGACGTTTAGTAGGATTGGCGAAGAAGCTAGGAACAAGTAGAGTAATGTCCGAGAGATAGATTAGAAATCTGCGCCTGGCTTGGCAGTCGCCTCCTGCCACCCAAATGCCGTTCAGCACTAGCGTATCGACGGAGCGGGCGGAGCGATTCCCGGCCAGGGCTGCCAACGGCCCCGCCCGCCCCGCCCAGACAGGGTATCTAATAATTAGGGCTGGTGCGGGGCTAGTATTTCCGGTTTAAGCGATGGGCTAGGCTAGCCTCGGACGGACTATAGACCTTGGCGTCAAGTATATTATATAGTTCCAGCTAGAACGAACTCTACCAGATTTCAGAATATTTTATTTCTATTTATTTTTATCTATATAGCAAAGCTTTCGAAACAGGTTAGAGATGATAGAAAACGATATTGAAGAAAAAAGGAGAGGTCAGATTCTAGTGAATTCTATTAGAGTCTATAGGCTGCCCGCCGGCTAGCCCGCTAAGACCCTCGGGCCGGGCGGGCTAGTACTCTTATTAGTAAGGTAGAGACTGGCTATTTTAAGGCTACAACAATAGACTCGTGCGGGCCGCTGGCAGCCTGGATCCCCCACGCTGCACTGCCCCACTCGGCGCTTAGCAAGGCTGTGATTGGAGTCAAGTACAACAAAAACACTTTTCCATCTCTTCTTCTCTTATCTATAGTTTAGAGCAGTGTCGCATCTGGCATGGAGTACCAAGTGTCGTGAGGATGCAGTGGAAGCATCATAACAGTGTATATTTGGATGTCTTAACCTCTATCAATGGCAGGTGGGCGTAATGGATCCTAATGATGACTGGCCAGGTGGTCTACCAATTTACCACCGTCCAAGACCAGGACAAGCCCATCAGCCCAGCGCAGTTTCTTCATACCCCGGTGGTCAACCTGTGCCTCAGACGAATGTTCTTGCGCCGTACAATCATATCTACCAGCCTTGGCAGAATCAATTCTCCCAACAGCCTCCACAATATTACTCTTCCCAACAGCCTACACAGTCTTACCCGTATCGATATCAGGATGAGCGGTACAATCGGGACTCTGAGGATTCTCGGAAAAATACTTCGGCTCAGGACTTTTATCTCAGCAAGGAGAACGTCCGCGAGGTGGTCGATTTTCTTCAGCAAGATTGTATTGAACCAATTCTCGATACTTTTTTGAGAATGGCGGACCCTCTTTCCATCGCGGCGTCCGTTCTTACCGTGGCAGGAGCTGGAATCAAATTGACGACTGCCCTGTACACACTGGTGGATGCGATGAGAAATGCAAATGTGGAAATTGAGCTAATGACAAGTGAGATCACAGTCTTCTCCTGCACCCTTGATGAGGTGCACGACCACATGACAACATCCCGGTCACTGTATTCCACCAATCTCATGACAAATCTCAAGAAGTTATTGGAGACTTGCACGAGAGTCTATTCTGAGATAGAGAGGATACTGAAGCTCGGTAAAGCTGGGAAATCGTACAGGCTGACCAACCATTTGATGTGGGCCTTACGTCGCGAAAAGCTTAGGCCAATGCGCTTAAATTTGGAGTCTCTGAAAACGACCTTGATGGTCATGCTTCAGACAATGAAGATTGTCAAATACAAGGCTAAGATCCAGGACCAGTGAGATCAGCTTGTCCCGCATCCATGATGCTTCTACTGACGACGGTAGGCAAAGTTTGGATCATAATGAGTCTGACCAACCAGACGGAGCGCCAAGGCGGACTCAAGAATTGCAGGCTTTACAGCAACGTGAGCGTCAAACTCGCCTACGCGCTGAGGCCTTGGTCATCGCAAATTACTGGGCAGTTTTACAATCTCAAGAAGCATCCCAAGCTGCAAGCCAGCAGGGACTCCTTACGCAAGGTCCCGATTCGGAGACGTCGAGTTCTATGGAGACAAACCTATGGCTCTGGCAAGTGGTTCCTTACAGGCCTCCAGACCACGAGCATCGGATCCATGACCGACAAGCAATGGCATTTGGTAGCATCGAGACGGCTTCAACAAAGAGTCTCCGGACCAGTGCATCGAAGACAGTCCACCAACTCGTGAAGACCTGGACAAATGATGTCTCAACGGGGCCGAACCAAAAAAGGTCGAGCTCCGGAGGCCAGCCAAATGCTGATATCTCGCAAGTTCCTCTCGGTAGGGTCCTGAGGCCTTTAGCAGGTCAGGAATTGGGAATTCCCCCTGAAAACCCCAGGCCTCAGACAATAAGCCAAAGTGAGGTAATAAACAAAGATGATGGAGAAACGGTGCAAAAAGCCCACTCACCAGAACTAAATCCCACCAATGATCCGCAAGTACAGCATCCTACACGTCGTGATGAGTCTCAGCATGGATCAGAACGTGTCAAAACAAAAACGGCAAGGGTGCAGAGCCCGGGTTTTTCTATAGCATCGGACCCACCGTACAAAATTACCATCGACCACACCTCGCGAGATTCGGACTCACCGTACAAAATTACCATCGACCACACCTCGCGAGATTCGGACTCCACAGTCGGCAGTGTCCATGATTCGCCTATCTCGCGGCGTACATCATCCTCGTGGGAACAGGCGACTGGTGAAGATTCTGCATCAGAACGGCAAGGGAGACTCGAAGCGGCCGATAAGCTTGAAGACAGTGACTCCTCTAAGGAATTTGACCGTCATCGTGACAGCACCCGACGGCATCGCCCTCCGAATCCATTTCCAATGGATCAAGCAAGAGCTGATCCCGTTCCATCTCTTCCGCAAGGGCCCAACACGCTGACGCATACATTCCCACCGCCGCCCTTATACCCTTATTACCCAGGCTTTCAAGCCACACCTTCGTTACTCCCAGTCCCAGCGCCAGGGCTGGTCCAATCTGGAGTACCAACAACCAACGGTCCGGACGACGATAAGAAGTTCGCACGTCTTGAAAAGCTGATGATGGACTTCAAAGAGGAGCAAGCTGCAAGGGAAGCTGCAGAGATCAGGAGGAAAGAAGATGAGAGAGTTGCTGAGGCAGCTCACGCTCATGAAAAATCATTGCTGGAAAGGGAGCGAGCTGTTTCGGATATCGAGAAAGCGGCGAAGAAAACGTCCGGGGTAAAGCAAGTAATCAAACTCAAAGACCCGCTGGGTCGTAATCACAGATTTCCATTCGCCAATTGTAGAACGTGGGAGGTAAGCTACCAGCTATTCAGCCATGCGATGATCCTACACCCATGCAATTTGTTCAGGGAATTCACTCTTTGATATGCGATGCCTTCTTACACGTAGAAGGGCTTGGACCGCATGTCTCGGAAAGTCATTACGATCTGATGGACCCCTCCGGTAACATCATACTGCCGTCGATCTGGGAGGACGTCATCGAACCGGGGTGGACGATATCAATGCACATATGGCCAATAGGAGAGTCTCCAGGCCCGGCGCACGTCCCATCAATCCATGAAACAACGGAAGTGAGAGGAGTCCCTGTACCATCGCCTCCTGTATCACCTCCAGAAGCGTCGCCAACTCGCAATAAGAAAGATAGTATGGTTTACCGTCGAGAAGCTGTGGGCGTACTACCTCCGAACCCACCTTCCAAGGTATCCAAAAACACGAAGTGGAGAGATGCAGAATCTGAAGACGACTCTTGCAGCACGACTATATCAGAAGACTTGAAATCCGACTTTATGCGAATGTTGGAAAAAGTAGAGCTCTCGGACCTTCAGCAGTGGTTAGAGCACAAGAAATTGGTACTAGAGGAAAGAGCAAAACAGGCAACAGCTCAAGCCTCCACGGTCGACTCGTACACCGGACCATCCGAGACTGTCCCACCACAGCAAGCCTTGCCAACACCGAATTATGCCTTCCAAGATATGGGAGGCAAACGAAGGATTGAGGAGGCTGTATCAAAAACCGACACTGAAGAGCAACTCGCTCGGCTCGAGCACTTACTACTCGAAAGCAAACGTGATCATGATGAGAAAGAAGCGGCCAAGCAACGAGCCGAAGAGCAAGCCTACATCGACAAGCTGAACAGCCAGATAGCACAAAAGCAAGCCGAACTTGATGCTCGGGATGCAGCAGCCCAAGCTCAAAAAGACGAAGAGAAATTTGCGAGGATTGAGAAATTGATTTTGGATCGAAATAATGGCCCATCAGCTACGATGTCGACGAGTCCGCTACTTACGTCTCCGCCATCTGACGCGTCGAGGCCGGATTCATCCAAATCTGGGCATCGCTCGCTTCGAAATCGAATATTTAGTCGCGGATCGTAAGAGATAGATTAGGCTCCCAGAACAACTTCTTATAATTATCAAGATAACGATGTCAAATAATGTATACAGCTCCTGCCACGCTGACAATGATCGTCGCGATGGAAAGAGATGGAAAGAAAGTCCGCCAATTTCATAAGAGTATCGAGAATTGGTTCAATACAAACTTGATGAAGCAAATATGGGCGCCGCCATCCCAAGTCCTTCAGTATGAGATGCCATACTACGTCTTGATCTAGATTCTGGTAGCAGTCCAGAATATCGCGAAAAACGGTCCTCAGTCCTCAATTTTCTTTATGGTAATCTCCTCTGCGACCTCATTCACAGGATAGTTGACAAAGGTGACATTATCTGGCCACGAGAATTTTGAACCGTATAGTATTTGTTCGCATCGGTCTGCGAATATATCGACACTTTACATACCGGCCGCTTTAGCCCAATCGTACGTTCCGAGCCCGCGCGGGCCTATAATCAATTAGCGAGCCTACCCCAAAAGATGGAATTGGCGATCTTTGCGTCAAGGGGAAGGAAAGGCAGGAGGAAAGTTCTATCAATCTTACCACAGAAACAGGGCGGATGCGTATAGTAAGCTTCTCTATAGCTATGGGTACCATCTATATAGTCCCAATTCCAATCGGAGCTTATATACATCCTTTATCAGCGCTGTTCTCCTCAAGAACAAAACGGGGTTGACCCTTGAAGAACCAGGATCTGAAAGGGATTGAAGTTCCAGAGTAGACTTACCCCCAGTCTTGAGTATCGCAAAACTGGTAAGGTCCAACTCCCCAGAAACCTTCCCACCGAGTCCGAGAGATCCGCACTACTCTTGCCAGATGCCCCTGGAGTAAAAGCTTGAGCAAGAAATTCAGAACCTATAGTACACTCCGTGAAATAGCTACCACACAACCTCAAAACACCCTTTTGGCCCGACCAAACCCTCTCTCAGCGCATCCAAACCCAACAATCTTGAGTCTGCCCAAGCCTTCACTCGTACGGAACTGCTCAATAATAGGCTTGACCTAGTCACACCAACTCAGCGTACTAATCAATCAGCTTGCATGAGGACGTCGAACCGGGCACATACCACGAAGCCTGCATACCCCAGCTCCTTCCCAGTGAAATCGAGTGTCAAGTCGCTCAGGGCCAGAAGTCGGACAGCATGCCGAGAGCTACATGGATGGAAGAATGACCGCCATTCACGTACAGCTTTCTCCCGTTTCTATTCTAAGCTGCTCGGAAAGCCGTTGTCGTCATCTACCCGGAAATGAATCTCGACATGTCGCGTCATTGTCAAGCGGCCGTGTGGACTATTCTTGAGCCCAAAATACGTAGAGTCGGCGAAGATTTCGTCTTTATCGAGCAGACCGCCAATGCAGTGTGTGTGCGCTAAGCAAAGCAATCAGTCAGCCCCGTGATTCATTACCACGACCGCCGTCATCGTTACCACGAGGCCCTGGACAACCGTTCCCGGAATAACTGACCCGCGGCAAGTCCCTCGGATTGGAATGCTTTCAAGCAGTCGGACTTTTGGAAAGCAAACACATTTTCGCGGTGTAGTACAGGTAAAGCCTCTGTGTAGATCTGCCGAGAGGCACGTAGGATCCTAGCATCCAACCCGGTAGTTCTTCGTTGATCTACGCCGATATAGATGGGCCGATTGACCAGTGATCCTGGCTCTCTGATCGCTTCTTTGGTTGTCAGTAGGTATCTGTATATTTCGAGACGAATCTCCCGAGGGAGGGTAGTTAGGGTGGGGACAACACGCTTTTCCCGTCCTATTCTCCAAGGTGAGGTCAAGTATAGGAGTGAACATGTAGTGATTATTGCCGTGCCTGCTGCAAGTAATTTGGATGATGATGCTTTCGAGTGGTCCATTTTCTTGGAGGATCCGAAAGGCTTGAGGAGAAAGTGATAGTTGGGAAGTCAACGACAAGGCTTCGAAAGATTTATCGAAAAGAATCCGAGGAGAAAAGTACAGATCGGTCATTTAGGAAGCTTCAGCATTCTATACATATCCGCTCATCTTGGTGAGCTGATGTGAGCAAGTTTTCCTCCACTATAAGCTCATGTAAACTCAAGACAACCAACTGTTGGTATACGGAACTCCACCTTCCGTGAAGATATATATCCTCGCTCGGGCTCTGGTCCTCATTTTTTTCCGATGTCTGTCTCTTTTGTAGACATTTACAACATATAGTATGCTCTCCCATCACCTTCAGACTTTTCGCTCTGCAAGTTTTTCCTCTTGGGGTTTGACGTATCTTGTTTGCCTTCGCTTTCGCGTCCATGCTTCGTATTTCATGTTACGTGTCGATGACATGTCTTTGCCTTTTGCTGTCATCTTCGAGAGTGCGATTCATCTTTGCCTGTCGAATCTGTCTTGGCCCTCGTCCTCTTTACTTCGCCTTCGTTCCCGCCCTTCGTCTTTCCTCTTCTCCATCTTCATGCTTCGTTCTCGTCTCTGTACCCGTACTTCGTCTTTTATGCCCCTTAACATCGTGCCTGCTCTCCCTCGTGCTTCTTGTCCCTGCCTCGTCTCCGCCTTGTCCCTTGGCTTTTTTTTCATTCGCCTTTTCTCATTGCCTTTGCCTATCACTATCTCCTTCGCCATTTCCCCTTCGCCGTGATCTTCATCAGTGCTTCGTATTGGTATTTCGTAAGCCGTCGCTCGTACGCCGTTGTTCGGGCTTCTTCGTCTTGGCCTTAGTGTCTGTACTTCATATTTCGTGATTCGTCCTCGCCTTCGCATTTTTCCTTCTCCTTCCTCCCCCTCCGTACCTCATTCCTGCGCTCTTCTCCTCATATTCCCTATCTCTAGTGTCTCGTTTCTTGGATCTCGTTTTCCTCGCTAGGCTTCGTCTCTCATATCCTTCTCCTGCTTCTTCTTCTTCTTCTCCTTCTTTAACTTCTTCTTTTTCTCATCCCCCATCTTCCCTCTTCCACTGCCTTATTCTTCCATCTATCTTACGCATCGTGCTCCGTCGCCGTCTGGTTCCTCTAGTGACACGCAGGAAGCAGAGGGGAGCTTCCTCTTCCGTCTTAGAGCTTTGATTGGACCTGGTATGGATCCCTAACGAGACGTGGTTCGTCAGCAGTGGAAAAGTCAAAAGGGATTCGATTCCCAACGAGACACTGAGCCTCACTCCAGAGGGGATGAGGAACCAAATTACACTGCGTCTCCACATCCTCAGCATCTTTAGCGTAGTTGACTTCGCAAGCGCAGAGCCCATTCGATTTCTTCCTTCGTGACATCGATGTCCATGGCTGCAATACCGAGCTGATCCCTCTCACCCCGAAGACTAAGTCGCCTTTACTCTTTCTCTTTCGTCGTACGTTCATGGCAATCAGCTTGCGGAAGGAGGAGAGGGCCACGCTGATCGACTATACAGCGCTTTTGGGCGGTGATGCATGGGCGAGAGAGGACGGCCTCGTCTAGGAGTTGAATATCTGGCTCGTACTTTGCAGAGTTGTCGACATATTCGAGCTGGCGATTTAGCAGATAGTTGCCGCTATAGAGCCATCGTTACTCTGTCTTTGACGTAAAAGTTATCGGACTCTTGCACTGTTCAACGACACAGAGTCCGGCGGTGCTATAGGCGTCTGCCGTACTCGCAACCTGGCTTGTAACGAGCTGCCCAGGATGCCACGTTTGCCATAGCTATAGCAACAACATCGGCATCCGCAAGGTCCGTACGATTTCTCCATTGTTCCATCCATCTTCCGTAAAGCGTCGGAAATTCGAGGAACAAAGGCAAGTGGGCACAGAGATATGCCAAAAAGTAGTCTTGCTTGTTCTGGGAGAGTTTAACGAGGGAAGGTGCTGGTGCTTGTCGCTTTAGATAACATGATCGACGTCGGGAGGTTTCTCAACGGCTTTTACTCTTTCTTGACTGTAAGCGATCGCTCTTGCCAAAAGCAGATGAGGACACAGTCGGCGGCTAACGCATTGCGGATGGAGGTCGAACAAAGAAGACTTTGAGACCACCTTCGGCCATCAACTCCAAGTCTTTGTTTCAAGTCCCTGCGACGCGAATGTGACACTTACCACGATCATCGGCACAATATGGCTGTCATATTGACAATGTTCCCTACAATACGGGAAAACTTGGTGGTGACAATGTAAGCATCAACCCAGGATTCGACGAGGCAGATCCCGAGGAGTGAGAGCGTAAACGGAAAATGCATTGCCAGATTTTGGAAGATCCATCTGCAGCGAGCGTTGAGAACGTTGGATGTTCAGGCCAGAGTCGTGCTCCCTTGATACCGAAACAGCCCTGCAACTTCCTCGCCACGCATGAGGCAAATCGAGCGACGAAGACGATGGTCCAAGTTTGAGCGCGGTTCGGAGCTGTGATATGAGGGAGGATGACTAGACTCGATCGCCTCCGCCTGGGTCTCGGGGTCAAAATCGGGTGAGAGGATGAGCCAAAGAGGCCTTTTGAGTTTGCTCTGTCGTTGGGTCAGCCAGTGTCTCTTCCCCTGAGTAAAGTGCATCATCTGGTGGTAGACTGGTGAATAATCATGTCACTTGCCGAAGGAATGTTCATTCACCATAGCGTGCATGGTCTTAAGAAGCATCGTCTAGCGATAGACTTGTGATCGGTCCCGTCACATATCATCAAGAACGACTGTTCATCACACCGTGTATGGTCAGAAGGACGAGTCCTGCGCTCCTTTGTTCGCTACCTTTGGAATAAATCTTTGGAAAGCTCTATAAAAGCAGACACATTGGGACTTCTCTCCGCTGAGACTCATCGGCTCTTCTCCTCGTGGGATTCTCGCTGTCCGGAAGCGACTCTCGTCGTTCGTGTGACTGATCTGGCTACGGCTCGATCTCCTACATCTCGGCGTCGTCAAAAACCATGAATGATTTTCGGTATGGAGATCCTCTGACCCCCTAAGGTGCAACATTGTCAATTCCCAAGGCACAATGCCTGCCGATGGTGATACCACCAGGGGTTCTGCAGCAAAAACATTGCGGGTATTCTGAATCGTATGGGCCCGAGGTCCATCTAATAGACACGGGAAACGGAGACCTCCCAAGGATCGAAAAGGTGCAAGAGATGATGGACCGGCGATGTTTGACTGACAATGGCTGGCTGGCTTATGCGAGCTGCACCTTTCAAAAAGACATCAGCTGATCTTTGATGGGGGACTGTACCACGGGAGGGCTCTGATGGATGTGTCTGGCAGCAGGCTCGGCGAATAGCTGTCTGGCAGGCCCCGATGCGAGGCCTTTGGCAACCTTGGAGACTGGCAGAAGCTCTGGCAGGCCATCTCCTGCCGTACGTGGCTCCGAAACGGTAGTGAATCTTCTATACACCTTTCTTGCCCTGAACCCATCGGTATATACGGTATCTTTTCGATTTCACAGTAGGCAATACTCAGGGGTTTGTATCTCTGTGGGTCTTGCCATATCATTTGTCTCAACTTCTCACTAATACCCCTATCTCGGAGGCCACTAGCGTCTCTGTGCCGATAGAGTGAATGATGGGGAACATACAACATTTCCCAGGCTCCTTTGTTGGGACAGGCTTGGCGAGTCCATCACGGGGATCCCTACAAGGTCTTTGTTGACGGTTACATTCTCTGTTGTCTCCACCCTTTGTTCTTCCATCATCATAACTTGAAATCTGTCATACGCTGGCGGATTGCTGCATATTCGAGGAGGTATTTCGTTGCAGACTTCTCTTGCCCACTTCTTGCCTCCTGGTCAATCTTCAGCGACCTCTTTCCTCGTACCTCCCTTGATTCCTCTTGAAAAGACGGACGCGACCTCAATTCCTCCCCATCCTTGACGTTCAGGATCACTGTATTGAGATCCGTTGCCTCGAAGCAACAATGGTGCAAACTCGAAGCACCAAGATGGTGGAGGACCCTTTGGCCCCTAGTAATGAACGTCCGGCCGCTGTCAATTCACCGGCTCGATCCTCTGATAGCACGCAAGACGACCCATCGTTGAGCATCGGCGGCGAAGGTGAGACCCTTGAACGCCATGGCAACCCTTTAGTAGACAATCCTTCCGAAACAGCCCAAGGATCACGCTTGGGTAATCCATCAGATTCAGGTTTGTCTTCAGTCCCAATGCCCGAAGATGACTCTAACCACCTGACGTCCAAAGGAGAGTCAGACGATGAAGGTATGGCTCCTCAACACCATGGCAGCCCTCTAGCCAACAACTCCTCTGCACCGACCCGAAAACGACGCTTGCGTACCCCATCAGAGTCAGGGCTGTCTTCAGATGGAATGTACAAAAATGAAGACGAAGAAGAAGAATCTAACACAGGATCCTTCTCTGAAGACGACGACGAAACAATTTCCGAAGACACTCATCGCGGAGATCGTAGACGTGCGAAATCAGGGAAGCCTGCACCCAAGCGCCATCCCAACGCACCTCGCATCAGCAAGCTACAGAAGAGGATCCAAGATGCGAAGGCCATGGGCGTTGATCTCGACGAGAACGGCGTACGGAAAGGTCGAGTCAGACATGCAACCAATGGCCTCGAGTATTTCGGCGAAGGGGAATGGATACCAGCGTGCTATCACACCGATATCCGGAAGAAGCTGCTGGAATTGACCGATGATATGGGCAGCTACGTCAAGGAGCCTCACCGAGGTTGGGATGAATTAGATCGCACTGCGTTCGAGGAGTCGCAAAAGGACTGGGTTTTCTCGGATCGTCGGCGACGCCCAGATGTTTTGTTCCTTTGGGAGGATCCTGGGTATTATCCGGATTACGATCCTGAATTTTGGTATGACTTGGGAAGAATTGTTCTTGATACCAAGAACCATCCTTTGAAACTTGTAAGTGACCCACTTCCCGTGACTTATCAAAACTGAAGCTCCATGATTTCATTACTGACTTCATTCACAGTGGAGAGAATTGCCCTTGACCATCTCGGGACAATGCGAGGGATATCGTATGGAAACCTGGCGACGGCTTAACACACGGATCACCATGTAGGTCCCTCGACACGCTTCCCCCCTTCCCTTTTGAAATCAATACTGACCGCGTATCTGCTAAAGGAACGACCTGCGTGCACGTATGCCGTATCAGACCTGCAAAGGGGAAGGCAAGGTCTCCAAAATCATTAAAACGCCGATGCTAGCCAACCGTATGTCTCGAGACCGGATGATGTACGGACTCAAGGCTTGGGATCCAAAGCAAGGATCAGATATCAAGCAGTATCGCATGATGCAGACGATGCCCCAAGTGATCCAGCGATTGCTCATTCGCACCAACAGCACCAGAGGCGTAAGTAACCCCTCCCTATTCATCTCCCCATTCATCTCCCCATTTATCCCATCATTCATCAACAATTCAATACTGAGTGAATATAGTATCGGGATCTCACCGAAGCAGAAGTGGACTACGTCGATCTCGGCAACAAAGGCACTGCAGCCAGCCTAGCCAAAGCTGGACCCAGACAGCTGGACGACACGACGCGCCAAGAGAACCAGCAGAAAAAATACAAAAGGTGGTCAAAGAAGATCGGTGCTTCTTCAGTCAAAATCCACGAGGTTATCGCGGAAGCCTTCGCGGAGGGACTCGACGAGCCTAAGAAGAAAAAGCAAAAGACTCGTGCTCGGTCTACAGCCAGCCCTGCTGCCCCTGCTTTAGTGTATCCAACGATGGACCCTGGGGAAGAGGAGGATCGGGTGGGCCATGGTGAGGAGATGATTGATGAACAGTCTGGTCGTAGAGGTGGGGAGATACCTGAAATGTTCGAAGAAGAAGAGGCATGGTACGAGCGGCCTGACCTTCTCCCTGCTGGACGGAGCACTGAGAACGACTACGCACACAACAACCGCCCTCGTGGTTTCTCCTCCAATACACCAGACTCCTACAACATGACTATGCAGCGCGTTGCAGAACGGAATTTTGATAACAATCCCTACAACAACACATACAACAACAACCCTCAGGCTCCCTCCGATGCTCAACTGCAGCGCCTTGGATTCCAACGCGTCCATGGAGGGCATCTCGGCATCGATTTCCGCTACAGAAAACCAGAGTCTGTCTCCGATGTGACCTTCATCCAGAACGCATTGCAGGTCAGCCGAGACGACTTCCAACGCATCCTTAAATTCGCTCCAGCCACTATCACAGAGCGTCTTCAGCCATACGCCTATCAGCTCAGCGAGCTGCAGGCCGAGTTCAGTCGGACCTATCCGGGACCGAATCCTCCGTTGCTGCGGTCGTGGGGCCATATGAGTTCTTTTGAGAATTATATGGGCCGTCAAGGGGGTTCTGGTGCTGGGTATCGTGGGACTCGTGGTCATGGGTTGGGTGATTTCGATGGGAATACTTTGCTCTGAAGAGCTAAAGGGGGACGATTAAACGACGGCGTGGATGACGATGGCGTTTCTTCGATGTGCAGTAGTATGGTGCAACGGGAAAGCAGAGTACCCTTAATAAAGTGCTATATTCGAAAGAAGTTTGTTCACAACAATGAAGTTTCGATCATTAAAAAGCATACTTGATGCTCTGGTGAACGTAGTGTACTTTCCCGAAAATAGCATCAGCGAAAGATGCAGTGATCCCATCTCGGCTTGTGATGGATGTCTTGCCTGCTCTACAGGCCTTACATGCATGCTTGAACGCACGAGGTGGAAGACCACAACGGATATACATGCGAAGAATATCGCGAAGAGCTGAGCCCTGAAGCTGCATGCAACTGACGATCGTGATCCATGCTCCTGATGATGCAGCTACCCTGCTCGTTCTCTCTACCCAGGGTCCCAAGGCTATCCAGTCAATTGGACTGACTCAAATGCAGGATCCTAAATATCCCCAATGGCCCATGTACAGTAACGAGGTAGCCACGACGGTGGTTGTCGCCTGCTTGTGTGGGAAAACAGAAGCGAGGTGGATGGTAATTGATATCACGCCCGCGAGGCGACTGAACGAAAGTGTGTGGTGACGATGGTACGGAAGAGCGAAGAAGAGCAAGAGCGATGATGGGTGGCCAAGTGGTTGTGGTCGTCAAGCGCCTCGACTGCCATGCGGATCAGATCCTCTGCGAATTCCACTCCTGAACCGAATCTTACCAGTTGGCGAAATAAGCCCCCCAGCACTTTCTAAGGGTGCATAAATGAAGGTAGAGAACCGACCCGTAGCTTGACCGCATGCTGATAGTCGATCTTGCGAAGAACGCGAACACTGAGGTACCTATGATCTCGGGTCCTCCAATCCTTCCTGCTTCTCTAAGCCTTGCTGAAACATCATGCCTTCATGAGAGGTCGGCGGAAAGTAGGTGCAGATCTTTCAATGAGCCTATTCACACGACTCCAAAAGGTTCCTGGCAATCCACATCGTGTGCATTCGAGGCGAATGGGTGTTTCTGCACAATAAGCCCCAACGGTTAGAGATTTCGATGCTCCAATGGTGATATCAGGGATTGTCAAGGTCGGGGGGATGACACAAACTTTGAGGGTGTTGTCATGTTGTCTAACGGCGGCAAAGCGTAGGTATAGAGGTTCTGGACAATCACCCTACCTCGACTGGGTGCAAAGGGCGGGGTCAATGCCGTTGAGATGCATGAGAGGGACGAATCCCTAGGAGGTTCGGGAAGTGAGAGCAGCAGAAGGGCGATCGATGTGATGTGAAGGGTTTTGGTCCTGTCGGGTCTTTCGGCGGCGGGCCCTCTGCATCGTAGGGGATGAGAGGTACGCTGTTTGACTGGGAATGTTAACAAAGAGAAAGGAAGTAGTCGTATGGAATAGTACAGGAGATTCTTCGCTATGTCCTGCCCTGGAGAAAGGCCAGTTGGTAGTCATGCAGACCCGGGGCCGTGTACGGCGCGTGCATAATCATCGAGCTCACACCAGGAGATCGATTACTATGACTCGAGAAGGCCGTCGGATGACGTAACAGTGTATGGGATGAACATACGAGGGCGAATATGTAAATAGGAGGCTCTGTTGGGTAATGTGGTTGTGTGGGAATTTTGATAGAGAATCCAATAGCAGTGAATGCTTTCGGCCCTGTTGTCCACATCAAGTCCAAACTTTGCCCAGACTGTACTTCGAGATGTGGGTAGCGTCTCTGGGATCAACCAGCCACCCGTCGTATTTGCAGTGTTCTTGTCAAACACCACTGTGTTGGAAAGCACAATTGTCCCCACACCAAGAATTTTCCACCTGAAAATTCTTACGTTGCCAATTTGCATTGCACTTCTTCTCCAAGACACATACAAGGCCTTTGTTGCTCGTTCAGTGTTCGACATCCTTTGTTTACGACCGCCTGTAGCAACCCCTTTGTCCATTGTTCACTTTTCGACGCGTCGTACAACCGGAGATACGACGAAGACTCGGTCAACAAGAAACACGACCTTCTCACCACGGGCAGCTGCAAATCTTGCAATTAGACGAGCAATAAAAGGTGTGTTTTGCATCCTCCCTCCCTGTCGGGCTTCGCATCATCTCCCATCACTGACGATGCGGCTGACTCTCAGATCCAAGTCCGCGATCACCACCACTTCCCACACACCGTGATCCGTCGAAGGCACGCGGACTACCAGTGCTCGAAATCCAGTATACTTCAGGATTATCCCAATATGGATCCATCAGCTAGAGCTAGTGGTGCGGGGATGTATAGCACTCCACGGAATGTGACGACTTCACTTCATGGAGACCCTTTCTTTGGAGCCGATTTCCCCGACACGTCGCTTGGGGCTCTGCCGCTGGATTGGGAGACCTTGGGAGCTAACAGCGAAATGGAGAACCCGCGGGTAACCCAAGATCCGCCATGGACATTCGGTGGTCCTAGTGCTGCCAGTTTTTACAACGATTTCAGCGTACAAGATGATCCACGGTATGAACCTCTGGGTCTTGGAACAAATGCCACGTTTGGGGCCCGCAGCCCATATGAGCGTGCACCGTTGGCCGACAGCCCAGAGATCGCTGAAAATGTTTATCAGTTGATGGAGAACGATTACAGAATGCAACAACGAGGAGAGAGGCTTCCATCATTCTTACAACCACACCGGACAGTCGGACAACATGCTTCAGACATGGAGAGTGCAAACTTACCGTGGACCACCGAGGACACTTCTTTCACGGATCCAGCATCAAACTACGGTGGCTCATATCATGCTGCGGGCATGGTCAATGATGCTGAGCACCTGTCCTCGAACGAAAAGCGCAAGAGGTCCAAGGATACTATGAAAACCCCCAAAGAGAAGGAAAAAACCCCCAAAGGTACGTACTTGTCAATCAATACCTCAATGCGCGCTAGGCAGGAGGCTGACGGTGTTGGCACAGTACCAAGTGGCCGCCGGAAAGCAGCCGTCGAAGAAAGGAACGGCGCTTTATACGTACAAGTGTCCCCGAATTATTGGGCTCCCGCCGTTTACCATAACGATATTCGAGCAGATCTTGTTGCTCAGGCGCCGCCCGAGCTTTATCGTCACCTGCCCGCATCTGGTCCAGACGAGCTTGATGTTACAAGCTTCTATGAGCCGCATAAGGACTGGGGTTTCGGAGCCCGCCATGAACGCCCAGACGTATGTTTTGAGTGGATCAGTCGCGACGGCTCGACGATCGAAAATCCTGGATACATGAGGCATGGTAACTTAGTTGTCCTGGACCACTTCACCAATAAACCGATCGAAGATCTTCCCATGCCAACCTGCATTAGCTCCGAGATTGAGGGGGGCAGAATGGAGGCCATGGTCCGCTTGCACGGCCCCAGTGTTATCACTAAAGCGGCAATTCGAGCGCGGATGCCAAAAGTCGTTGCCGGCAAATCCCCCAGGGGAGAAGGTGCACTGGCTATGGCTATGACAAGGTTTAGGATGACCGCCGGTTTGCCGTCAAGCAATCCAAAAGACGGTTCGGTTGCCAAGAAACTTGCACTGGTCCAATGTATCCCTGTTGCGGCAATGGAAGAGATCCTCGTGACTAACTCAACGAGATCATTCCGCGATCTTAACAGCAGTGAAACAGCTTACATTGAAGCCGAAACTCGAGGGTCGAGACCTGAAAAAGCAGGTCACAGGAAGCTAGCGCCTGCAGACCGGGCACAAGCGGATACAAAGAGAAAAAAGTCGATAAGAGGTTACGTACCCGTGAACCCGACGGCGGAGCCCTTCGGGAATGATGTAGAAGATGATCAGGCTGCCATCGATGTCGTTCGAACCCGTCGAGGGATCATGCCGGTATACCTTCCCAATGACGATACGATAGGTGCATGGGAGGCGCAGCCACCTCGGAATTCTAGGGAATGCTTGGAGCAGGTTGCCAAACAGAACCAAGGACGGAGCGAAAATGGAGCGCCTCCCAAGAACACACTTGGAGCTCTCCTCAACAGTCTGGATATCGGACGAAAACGTCCAAGAAGTAAGGGTGGCGAGGCATCAGGACGTCATGGAGATGTTCCCAGATCGCAGCGCCGGCGAATTAATCAAGATGTCCATGTAGCGAGAGGTGTCAGTCGTAAGGTCAATTGCGCAAACGATTTCCAATTTTCCAAGGAAATCGACTCGACATCTCTAGGTTATCGATCTCATGCCTTGACGGAGATGCCAGAGCATGAGGACATTCCAAGGATCTCGGGTATCCCAGCTTGGCAGTCCAGTATGGACACTAGTCGAAGAATTCCAGCGATCGAGGAGCATCCTGCGTTATCGACAAGTTTTGCGGACTTCGAAGCCACAAACGAGAGCAGCTGGTGTAGTCAACTGAGGGTATATCATCAGCCGAGGGGCCATTTCATCCAGGGAATGAACAGGTGTTCGCCTATACTGGATCCCACAGCAACACAGACCGAATTGAGCCTTCCAGTAAGCCGAGACTATCGATTCAAGGCTCCGGACAACGACGAGGAAATCTTGACAATTGCAATCTGCCTTCAACTGTCCATTCAAGACATCAATCGCATTCTACCGGTCGAGCCACCCGACATTCCTCGCGATCAAAGCTATATGAGTCAATGGGGACTTCTTTGGGATTGGTACGTCGGGATTTATCCTTTCGATAATCTGCCGACAATTTGGCAATGTACAGAGCCGTGGGTGGACGGTTGGCCGAGCGAAGAGATGCTGGCAGGTCTGAGGGTGAGGGTGGGGTGGAGGTAGGAATAGCGTACGATGAACACAGCTGCTACTCCTCCCGTGATCAATGACGAGAACGGGGCAATCGAGTTGTCGGCTGGCAGCATCAACGACTCGCTGTGCAGGAGGATGTGTTAGAGGAAGACGTTACCCTGAAGCCTAATGGCTACGCTTACCCTACAACAGCGGCATAGTACGATGAAACTTGCAACTGTTTTGTCCCTGGTGCAATAAAACGTACTTGGGTACAGGTATGTGGGTAGTTCCAAAATGTTCAATACACCCGACCGTGGTTAAGACCTTTCTTCGCTTCTTGTGGCTTCTTGCTTCCTTTCGTTTGCTGCTTCCGGGTCTGGGCTATGAATGTGCCGGAGAACGCATCCGTGAGATTGTAATACGATGTCATGACACCTTAATTGGGTTGTAATATGCTGCTTTATCTTGCTATAGGCTTCGAAATCTCCTCGTCTCTTCGATGACCTATTCCAGAACAATATCGACTCCTGCGTTCTGTTTCTTGTGAGGCTCGACCCTCCCCTCTACCTGCGCTATAGTTCTTTCGGAGAACGAGACGACTCGATTTGAGGTAGGTGATGTCGAATTGGACACTCGAAGCTTTGCTAACGTCTGTTCATGGGTAATTCGCGTCGTTCCACCGGAGACCTTACCAGTCTGTCGGCATGCCCCGGCGTGAATTCGAAGGGAGTCAAAGTTCTTGAATTCGAATGCGCTGTGGATTCGCCTGGTTGTGAGGTCGATGTCAGTCCTTCTGTTTCATCTTCCGCCACGTGTGCAAGCTTCCATTGAAGACGTATTACTTTGGGGTTTCCTAGCATGAAGTTGGTATCCTTTGCGTCGAACTGAGCTTTCCAATGGATGACAAGGCATGCGATCGCTCATCTCGTCTGCGAGTAGCTCCTGCTCTGGCTCAAGCTCCTCCATCTTCCGATACGACTGTGGACAGCGTCAAACCGAGGCGTAACGTCGGTTCATCGTATCGTTCTGGTATTGGTCCAAATGGATACGTGCCAATCCTGTCGAATGCTTGATTCTTCCCTGGACCTTCTCCCTATCATTCCTCGATTGATGCCTCTCGCACAGGCCATGAGATTGATAGGTTCCGATCACAGGGGAGAACGTCAACCTCATTTTGCTACACAGCATGCCGCTTGCGAGTTGTTCCCCAGGCCGTTGCAGATGAATTCGTACCAAAGAAAATCCGTTAAGCTTGAGATTGGAAGATGAAGAGGTACCGCACCTACAGACGTTCGGTTTTACATTCTCCGGAAGCAGACGTTGTAGTAGATCGCTGATGTCGGCGAAGGCATTGTGTTTGACGTTTGAAGAAGCGAAATCTTTCGACCAGGGGTAGGTCTTTCACTTCTTTATCCTTTCCTACATCGTCGGTATTTCGCATGCATTGCTGTGGGTATCCGGTACAAAACGATATGGTTGGTTGCCTGTTTTCGATCCGCTGCGTCAGATAAGCTTAGTGTCAACGCATGCAACGCTTGCTTTAGAAATATCGTTGGAGGTGGTCTCATGATCGGAACAGTGTCGGCTGCTGCATGGTGGACATCGAATGCTTGATCTTGATCTGAAACCGAGTATGGAGATAGAAAAAGTTCGATCCTGACAGCTGGGTCTCGCCAAGACGACATAATCTTGAATGCTTTATTTCGTTGCAGAAACCAGCGATGGCTGTAACATACCCACAAGAGCGCAAATCCAGTCGAAATTAGTCGCACATTCTGCACGGAGGTCGAGGAGAGTCAGTGGCACCTAAATAGATGCGCATGTGGGAGGGGATCGAGACGACTTTTTGTAAATCTGACCCTTGTTCCGGTTGGCTTGTGGTCCCAATCTATTGTCCAGTGACGCATACTTTCTTGGGAATCACAACAGATACAAAGTGGATTTAAGATCCGTTAATTCTTCTTGTCCCGCATGCAAGTTATAATACCTGCATTTGGTGATTGTAGCCACTTCAACGTGGATTCATCAAGTACTATGGAGACGACGACTTCAATAAAAAGGTCGTGAAGCATGGGTGGGCCGAGAAGCCCATTCCAATGGGGAGCACGAGATGGTCTGAAGGACTACATGGAGAATTGCAGGACTGTGGACCAGGGGGTTAGGGAACGGGGCAAGCAAGTGTTATGATGTCCGATAAGAGGCAGGCGAGCTTGAGTCAGATTGCCGCCGACGCCACGCGCGGCTAACCTACTAGTAGAGCAACGCTAAGATTTCCTTTATTGCCCTCCAAGGGCATTGAAGGCGGGTAATTTTCCAGTGGGTCACGGTTGCGCTCTTCACCCATTGTCCCCATAGGCTTATGGTCTTGCAAAACTCCAATCTAAACGGTGCAACTAGTTACTCCCCAGTATCTACGGCCTCTCTGATTTTACCCCTCGCGTCCCAGAATTTCTCCAAGACTTGCTCCGCACTCAAACAATTCACTCTCTCCGTCACCAACCGCCTATCCTCCATCCATCATGACTCGCTCTTCGTCCAGCAAGTTGCCGATCACTACAAGCTCCCTCTTATCGCCAACGAACGATGTGGAAGCTGGTACATACCGCCGCAGCGTAAAGCTGGCAGCGCATACTTCAAGAGCACCGATGGCCATCAAGGACAGTGGAGCTTCAGTACCAGGAGGTTGAATCTGCAGGTCCTGCAGGTAGTAGGCCAGCATAAAGGGTATAGGAGACTAGTTCAAACGAGGAAGGCTCAAGATTCTGTCTGCTGAGACAGCCCTAGATGCATCATCGTTGACTCCACCAGGAGAGGGAAGAGCATGCCGGACGCCTTATCGAAAACAATACCCATTTGGTGTGCTGTCATGAACCGGCTTCTGTTTGATGACCAAGGCCAAAATATCGGTCTCCATACTCCAACGGCTGTTGTTGCCCCATCAGAGCAGTCTCAGATCGAGTTTCGCCTCGATGGATTCGTCGCCGACGCAAAGGTACGTGTCCGATGCACCCCCAACCTTTTCAGACCACCAAAGTTGACATTCATCAGCGCCTCCAAATCGATACGTCTATCCTTCGTCAAAGGCTCTCTGGCCCTCTTCGACCCTTCTTCGTGACCCCCGATCATCCATTTCCCAATCTCCCCTCCCAGGCACAAATACCCTACCACCCCGTAGTCTGCCTCACATCCTCCCACCGAGTCTACGGCGCCGAAAACTCAGAGGACAACTACATACAAGGCGCTGGCGACGACAGTGAAAGCTGGTCCCAAGGCCTTACTCCCGCGATATTTTGGCGCCACAAGGATACTCTGATGTCAACTACCAATACCGAACTTCCGTCGCTGATAGCTTCACTTGTTACTGGGGAGCAGACAGATGTCCATTCTCAGCACACAGCAGCAACACTCATCACCCCAACGTCATCGATCTGGATCGGCTCCAATGGCTCAATCGACTCCGACGCTTGGGACGCCGTGGTCTGCTGCAATTGCACGAATCCCTTCACAGATCTACAGGCTAAAAACAAAGCCATGAGCACGAAAAGACAACCAAAGGTCCTCCATCTTCCTGTTCCACAGGGCAAACTCGGTTCCCGCGCCCTCCGCACCCACCTTCATCGCCTTGCCCCATTCCTCCAGCCCATCCTTGAGTCCAATACAAGCGAAGACGCCACAAAACCTCTCAAAATCCTCTTCACATGTCCCACAGGCACCGACCAAGCCATAGGCACGGCACTAGTGGCTTTGTGTCTGTTCTTCGATGACGACGGCAACTCTCTAGGACGACGGAACGAGAATGAGGAGGTACAGACAGACAAAGACACGCCAAGGGTCAGAACAAAGATCGATAAGCTACTGATCAGACGGAGGTTGGCTTGGATCACCACAGCGAAACCAGATGCTAGACCGAGTCGGGAGACGTTGCAGGCTGTGAATACCTGTCTGATAGGAAGGTGATCAGGGCAGATGTTTCTTAGAGAGGCTTTGAGAGATAGCTGAACGTTGGGGAGGGAGGCGACCTTGAGAACAAAGTCCTGCGAGGTTTATATATCTGGTTAGGCTCAAATGAAACGAATAATTAGGTCAACCTATTTGCTTCCTTGATGATGAAGAAACCACCAGCAAGCCTGCAGAAATTTATACATGATGAAAAAGTGCTAGGCATTTCTACCTATTCTGTACTCCCTTTCCGCAAAACTTTTCTCCCATCTCCCTCGTATCACCACCATTACACCTTCCCGCTTCGCAATTCTCAATCTCCCCCCAAACATCACAATCCTCAGCCTAACCTCCCATCCCCCCTCCCACCACCTTCCCCGCAGCCGCCTGCTCTTCAATCCACCTCCACATCCTCCCCAAAAACTCCCCATCCAACGGTCCCACATCTCGCATCACACTACTCATCTCCTTCGCCCTCTCCATTTCAAATTCCATCGGCCGATTCTCTCCACCCTGTCCATCATCACCCACTTCCTGCTCACCAAACGCCCCCTTCCACAACCCCACCAATTTCTTCGCCGGTAGTTCGTCTTCAAACGCCTCCAACCGTCCCAACCACTCTCTTGGCGGCGATATTTGCAAATCGAGTGACGGCGATGCGGCCCGAATGCATTTCAGAAGATCCGACCAGGTGGGTGTAGGCGAGGGGTTCAGGATATGCAGGACGGGACATCCGGTTTCTGCGTCTGCGGTTCCGTTGTGATGATTCATAGATTCAGCGATTTCGAGTACGGCTTTAGCGACGATATCGACGGGGAGCCAATCGAGGGCCTGGTTTTGCAGATCGGGGAGGGCGTGGAGCGTGGGCGCTGTGGAGAGCATGAGGGGGTAGGCTTCGGAGGTGTTCCAGATCCCGGCGCTGGTGTCGGAGGTCAGTTGCCCGATGCGGAGGATGGTGAGGTTGGGGCTTGGGGGGGTGGTGGTGGATAAGTTGCGATTGTCGTCGTCGTTGTTATTGGTGTCGTTGATTTGGGGAGATAGGGAAGAAGAGGAGACCAGGCGATAGAAAGCATCGACGACATTCTCAGCCACCCATTTACTGCGTGAATAACCCAGTGGAGAAGCCTCTTCGGGGTTCGATGAGACGTGTTCGGGGATTGGATACTTGGAGGCAGGGGTGCTGGTGACGGAGGCGGTGGAAGATAGGAAGAGGAATCGGATGGGTTCGGCGCTGTTGCGAGCAGCGTTAGATAAACGCAGGAGGTGCGAGAGACCGGCGATGTGGTCTTTTTCGAACGAACGTAAACGGGCGGTGAAGTTGACGGCCCATGCGGCGTGGATGATTATGTTTGTGGTATTCGCGAGGTGCGTGTATGTTTCCGGGGATACACCGAGAGCTGGGTCGGAGAGTGTACAAGGGAGGCAGGTGACTGTAAGTTTGGCGGTTGCTGAATCATTGTGGGCTGCGGATGAAGAGTCTGTGGTTAAGGGAGTTAGGGAGAAGGGTGGAAGGCCCGGTTTTGCTCTCGCTGTAAGAGATTTGGAGACGCGTTCGTGAGCGGCGAGTGGAGAGGAGGCGCGGACCAGGCATATTATTTGAGAGACCGAGGTACTGGAGCGAAGTAGATGGAGAATATGTGCGCCGAGGGCGCCTGTTGCGCCGGTAAGGAGCTGCTGGTTCGTCAGCACTGTTCTCGCTTTGACATGATTGATAGGAGAGCGAGGCAAGAGGCTTGTGGACACACAAAGGCAATCGCTGGAGTACAAAAGGAAAACCTTACAATGCTTTCTCCACGAGGTTCATCATTTCCGCCATGATCCATCTCCAACGCTTTGTTGGTACCATTTGATTGATTGATCGAATGCGGTAATGCTGTGCGTAGGTTGTATTGTGTAACGAGATCTTTCATCAATTTGATCTCATCTTCAGACTCAGTCACACGACCCTTGCGAACATTGACGAGATATTTTGAGAGCCTACATCTGGACTTAGTAAACCGAGTCGTAGGTTTGGATGCCCCCAGCATACATTTCTATGTTTCCGCAATCATAGACAACATTCAGAGGAAGAGCTTGTGTTTTAGGGTTAAGGATCCTCTGAACTCGCATCAGCTTTTTCAATGGCTGGATACAAGTCAGGAGCGACGACTAACCGATTGGAGCTTTGCTCGGATTGCCATACATGCAACAGAGTCCACGCCGTAGGCGAACAAATCCGCGTCTTCGGCTATCCTATCACTTGTTCCGATAACACTTTTGATAATTCCTAGTACAGCTGTGGGAATCTCGTCGTCCGGAATCGTGATTATCGCGCGGTCTTCGCCATCAGCTATGCTCTGGTCATAAGCACCTTGGATCTCCTTTTCATAGGTCTTTTCCGCTTGGGCTCTTAAGACGGTTCCCTTACTACTCTTCTCCAGCCCTGGCGCTCTAGCCTCCATGACGATTAGCATCGGCCTTGACAGTCGTGTATGTGCCTGGCCTTCCTTGTTCAACTTGTTGATCGCCGGCCAGACTTCATCCAGCAAGTGGTCCTTGTCTATCGTGTGGAATTTTTCTGAACGGAATAACAAGGCACCAGCTGACTGCATTCCATTGCCAAAGATCAATACATCACTCAAGAGCTCATGGGAAGCGATGGCAGCCTCTAATGGTGCTGGATCGAACTTCTTCCCCGTTATCAACGTCAACTGCGAGTCAGCCCTTGAATGATATTTCCATGCGTTTTTGATGCAAGGATGCGGTGCAAATAAATCCGCTGTGGCAAATGATCCGTCCTCACGGTTTCGTTTCGCCATATGGGGCCAAGTTGGTCGAATGACGAGTTCAGATAGCCCGCTTTCGTCTTGCTGTTCTTCAAAGGTCAGAAGATTAGAGTCGTTGCTGCGGAGGTATTGCCATTCTTTGTCCTTTCCGTAATCCCTGTGGGAAGAAAGTAGGAACCCACATTCTGCGCTTCCAAACCTCGAGACAAGATTTACACCTCTGTCTACCAGTGAGTCGCCAACGGCTTGTGGAAGAGCAGCGCCGCCGACGCCGACGATTTCCATCGATTGAAGCATCTTCATACCTTCCAGCTCTGCTGAGACCATCTGCAGTATGTATGGAACGGATGAAAAATACTTGACTGGGGCTGCCTTATCCATTCCCTCAGCTTGTCTAGCGCAGTCGAGGCTTTTGAGGATGTTCGATGTCGTGATGGGTTCATCCTTGCCAGGGAACAGCCAAAGGAGGGCACCACTGGTCCACGCCCGGAAACAATCGGCTATACCGCCATGATAGAGGGGCGTAGTTGTGAAGGTTGCTTTACTATGGCCCTGTGGTAAACAAGGAAGCACACCAACCGTGCCGTAATGAGTTTGAGGAATTGGCTTTGGAAGACCATTTGACGTGCCGGAGGTATGGAAAAAGAAGGCAACGTCAAAGGCTGTCTGGTGCTGATCTCCGGGAAAAGATCGGTCATCATGAGTGTTTCTCTCCCCTTCTGAACTCCGGTTGCGACCCCCTTTCTGTAACAGATCTTGTGGAATCGGCACGATCTTGAATCGGTGATCAGCATGACCCACAGATTCTTTCGCTAGGTTGGTATATGATTCATCGTAAACGAGACAAGTCACGTCACACGTCGTACAAAGATGTGAGATTGCAGAGGGTTGACACTGGGGACTTCATGCTTGATGCCCTTATCAGTCCTCCGAAATTTCCACAAGAATGCTCGAGGAACATACGCTATTAGAAGGACCGCATATCCCAGTCGTATCAAGCCAAGCCAGGCAGACAGGAATTCTAGAGAGCTTGGACATAGCAAAGCTACAGTTCGGCTGATACTGGTAGGGTGTTGTGGCTTCAAAGAGAGATTCAGGATATATGAGCTGGCCACCGAGCATTCAGCAAGCTCTTGGAAAGCTGGCGAATCATCAACATCATCAACAAATGCATGATGTTGTATCAGGGCATACTAAACACAACGGATTCCCAGTTCCTGTCATCGCTCCTTGAAGGTACAGGAAAGCCCACAGCCGGAGCTTTGGGAACGACCTGAGCTTGATAATCCAGAAACTCGGTGATGGTTTCGAATTTCTGCAGCGACTTTTCGTTGACCCCAACAGCTTGACCCAGGGTGCATACAAAATAATTAGTAGCAGCCATGACGATCTCTGGTTGCCTGCGCCGACCACTGGATTCCTACTTTAGAAAACAACAAAGTACAGACATGCCGAAGCAGTCACGTGATGTCGCTTCTAGTAATGACGTCGGATATATTAAGAGGCCACCATCCTCGGAGGATCGAGACTTGAGAAACTATTTTTAGCGATCACTTGTACTTGGGTCAAGAAGGCGATATTATTTCTTGAAAGGCATTACAAGTCTTTCCCTCTAGGACCCGGGGGTCTTAGTCCAGGCCACCGCAATTGTCGATACTTCGACTCCTCGGAATCGTGGTGTCGCAGTCTGGTGTTAAGTATTCAACCACACCGAGTCTCCAAACAATCGCGTGATCTTAGAGAACCTTTGGATCTTCTTAACATGTTTTTTGTGCGAGAATCTACTTCTGGAAAGAATAGTAAATCGTACTCGTTCGTGTCGCCCACAGTTTTCAGGGGCTGATCGGCCAGCAACAGCAGCACGGGAGGAGTGGTGCTACCGGCTGCGGACAACTAAAGGCTTAGCAGCCAACCATGGAATCCTGCTGTAAGCAAACGTGACGTCTGTCAAACACTATTGACATCACGGCTCCGAACGGAGAGTAGTCAGTCAAGGGAGCTTTGATGTGCTTTTGTTCCAACGTGATTCGTCATCGTACTCCAATTTGGCCACCTTTGCAACACACCCACTTCTGCGAGACGTTAATAGAGGCCCCTAATCTGGCTACTCTTGGTATTCCCTATTAAAATATAAGACCCCAAAAACATCTGTTTTTACAAGCAGAAGAAGCACTGAATAAAGTAGACTGTATAGCCAGATAACTAGAGGTAAATAAAATCTATAAATATAGGGGTAAGACTCTTCTAAGAATATAAAAATACAGGGCTTTTATGAAATCCGTTAAGTCCGTGTTGCAAAAGTGGGTGTGTTGCAAAGGTAGCCAAATTGGAGTATCTCGTCAATGGCGGTCTTGGCATCCGAATTTCGTGATGCAGAGCGGACAAACCGCAGGCCGAGCCCGAGATCGATAAGGTTTTGAATGACGATCGCATCTGCCTGCATTACTTTACATACCTTCCTCTCTGTTCGTCGACATCGATCCTCAAGCCTTGCTGGGAACGTACACCAGCAAGAGTTCGAAGAGGTGAGATTATAATCGGTGATTGTCCTTTGTGCGCACTTTTACAAACTGTGAGACGTTGAATAAATTGTGTTGGAATGCTCAGGATCCAGTCCAACCCATCTTGTACCACTGCCATATAAGCTATGACCTCCACACCGTCCGAGCCCGAGCGGCCACAAGTACAATCGGCTATGTGGCCATCGACATCAGCAAACAGCTTCCGTCAGCAGTATATGGCTCATGACAGCGCCGCAGACTCCGACCTCCTCGAAGCTGCTTATGCCCACCAAGAAAGCCACCCCAACGGAGCCATGAGGCGAAACGAGTTTCGAGCCACCAGCAGCCAGATCCAAGGGACAAGCTATGGCTCCGATGAAAATACCCACGTCCCGTCAGCATCTGGCTCACCGACCAGCAGTACAGAGCCACCCTCCTATCAAGGCGTGCCAAACATGGACATTTCAGGACCTCAGCCCGATTCTTCTAGCGACTACCTCCCTACTCCTGGCCACCAGGTGACCACCAGGCGATCTTTAGAATCCGCCATGGAAGCCGAGGATGATGCCGATGGCAAATTTCAGCCCATCAAAACGGCAGCGACAAAGGACACCACCGACCAGCGGCCTAAGCTGCAGAGTAAGGGGTCGGGCCGCATGACCGAGGACGATCTGTTCAGAGTTCTCAGCAGGAGGAAGACCAATACCAGCGATCACCCTGGCTCGGAGATGTCACCCGCGGTCACGCAGGAAGAGCAGGCCGAAATCGAACGCTTGATGTCGCGCATGTTTGGTCAAAACAGACGGGCGCAGTCAGAGGAAGAAAAGACTCGTCATGTCGGTCTGATATTCAAGAACCTGACAGTCAAAGGCATGGGCCTCGGTGCCGCGCTTCAACCCACATTGAGTGACCTCTTCTTGGGCTTGCCGAGGATGCTCTCTAAGCTCTTCACAAATGGAAAGAGCGCATCAGGCAAGCCGCCTGTACGGACAATATTGAACGATTTCACCGGTTGTGTCAAGCCCGGCGAAATGCTCCTGGTGCTTGGCCGGCCCGGTTCAGGTTGCTCGACCTTTCTGAAAGTGCTGTCAAATCAACGCTTTGGGTATGAGAGCATCAAGGGCGATGTCACATACGGCGGCACAGATGCTAAAGAGATGGCCAAGAACTATCGCGGAGAGATCGTGTACAACCCCGAGGACGATCTTCACTACGCTACTTTGAGTGTCAAAAATACCCTGTCTTTTGCCCTGAAAACGCGTACCCCTGGCAAAGCATCACGTAATGAAGGCGAGAGTCGCACCGATTACGTTCGAGAATTTCTCCGTGTGGTGAGCAAGCTCTTCTGGATCGAGCATACACTTGGTACCAAGGTTGGCAATGAATTTGTTCGAGGTGTCAGTGGTGGCGAGAAGAAGCGTGTCAGCATCGCCGAAGCTATGATCACCAGAGCAAGCACCCAGTGTTGGGACAACTCCACTCGAGGGCTCGATGCCAGTACTGCCCTGGAGTATGTCGAATCATTGCGAACCCTCACCAATATGGCACACATCTCGACTTCGGTCGCATTGTACCAAGCTGGCGAGTCTCTGTACGATCTGTTCGATAAGGTTGTCCTGATCGACGAGGGCCGATGCCTGTACTATGGCTCAACAGAGAACGCCGCGGCTTATTTTGAAGGCCTCGGGTTCGAGAGACCTGCACGATGGACCACTGCAGATTTCCTTACCTCAGTCACTGACCCTCATGAGCGCAATATCAGAGAAGGGTATGAAGACCGGTTCCCAAGATCAGCAGAGCAATTCGAACGCGAGTATCGGAACAGTGATGCATTCGAGGCCACGAAAAGTGACCTCCGGAGTTTCGAGCAGGAGCTCGAAGCCCAGAGAAAGGAGAGAGTCGAGAACCGATCCAAGGCCACAAAGCAGAAGAATTACACGTTGCCCTTCCACAAACAGGTCTGGGAATGCACCATTCGCCAATTCTTCATCATGTTTGGGGATCAGCTTACGCTGTTCGGGAAGTGGGGAGGCATTCTTTTCCAAGCCTTGATCGTTGGCTCGTTATTCTACAATCTGCCTCAAACCTCGGCCGGGGTGTTCCCAAGAGGTATGCGTATCCCTTCTGTTGCCAAGCAGGGCATCTGTTACCTCGATCGACACGCAGAATAGATGCTTTGCCAGGGTAAGACACCTCTCTGCAGAATGTTACTGACTTGTGGTGTAGGTGGCGTGATCTTCTTCTTGCTTTTATTCAACGCATTGCTGGCCTTAGCCGAATTGACGGATGCATTCTCAAGCCGCCCTATCATGCTGAAACATAAAGCATTCAGTTTCTACCGCCCGTCTGCATACGCGATCGCTCAAACCGTGGTAGATTTACCGCTTGTCCTGGTGCAGGTTCTTCTCTTCGATATTGTCATCTACTTCATGGCCGGACTCGCAAGGACGCCTTCGCAATTTTTCATCAGTCTCTTGATCCTGTTTGTACAGACATTGAGCATGTACTCCTTCTTCCGAGCTATCGGAGCTCTTGTCGCATCCCTCGATGTGGCTACCAGGATTACCGGTGTCGCTGTCCAAGCCTTGATCGTGTACACGGGCTATTTAATACCACCCCAGAAGATGCACCCATGGTTCAAATGGTAGGATATCAATCGAGTGGGATACTTAGTCTAAGCTAATCTTAAAATAGGCTTATCTGGATCAATCCGGTGCAATATGGCTTTGAAGCACTGATGGCAAACGAATTCTATAATCTGAGCATTGAATGTGTACCTCCTAATCTTGTCCCTCAAGGACCGACTGCTTCAGCCCAGTACCAGTCTTGCACGCTCCAGGGAAGCCAACAGGGATCAACAGTTGTCTCGGGCTCTGACTATATTAGAACAGCATTTACCTACCAACGTGCTCATCTCTGGCGTAACTTCGGGATCATCACTGGGTTCTGGATCTTCTTCGTTATCCTGACCATGTTGGGCATGGAGCTACAAAAGCCGAATGCTGGCGGAGGAGCTGTCACTATATTCAAACGTGGTCAAGCACCAAAATCCGTTGAAAAGGCAATGGATAGCGGCGACACCATTAAGGACGAGGAGAAGGCCTTTCCAGCTGATGGCACTCAGCTCAGCTCTGAAGACTCGAGTGGCTCGGATGAAGGCAACTTGGTCAAAGGAGTGGCAAGAAATGAGTCCATCTTTACGTATCAGAACGTCAATTATATTATTCCGTATGAGAAGGGGGAACGACAACTGCTCAGGGACGTCCAGGGATATGTTCGGCCTGGCAAACTTACTGCCCTGATGGGTGCCAGCGGTGCCGGCAAGTCTACGCTTCTCAACACCCTGGCGCAGCGTATCAATTTCGGTGTAGTCACAGGAGACTTCCTGGTCGACGGACGACCCTTGCCAAATTCTTTCCAGAGAGCCACCGGTTTTGCAGAGCAAATGGATGTTCACGAGCCGACGGCCACTGTTCGAGAAGCTCTTCGCTTTTCAGCCAGATTGAGGCAACCCAAAGAAGTGCCCATCGAAGAGAAGTATGAATATTGTGAGCGAATCATTGACCTTTTAGAGATGAAAAGCATTGCGGGAGCAACCATTGGTAAAATCGGGGAAGGCCTAAATCAAGAACAACGCAAGCGAGTGACTATCGGAGTGGAACTCGCCAGCAAACCAAAGCTGCTGTTGTTCCTGGATGAGCCAACTTCCGGGCTAGATTCTGGCGCCGCCTTCAACATCGTTCGTTTCCTTCGCAAGCTGGCGGACTCAGGCCAGGCGTTGCTTGTAACCATCCACCAGCCATCGTCAGTCTTGTTCGAACACTTCGACGAGCTCCTTTTGCTGAAGTCTGGAGGCCGCATCGTCTACCATGGACCGCTCGGTAAGGACTCGCGTCAACTCATCAACTACTTTGAGAGCAATGGTGCCAAGAAGTGCGAGCCATCCGCCAACCCTGCAGAGTACATGCTTGAAGCTATCGGAGCAGGGGATCCTAATTACAAGGGTCAAGACTGGGGTGACGTCTGGGCTTCGTCGCCTGAGCATCAAGATCGCGCTCGTGAAATCCAGGAGATGATCGCCGAACGCCGCGGTGCACCCACAAATTCCAAGACGGACGACGACCGGGAATTCGCTATGCCGCTTGGTACACAGGTGTATGCGGTTGTCAAGCGATCTTTCGTCTCATATTGGCGTACTCCGGACTACATGATTGGAAAATTCGTGCTGCATATCTTTGTAAGTCCACCTTTGGTGCAGCTTCAGCTGTTGAGTAAAGCATCCGATACTCCGGTTGACCTCACACTTGATGGCTCTGCACGGGCATACAATTCATTGCCCCGTTCTAACATCTTCTCAGACTGGGTTGTTCAACTCCTTTACCTTTTACCATGTCGGCAACTCGCAAATCGACATGCAATCACGCCTTTTCTCCGTTTTCATGACTCTCACCATCTCGCCTCCGCTCATCCAACAGCTACAACCCAAATTCCTCAATTTCCGCAACATCTACCAATCCCGCGAGGCCAATTCCAAGATCTACAGCTGGGTTGCTCTTGTAACAGGGGCTATCCTGCCAGAACTTCCGTACAGCATCCTCGCTGGGACATTGTACTTCGTGTGCTGGTGGTGTACGTTGACCAGCCCCCGTTTCCTCCAGTCCAAAGCTGATAGACAAATAGTCCCCGCGCTAGGAAGAGGAGCTACCCCTTTCGCCTCGGCCTATACCTGGATGCTGATGATACTTTTCGAATTCTACTACGTCGGCTTCGGCCAGGCCATCGCGGCGTTTGCGCCCAACGAGCTTCTAGCATCCATCCTCGTACCTCTCTTCTTCTTGTTCGTTGTATCCTTCTGCGGGGTTGTCGTGCCCTTCGCCGCCCTTCCCACCTTTTGGCGCTCCTGGATGTATTATCTTACCCCTTTCACTTATCTTCTCGGGGGGTTCCTTTCCGCAGCCGCTCACGGCCGCCCGGTCATGTGCGCCGACAATGAACTCGCACGCTTCCCGCCACCTCCAAACGAAACCTGCGAGTCATACACAGAGCAGTTCGTTGCCCAGGCTGGAGGTTACGTACGGACTGGTGCGGAGGGCATCTGTGAATTCTGCCAGTACAAGAACGGGGATGAGTTCTTGAGAGGCTTCAACGTCTTCTATTCCAACAAGTGGAGGGATTATGGCATCTTCTTCGCCTTCTGCGGCTTCAATTTCGCTATTGTGTTCTTCGCCTCATGGCTCTTCCTTGGCGGCACCAAGACGATTAAGAACATGTTCCATGCTAAAGCAAGGAAGCAACAGAAGGAGTTGAAGAAGCAGCAGAACGAAAAGGCTTGAATCACTACCAGGGGAATGACGGATATTTATACCAAGCATCTAATACCGGTAGAGGGAGAATGACAGGATACCCCATTCGGCTTCATGTGAATATTACCAGGGAGCATCAGTGGCATAATTACACACGGGTGCATGTACTGGGTTCGGTCATGATAGAGCATAGCTTGTCTGTTTGGCACAGCAATAGGGACTTGCTCGTCACACTAATATTGAATAACAGTAAGTACAGATTAAACAAGAAAGGTGCTATGCGTTTCGAAGCCAGCATCGCTCATGACAGCGAAATTATCTTCAGGGCTGTAGCCCTACACCAGTTAGTAAGCTTCGACCGTCGGATGTGGCCGCTTAGATGACCTCACTATCTAAATATCATCCGTGAACACATGCTTTCGCGATGAGCACGTCTCTCCCGCTCAAAATGTGTAATTCAAGGATTCTTTCCAATAAGCCGTCGAACCAGGGCAAAGGTGGCCTCTTGCTACTTCGACCGCCATAGTACGTTTCTAGCATTTCAACCACCTTCTCAAGGTTCTATCATCCATCATGGATTCGAAGAAAGCCTGGGTTACGCTCTTGACACGCTCCTCGTACCTTCCAGGAGTCATTACACTCGCCCACAGCCTCTCTATCAACAATACAGCCCATTCTTTGATTGTGCTGGTCACTCCCTCTCTGCCCGAAAAATCCGTCCAAGCCCTCGAGCTGGAGTCGAAGCACAATCATCTTCTTGTCGTCCACCCAGTTGACTTGCTCCTACCTTCTGATGGCCAAAGGAGCGCCTCCGTAGCCTCAAGGTTCGAAGATACGTGGACCAAGCTTCGTGCGTTTGAATTGACGGCCTACGATGCTTGCGTCTTCCTCGACGCCGATCTAACAGTCTACAAGAACATGGACGAGGTTTTCGACATCCATCTCCCTGCGGATGACTGGATCGCCGCAAATCATGCGTGTGTATGCAACCTTGACCGCGATGCCTGGGCACTCGACAATTGGAGGATAGAAAATTGCGCATTCACACCGCTGCAGCATCCAGATTCCCTGACCAAAGCAACGCCAATACCATTATCTGCTGCTCCACCAGACACTTACGCTTTGCTAAATAGCGGTTTCTTCCTTTACCACCCTTCGCCCGAGCTCTGGAGGTCCATGCACGAATATTTTCAGAACTCTTCCGACCTCTCCACCTATCAATTTCCAGACCAAGATTTCCTCGCCCACTATTTCCGCGGAAGATGGCTGCCATTGAGCTGGAAATACAACGCCTTGAAAACGATGGAGAACTGGCATCGGAATATTTGGCGGGATGAGGAGGTCATGGGTCTGCACTACATTGTCGATAAGCCTTGGGAGAAGAGAGTGGCCAGTGATGGCGTCGGAGGTCATTTGGGAAGAGACGGAAAGACTCATGGATGGTGGTGGGCCGTATGGGGAGATTGGATTGGAAAGAGGAGGGACGATATGGAGTTAGTGCGGATAGTGGAGGAATTGGTCGCGGAACCCCTGAGCCAGGATGATGATAAGAAGCAATGTCAGGAAAATAAGGAGAAGGGTTTACCGGTGCCTATACCCGGACGTGACGGTAAACCTCACGGTAAGTAGAGCCTTCAGTAGGGCAATGAACCGCAGACATAGCCACACAGCAAAGTCCAGGCAATCACTACAGCAATAAGCTATACCGAGCTACCGGCTGTTGTACACCCACATCGTGACTGACTTTGTATACGACCAGCCCCCCGAATCGGATCCCATAACAACGCCGGTGAGATGATCTTTTTGTCCCATGTATTTGGCGTTCGCGGTTACGATGTTATTCCTCGCATGCTCGATTGCCTGCCCATCTCCACTGAGCTAGAAGGGTTCTTCTTTTTTCAATTAAGCACATCCCAGCTTGACTATTTCTGCCAATTGCCGAGGTATCTTGTCGAGTATGCAGCATGACGTTCAGCTACCAGCGACCTGCTTATTATGGTGGTCAGAAGCGGGGATTGTACCTACCATTCGGGTTTTACTGTCGTACGATGCACAGAATCTTCCATCCCACGAATCACGATAGCCGTTGCTCCAAAGGCGTCGGTTAGAACTGTGGGTAAGCCGAATTGCCGTGCGTGTGCTCCGGCACTATGAGAACTCGACACTTATTCGACGGTCCGCCCGGGGTTTCCTTTGGGAGTTCTCAAAGGCCATTATCGTCCGTGGGAAGCATGGAGCGGTTCACAGTTGGGTCACTGCTGCTGAAAGTTTTGGGTGACCGACCAACTCGTTGTCAAACTCCCTGTCGAGAAAGAAATTAGTTGCTCGCAAGCATGGCACCTCCAACGTTCATGGGCTTGACTGGAAGGCCATTATCTTTGGCAGTGTCGACGGTCGCAACGACAGGTAGGTGGCAAGAAATTTACAGTTGCCAGAATTTGTAATTGACTGAGGTACAACCACAGGGTTTCTCCTTTTTGGCTACGACCAAGGCGTCATGTCCGGCATCATCACCGCACCAGCTTTCAACAATCTTTTCACAGCTACCAAAAGTAGCTCAACCATGCGAGGCTTCGTGACAGCAGTATACGAGATTGGCTGTCTCTTCGGCGCGATCTTCATTCTAGCTTTCGGAGACTTCCTCGGCCGCCGTCGTGCCATCATGATGGGCGGCAGTATCATGATCCTGGGTGTAATTATCCAGGTCACTGCTGAAAGAAACGCAACACCACTGGCACAGTTCATCACCGGTCGGGTCATCACCGGCGTTGGTAATGGCATCAACACCTCCACAATCCCAACCTATCAAGCAGAGTGTTCAAAAACGTCTAACAGAGGCCTTCTCATTTGTATTGAAGGTGGTGTCATCGCCTTCGGAACCCTCATCGCATATTGGGTCGATTATGGAGCCAGCTAGTGAGGCATCTCCCAAATCTGCTCTCGTGATCCCAATACTGACCATCCAAATCCTTCAGTGGACCACCCTCCCTGACCTGGCGCTTCCCCATCGCCTTCCAAATCATCTTCGCTCTCGTTGTCGCCATCCCGACCTACTGGCTCCCCGAGTCTCCCCGCTGGCTCCTGACCCGCGGTCTCCACGCCGAGGGTACAACCGTCATCGCCGCCTTCCGCGGTCTTGAAATCGATTCCAAAGAGACAGTTCTCCAACGCCAAATCATACTTGATTCAATCGCTGCGTCTGGCTATGCGGGCAAGAAGAATACACCCATGAAGGCGTGTTTTACGGGCGGCAAGACGCAGCATTTTCGCCGTATGATGTTGGGGGTTAGCAGCCAATTCATGCAGCAGGTTGGTGGTAAGCAAGTTCGGAGCTACATTGCCCCAGTCCTGCTTGATTTCCGAGATTGTCCCACCGTTTTGCAAGCTGAGCATTCGAGGTCTCGATTTGCACGTCAATCGAATACACCCGGCCAAAAGCCATACCATAATCTCGATCTCCACTCATAATCCCAAGACAGTCGCATTGAATGAACACAAGCCACGCTGACTCAATCCACCGCAGGTTGCAACGCCGTCATTTACTACTTCCCCATTCTCTTCGAACAAAGTATCCACCAAAGCCATTCCATCAGCCTCCTCCTCGGCGGCATCAACATGATCGTCTACTCCATTTTCGCCACCGTCAGTTGGTTCATCATCGAACGGGCCGGAAGGCGCAAATTGTTCCTCTGGGGCACCGTGGGCCAGGGCTTGAGTATGGTATTGGTGTTCAGCTGTCTCATACCTGGCACTGAGGCTGCGGCGAAGGGCGCGGCGGTCGGGTTGTTCACGTACATTGCTAGTTTTGGGGCGACGTGGTTGCCGCTGCCTTGGGTATGTATCCTTACTCATCACTCACCCCATCCTTCCGCACCTCACCCCGTTCCCTCGCGTTCCTTCATTCACGCTATCCCCCTCCTCCCATTCCTACCAACCACCACCACAACTAACCACACCCCTTGCCCTTTCAAAACACAGCTCTACCCCGCCGAAATCAACCCGCTCAAAACGCGCGCAAAAGCAAACGCCCTATCCACCTGCAGCAACTGGCTTTTCAACTTCCTGATCGTCATGATCACGCCCATCCTCATCGACCATATCCAATGGGGCACCTACCTCTTCTTCGCCTTACTGAATGCCTGCTTTTTGCCGGTGATTTATCTGTGGTACCCCGAGACCAGGAGGCGGAGTTTGGAGGAGATTGATATTATTTTCGCGAGGGGGTTTGTGGAGGGCGGTGTGGTTGGAGGGGTTGGAGGGCTCAATATGATTGTTGGTGAACAGGGTGGGGATGGGGGTAACAAAGGGAATATGAGGTGGAGAGGGTTGGGGCGGGGAGATAGGTACGTGCGAGCGGCGAGGGAAATGAAGTATCTCAGCGACGAGGAGATTGAGGCGGAGCAGAGACGGTATGGGCTTGTGGATGAGAATGGGGAGGTTGGCGGAGGTGGATCCATTATCGAGGGTGGTAAGGAGGTATAGGCGCTATGGTGTTTTCCTGATTATCAAAATTTGCCGGCACTCGTTGACGGAGGATCGGACATTGTTTTAGAAATCTAGACACCATAGCTACGATTGTTCTTTCACCACTACACAACCGGAATATACAATTCACATGAAAATGCACAAGCATAGTGCCGTTTTCCCTTGCATGCCCATTTCTCGACACAGCAGTGGGAATTCACGATGATCAAGACTTCATAACCCAATCCTCATCGCAATATCTTTTCAGCGCCATCAAATGGGCTGTATAAACTGACTCTTCATCGAAAGCCAGAACTTAGTGGGCGATACTTCCCACCGTCCCAATTTGGCAACGTGAATATCCCGTCATCCCTCCATCTATACTGCACACACCGCAATCTTCTCACCCTTACCTCTACAACTCACGTATCCTCCACTCCTTACTCACACCCCATCACTCAGCTAAAAACACCACAATCAGCACTCCCGCTCCAAAACCCCCCGCCCCCTTCCCCCCACAAAAACAAAAAAAAAAAAAAAAAAAAAAAAAAAAAAAAAAACTCTCGTTTCCCCTACCTCTCTCACCCGCAGCAGCAAAGGTGTAATGCCGCTCTCCTCTCCCACATATATATTCATGCATAAATCTGTGGCATGGATGGGAAGGGGGCGGTATAAGAAAAAAGGCAAGAAACTCACCGTTATCGTCGTCGTCCTGCGTCTAATCTTCCACGCTCGCGGATGCTGCTCTTGTACCCGAATCCAGCTGTCGATGTATGTGCCGTAGTACCTGTAACCCCACCCCACCCGAATAACCGTCAGCTCGATATATCAATCATAACGCACCCCACCCCACAACTCGGGTTGCAGAACTATGGTTGTGTTTATGATTATGATGTGGGCTTAGGATTATATACACTTCGCATGGTATTTTTTCTATGGGGGGGATTTATGTAGAACGAGAGGGGAGGAGAGGGGATGTGGGACGTAGAATGGAAGGGAAGCAAGCAAGAACGACGAGACGAGACGGGACGGGACAGACAGATAGACAGACATACGTAACTACACTCCCCGTCCCATTCGGCCCCGCATACGTTGCGATGAAGGAAGAGGTGGAGTTGATACCCCCACTCCCACCCCCGCTGTTCTTGCCGTTGTGGTTTGCAATCGGGCGCGGCGGGGTGGGGGGGACTGTTTCGATTAGGATGCTGGTGACGGCATGTTGGGATATTTGGCTTGTGACGGCGGCGGAGATCCAGGTTTTAATGGCGGGGATCTGGTGAGAGGGGGGGTTGTTAGTGGGGGGTGTTTTTGGGGGGTGGTGGTGGTGATGCGAGGGTTGGGGGGGCCATGTTGTTTGGGTAAACGGGGGGATAAAGTTTTTGCGCTGGGGTTCTGTTGATGAAATTGAATGAGAGGAGATAGAGGAGGTGGAGAACAGGCGACGCAATATAATAGCCACCCGATAACATCCTTAACAAACAAGGAATAATCAAGACATATGTTTCAAACAGCGAAAAGTGAATAAACCCAACCAAGTCGAATCGTACGAAAAGAATGGATACGCGCACGTCAAAACAAACAACTATCACACCACTACCGAGATCAAAGAAACGACAATTGAAAACATACACCTCTAAGCCTATCACGCTCCGTAGCGCCGTAGATGGCGTACGCATCTGTCGTGAAAACTTCTTCCAGGTCATCGAATTTTTTAAAGTCAATCGCGTAGGCGTACAGCGCGAGCTTGTTCCTGATTTGCAGTTCGTCGAGCGCGGAGGGGACTTGGGTGTAGCTTGTGCAGTGTGTGAGGAAAGTGAGAAGAGGGAGGATGGTAGATAGGGAGATGAAACGCATGGTGCGTTGAAAATGTCAGATTCGAGAGGGATGTGGAAGGGAAGGGAAGGGAAGGGAAGGGAAGGGAAGGGAAGGGAAGGGAAGGGAAGGGAAGGGAAGGGGTGGGAAGGGAGAGGAAACTGGTAAGGGTAGGGGATGGGTGGATAGATGGTGGAATGCGGGATGTTATGTATGTTATATACGGAGTAGTAAATCTCTTTCGTTGATGACGAGTTTGAGCGGAAGAATACTATGATGATGTTGGTGCGTCGTTAGGGCGTGGGGATCTTGCAGGAGTACGCTTTAATGCAAGCCACGGCACTGGGGGAAGATCCTTCTGCACGATCGTGAGTGGTGTGAGGGTCTAGACCTGCGTTTTGGCGAGCCAAGGGTTGCCGTTGCTTGAGGTCCTTTTTGTTGATTGGGGCTTGAAGACTATCTACGGCAGGTGGAAAATGGAGATTTACGATGGTATGTTGAGCGGCTTTTATGAAAAGAAGTGTAACCTACCGCCTGTCGTGTTGTAGTGGTGGCTATCAGTAGGCTCTCCAAAGCAGTGACGGGGTTGAACGTATACGTTGAACACAGAAAAAAAGACTTGAGAAAGTCATGGACCTGGGCGAAGGCTATGATTATAAATTACGCTAAACGTCAAACAAGAGATATCTTCTTACATCTTTCCACGCTAACTTCTCTACTCACCCTCCCCTCCCAAGTGCAAAATTCACCATCCCCCCGGCCCCAAAAGAGCGCGGTCTCGACGATCCCGAGCCCGAGCCCGTCGGTATGCCACCTCTCCCACGATTATTCGCCGGCCTCCTTCCACTGGTTGGGAATTCATACGGCGCGCTGCCTACACCGCTGGCCGCGCTCGTTGCAACCAGCGTGCTCTTCTGGCCGCCTCGACTACTGGCCGGACAGCCCCGGGCAAGATTCACATCTTGGGTCTCCTGACAAAAGCCGCGTTGGCGTGGTGAGCCGGTGCAGAAGGAAGTTCGGCCGCAGTCTCCCGGGCCGGCGCAAACACGACGACAGGCTGACATGGTGGTGCGTTGGCCGCGATCGCAATAGGCAATTTCGGTGCATTTTTCACGCGCGTTGGGACACACGGTGCACTGGGATGCCGAGGGGGTGAATGTGACATCGTTCTCAAAGGTCTGGATGAGGGCGCGGTCTTGGAGCGGGAAGGATTTCTCGTTGATAGAGCGTTCGGACAATTTTGCTGGAAGAGCAGCAGAGGAGTTGGATGCGGTGCTAGGGGCGAAGGGGGCTGCTGAGCCTATGACATAATTCCAAAGATTTTCGAAATTGTAGACTGTTGGAACTGTGTAAAAGATGCGGCAGTCGGCTGGTAGGTATTGGAATTGCAGGGGCGTAGGGTTGTTCCTACGGACTGCATCTCTGATGTTGAAGCCTGCGTACGTGATATAGAAATCGATACCACGGTCTTGAGGTAACAACGCTGCGGCCGTTGCGTTGATGGTGGAAGCGAAAGTGATATCGAGATCAAGGGCGAAGGAAGAATAGGCTTCGGCGCCGCGAGATCCTGCGGGAATCTGCATAGGCCCTGCTTCGGGAAGGCCTCCGACTACAACGGTGCGGACACCTGCTTGGTAGTGCATCATCTCCACGAAAGTAGCGCAAGCGGAGTTACAAATGCCATCGGACAGCTAATGCGATTGTTAGTAATGTCTAGGGAGGGCGGAGTGTGAGAAGAAGCCTACCAAGACAATGTTCTTGGCATCATATGGCTGCGGTGGCAAGTTGGTGCGATTTGCGAAGCCAGAAACCACGAGTCCTCCTGCGGCTTCATCGAACACGACGCTCGAAAGATTATCACGTTGGGTCGTGGTGAAGAGATCACCATTGTACTGGTGGGGTCCGTAGAGTTCCGCCCAAGAAGAGAAGTTCCGGCCTGTTTCTGCACTGAGATATCCTTGCGCTGTCCACACACTACCTGCGAGTTGATCGGCTTCGGTTGAATTCGACCTTTGACTTTCGAAGTAAGCCGAAAAAGTATTACCTAAAACATTCGCCGTGTCATGTGCGCGTAATCGACTTCCACCGAACGGGTCGACGGAGGGGAAGAACTGCGGGCTCGTCAACAAGGAATCCTTGTCGGCATGCCCATGATTGACTCACTTGCTTGAAGACGTCTGTAGCAAGCAAATTGCCGCCGCCGCCATTCCGTTGGAGATCTATGATCATCCGCTCCTTTCCAGCCTCTTTGCTTTTTCGGATAAATTCGCCAACGGAGTCGCTGAAAGTGAGAATTGCTTCACTGTTGACGTCGAAGCTGGGTATGCTTAACACGGCAGTGACATCGACCTTCAAGAAGTAGCCATTAACGACGCCTCCAAACCCAAGGTTTGGCTGAACAGTCACCGGATTGGGTGGATAGGGAAAGTAATCCCACCCGGTGGGTTGAGGCTCTTCTTCTTGAGCAGTAGCCGTCACCACAGCGGTCGGCGCGGCCGAAGGGTCGGCAGAGGCCGTGACTGTGGACGTTAAGCTTGTGGTGGCAGAATCCAAAGCGTCCGCTGAGGCCGTGTCCGTGGATGGGGTGTCGTCAGACGATATATCTGCAGCTGATTGATCGGGATGGAGTAATCTCCAAGCACGAAAATGCGATAGAAGGCGTCACCAGAAGCTATAGGGGGAATCCTTTCTGGAATGGAATACGTAGCAACCCATGGGAGTCGGAGCGGCTCCGTGCCATTTTCAAACCCAAAGGTGAGGTCATTGCCAGGCCAGAACGGGGAATTACCCTCCCATGGCGAGAGTACTGACTGAATGTCGCTGGCAGGACTGGACATGATGTGATTCCAGTCGGTGTGAAGTTCCAGTGTACCGGGCGCATTTGCGGAGGCGAATTGTTTCAAAAAGTCTGTGGTGCTGACTCCGTTGATGGTCACGATGGCCGAAGGCTCCCAATCCGACGGGATGTTCGGATCTCCAGCTTCAAGCAGATCATCTAACATTATTGGCATATATTTCCCCATGGACTGGAGTGCTACACGTACCAAGAATGAAGACCTTAGGATAGGCGATACCGTCGGTAGATACTGATACTATGCTCACAGGTGCACCAAAGGTGAAGACGCTCAAGGCACCAGCGTATAGAGAGATGTGAGCATCACAGGTGGCGTAGACGAGCTTCTGGACAGCAGCTTCGAAGTCGTACTCATTTTTGTAAACGCCAGTATCGACCGCACGTTGGATGGAGTCCAGGCCTCCCAGCAGGTCGACAGATGGTTGTTTATACGTAGAGGGTGGGTTCTTGGGGTAAGCTAAGGTACTCTGGAACTGTAGGTTGTCCTTGTAATAGGAAAGGAATTGGGGAGCGACGGTAGCATTGAAAGGTGCACTGATGAGGCAGTCATGTAAAAGCTCGGCTGTGAACGAATTGACTGCAGAGCAATCAGTGGAGATAGCAGGGTGGAAGAAGTGCCCGGCGACATACAATCCGAGCTGAAGATATCATTGCAAGCAGTCTCGACAGCGGAAGACCGGGTCTTGCGAAATTCAAGATGGGGTATTGTAGAATGATGCCAACGATGAAGGAGAATAGGATACAAGGACGAAAGACAGACATGGCCGCTACGAAACGCGATGCTGGCGAAGAAAGAATGAGCAACTACAAAGTCAACATATTATAGCATGAGCGAGATGAAGGAAAGTGAGCAGGGGCAAGGAAGATTACTTTGTTGATGTAGCTGAAGAGTGACAGGGGGAGTATGATACTAATCGCGGCTGAGACGGCGTAGAAAGATTATGAGATGACTTTCGACTACTCTAGAGTGGTAGTGGGGCCTTACATATGACAGGAGATTACTCTACCGAGTGAACGGTATACTCTCCGCTGAAGTCAGCATGCCTGCCAGCGTCGAAATGATAGCCATGGAGAGATCGGATCAAAACACAGCCCACGTTGGATGGATCGGTCTGACATGGTTCGGCATTGCAGTCAAAGATAGTCCGTTCTGCATGAACAAAGAATAAAACTGGGACTCTGAAGGCAGAAGAATGGATTGGGGGCCAATTATGCCAGTCGAGAGCGGGACATGTCGATGTCAGCCGCAGACTTTACCTAGGACCAAAGAGGGTTAGCAGTGATCTAGCAGAGGCACCTTCTTCAAAGAGGCAAGAGCGATACTATTTGGGGACATGGCGTCGACTAATGCGGGTAGCTCCCGTCCTTCTCCGATCCAGAACAGCACTCGCATCCGATTCGTGCAAATTGGGTGCAGGCACTGCAGGGCGACGATTTGAAACGCGCCCCAACGACACTGCCACGTCTTAAGATGCATGCGAGGGTCCAATAATAATACATTCACACCCATACCAAACCGAGGCTGCAGCTCGACTGGTACAGTCACCGACGCCATCACGATAATCCATCATGCTGGCAATGGCGGTCAAGAGCGATGTCTGGATTGACCGTCCTGGTGAAGAGACATGTCGTTGGTCCTAGTATCCCGCGCAGCCCGTCGTAAGCTGTTCCGCCGAGAATGGATTGAGATGTGATGGCCTCGTTCATCAGGACAAGTTCATTGCCAAAGAGAGCAAGTATCAAGAACGCACCAACATGGACGTCGCCGCCAGCATCGTCGCTCTCATTCAAGCCGCCCACAAGCTGTACGAGTATGCAAATGAAGTGGTCCATGCCAGAGAAGAGCAGAAAACTATCCTTGCTGCACTCCAGGGCATTGTAGATGTTCTCGACGCCATCAAAGACCGAGAGGCTCTTGCCAGTCAGAATCCGAATGACAGATGGTATCAAGGCCTCCTCGCGCTCAACACCTCCGCCACCCCAACTACCAATGGCAAAACACTTGTCCCGGATCCTGCTCGGAAGGGTGACGGCGCTCTAGTCCGCTTAAAGAAAGCTTTTGGTCTCCTCGAACTTGAATTAAAGCCAAAACATGGTTGTGCTGGCTTCCGCCAGCGTTGGGCCTGGACACACAATGAGAAAAAGATCAAGGACCTCGTCACCCAACTGGACCAGCTCAAAGGCCATATCGACTCGGTGCTGCAGCAAGATCACTTCCATCTGTCCGTCGCCATGCAAACAACTGACCTCGATACCAATCAGCGCCTTCAAGACGTGCAGCAGACTAATGCTGCCGTCAAGAATAATGTTGAGGGTCTGAAATCCAGGGGTGCAGATGCAGTCAACCGTCTCCAGGAACTGCAGGCTCAAAGTGCTGACCATGCTACTCGAGTGGGTGATGTGGCCAACCACACGACAGCCATTCGGATCACCACAGAAGATACCCATGCGCGTATCAAACGCTTGGAAGCCGCCGGTGCATTGAAGGAGCAGCGAGAAGAGCGCAGGGCTATCATTGAATGGCTTTCACCTCTCCAGTTCCTGCGGCGTCAATCTGACATCTTCAACGGTAAGATTCTCTTGGGTGAGAAACTCCTGGATTCGGATGAATTCAAAGCGTGGTTCGAGGGTCGTCCTTGGATTCTCTTTGGGTATGGCATGCCGGGCTCGGGTATAACCGTCCTCTCGTCCATAGTAGTGGACCGGTTGCGGAAAAGTCTGAAGCCCGCTGGTGTGCCCGTGCTTTGCATGTATTTGAATTACAAAGAACGAATTCAAACCCTTCCAAATCTGATTGGGAATCTACTCAAGCAACTGATCCAACTCGAGGATGATAATTTTCGATCGCCACAGGTGCAGAAACCCTTTCGCGAAATTATAGAAATCTAGTAGTTTACTGTTGTATTCTACCAATTGGCGCTAGGCCAAATTCCGCTCAACTGAGGAACTTAGTAACTTACGTCACAGGTTGGTAGGCTAGCCCCACATCCACCATTTCTCATTTTTCAAAGCCCAACTGCTCCGTACATCTCAACCATGAGTGGCCAGAAGAGAAAGCGAAGCGTGAATCTTGAAGACTTAAAAACCTTCTTTAAGTCTGACCCTATAGATCACAAAAAAGCTTGGGAAGACTTAAGAGACCGGGTACTACAGATTGACCGAAGTATCCAAGCACCTGTGCAGACGGTAAGCCCTAAACTCCCTATTATATAGCAAGATTAATCGGTATAGCTTGCTCCCTCTTCTCTGTCTCTTCCGGAAGCAGAAGAGATCTTCTCCTTAACTGAGATAGACGATATTCTTTGGGCCGAAGACTCGTCTATCGATATTCCAGCATATCTCCTAGAAGCTATTGATAGGATTATTACGATAACCTCCCCTATTAACCGTTGTAATGAGGCCTATAGTAGGACGGTAATTGACCAGATTGTCATTTCCGCACTATATGAAGAAAACCAGTCAACTCTATCCGTAAAAGAAAAGGAGAAGTCACCCTCAGAACCTGCAAAATTAGAACTTCAGCATAAAGTCCAATTTTCTAAGCAGGTAACCCTTCGGGGTCAGCCTCGCATGCTTAACGGGTTCTGCGACTATACCATCTTTTACGAGCCACGCACTCAGTCGGCTTTAGCTACTAATATTATCATTGTCGAGGCCAAAAAAGCATATACTACAGATACCTGCCTCGGACAGTTAGCCGCTTATATGGGCGTTGTACATACGTCCAGAAAAGAAGAAAATCGAGAGAACAGAGTTGTTTACGGTGTCGCTTCTGATGGGCTCTCGTTCCGGTTCCTTCGTATCGACAACGAATCGAACATTACTCGAAGCCGTCTTTTAGAATGGCACCTTGACTCTGCCCAAATATACTCTATCTTCAGGCAGCTGATCAGGCTTGCGGCCCTCCAATCACCATCTTCTTCCCCTATTAAAGATCCGGGAAAAAGAGCAAGAGTGGTAGCTTCGTTCGGAAGCCCGGAAAGGGCAAGACACTTCCTCTACGATCTCAACACCCTCAATTTGATAGAGGAAGACGAAGAGACAGAGGTTGTTAGCCTATGATTACCCAGAATTCTCTGTTCCTTGTGAAGGACTTCGAGAGGATGAAGAGTTCGAAAAGCGCAAGGCCAAACATCATTTCCTTCAATACGCATGTTCAGTCTGGGGAAACCATGCTAGCGATGCAGGTCAAACAGAGGAGGTACATAGGGAGGTCACTGAATACCTCGAAGATACTGGTAAGGTTGCTGCATTCATACAAGCAGCCTGGTACGTTACTTCCGAGGGCCTTGAGAACTGGGATATCCGCAAGGGCGCTAATGGATTACATATCGCAGCCTGGTTCGGATTGACGGAGGTACTTCGCTCGCTGCTTGAACGCGGTCTGGATGTCAACGCCCAAGACCCAGCTGGTGGTCAGACGCCACTGATCCTGGCAAGTCGTAGGGGTCATGCCTCGACAACTACTTTACTGCTTGACCGGGGTGCTACTGTCAATACGCGCAATAATGCAGAGAGTACAGCAATGTTCGAGGCGGTCATTGGCAACCATGCAGAAGTCGTAGCTGTCTTGCTAAGCAAGCCCGAGCTTAACGTCAATGAGGAGCATCTTCACAACGCTGAGCGGACACCTTTGATGTTTGCTGTTAAAGATGAATATGCTGAGATAGTCTCCCAGCTTCTTGAAGATCCGCGTACCGAGGTTAACAAGAGAGACCTCGACGGTTGCACGGCCCTCATTTTTGCTGCGAAGGCTGGTTCGTTCATTTCGATTGGATACCTGCTCGAACACGCCACTATTGACTTGGATGCCACTGATCGCACTGGGAACTCCGCGCTTATGCATGCGGCAAAAAGGGACCACCATCAGATTGTCAGCCGATTAATCGACGCTGGGGCGAATCCGTCTATAAAGGACCAAGATGGTGGCACAGCGCTTCTGAGGGCAATCGACGAAGGAAATACTGCAATCTTTGAGATTATGCTCGATCACGACAGCGTCGATGACTCGATTCGTGACAATTTTGGTCGCACCCTTCTCCACGGTGCAGCTACCACCGGTCGTGCTGACATTGTGAAGTTGCTCATAAGCAAGGGGCTTGATAAAGACGCCCAAGATAGCAAAGGCAAAACACCGCTGCACGAAGCAAGTCGGTCTGGGGAAGCGGAAGTTGTGGCCCTGCTCTTGGCCGCTGGTGCCGATAGAGCCATCAAGGACCACTGGTACCGATTTCCATGGGATGTAGCATGGACAAATCGACAAGCTAGAATCATGCTCCTGCTCGAAAACAAACCAGCAGATGATGCTTCAGCTCAAGCATTACTCGCCAACTATCCAAACATCGACAACCTACCCATTTGGTCTCTAGCCATATTCGGACAGATCGACATCCTCAACACAGCCATCAAAACCCGTCGAGCATCACTGTTCCACCTCGACCCCGACACCGACAACACCGCCCTCCACTCCGCCGTCCTCGCCAATGAACCCTTGATCCTTCAAGCACTCCTCTCCGCCGGCCTCTCCCCCAACGCCCAAAACATGCAATCACGCACCCCCCTCCACCTCGCCACTACCTTCAACTTCCTAAATTGCACCCAGGTCCTCCTCGCCTCGACTCCATTACCAGACCTCAACATCCGCGACGAATTTCACCAAACACCCCTCCTGATCGCGCAAATCAAACGCCACTACGACATCGCTTTCGCCCTCATCGAAGCAGGCGCACATATCGATCCCGAAATCATCCAGGTACAACCCTTATTTTTCCTGGCAGTCGAATTCGGCAAAGCGAAAGCGGTAGTGAGATTGATTGATGCGGGCGCAATGGTAGGGACGAAGAACTTGGCCGGGAAAACAGCGTGGCGGATCGCGAGGGAGGTGGAGGGGATAGAGGAGGAGATGGGGGAGGTGTTGAGGGTGTTGAGGGCAAATAAGAGTCGGATGGTTGTGGGACCCGAAGCTAGTGATGTGACCAACGTGAATGGTGAAGTGGAAGAGGAAGATGAGAGGAAATTCCAGATGTCGGCGTTTAGAAGGACGGATATATTCGATGAGGTTGGGGACGGTGAGAAGATTGGGGGTATTGAAAACGTAGAGCAGCACCAAGGAGAGCAGATGTCGACGAAGCGAGTGGCCGTTCTGCCCTGAGTTGTTGTATTCGATTGTAATTGTAATGCACTAGATGGATGGGAACATCAAAAGCTAGCGAGGGCACCGACTGTGAAACTCTTTTTTTTTTCTCTTTTGAGGCCAATGTTGAAGGCTAGGTTGTGATTTTCCATATTTCAGGACCTTTTCTCAACTCCTTTTCACTATCGATTTTTCGATTTTTTCTATTGGATATCATGGCCACTCAGAAAACTATACACATACCACGACCCAGAAAAAAATTGTCGGCATTCATCGAACGCGTACCATCCTCACATACTCCCATCCCATCCCAACTATCCTCTGCAACACCGAATATCATATCTCGATTCCATGGGGGATGTGGCTGTCTGGCTGTCTAGGCTGTCTGCCTTCTCCAGGCGCGCCGCGTTGGATTCTCTACGGGATATTGGTGTAGGGGTGTGGAGGGCGAGATACTCGACGGAAGTGGTATTTGGGTTTCGGATGTATGCGTACCGGATGGTCTGTGGGATGTGTTTGGTGATTGGATGATTGGATGATGGTAGGGGGCTTTTATAGGGGAGAGGTTGTGTGGTTGGTTTGGTGGATTTGAGGTGGGAGGGGGAGAAGAAAGTGGGAAATGGAGGAGGGGATGTGGGGTGCGGTGGATATGGAGGGTTTGGGGGAGGTTGTCTGGTAGGGGGATAGGGGGGATAGCATGGGCCAAATGGAGGGAGGAGGAATAGAAACTAGGGGAATGGAACAGGATGGATGGAGGGAGGGAAAACGGAGTTGGGCCCGGGGTTTCCCGAACGTGCTCGATCGTTAATAAGAGCCGGAAGAAATAAAGGGAACGTCGCTGATTGGCGTAATGACGCTTTCGCAGGGACATATCTTTATAAGGGGGCTGCAAGTTGGGGCGAAGTGTCTCTTGGTGTGATGGAGTTCTTAGGTATGTATATGGGACACATTGGCAGGAGGCTTGTGAAAGATGAGTGATCAAACGAAATCGAGTCGGAGAATTGAATCTAGTTCGTCTCGTTGAGGCGATTCGATAGTCAACAGGAGGAGTGCTTGTACCAGGGGCCAAACCATGGCTATTCAACCAAAAACAACCTATACAAGCTCACCAGCACTCACAGTACTTATTCGCCCGCGAATCTCGTCGATACCATATTGGAGGCCGTATCCGGGCTCAGCATCCGGAATCCACACAATTTCCTCTTCGTGGAAACCTTTCTTCACATAGCTGCTCATCTCAGAACTCGTGGCTAGTAGCTTCACAACACATTTTGCCCTCCCGACAACCTTGATCAACTTGCTCATTGCATGGCACATTCCTGTCACTCTGTCCTCTGTTTCGTAAAAGGAAACTCCATCCACTACCAGTACAACGATTGCTTTGGGCGGCAGCTGATATAGAAGGCCTTCGAACACAGCACAGAGCGCATCCATGGCAGCATTTAGAATGCCCCCAAAAAGAGCGTGGTCTACGAAATCCAAGGAAAAACTCTGATACCGAGGCGCAAGAAGCAGCTGCAGGATCAGGTTTTGCAGCATGCCCTCTGCATTCGGAAGGGCATCGTGATATCGATCCGTGTGGAGGCCGCATGCATAGTGCAGTGGTAGCGCTGTTCTCCACAACTGTGATGTCTGGATCAGGAGACTTGATACCAAGGAGAGTGCCGATATTGATCCATCATCAGAAGAATCACCTTTTGCGAAAAGGCGGCGGGATTCGGCAGAAGTAAGCCACTCATGAAACTTCTGATTTTCAATGAACAGGCTAGCCTGTGCTTGACGGCTGACGGAGAAGGACATGCTTTCCTGGAGGATCCACTGCAAATCTTGTGCAACAGTCATAGGGCTTGCTGCTAGCGCATGGATAAGTTGCAAAGATGACGGACCTTTGCTACTGACGGGCTCGGGGGGAATCGCTCGACATGTTCTCTCCAACTTCTTGTTGACTTGCGAGTAGTATCGCGCGATGCCCTCTCGCTCTCGTGTATCCTTCCCTTTTCGCCTTGTCTGACCTTCATTCCCCTCGTGCTTAAGAAACGCGTACATACTGTTGAGGATGTTTTGAAGTTCTCTATCGGATTTTATGCCCTCTGTGGCTAGTTTTATGAGCTCTGCGTTTTGCCAGGTTAGGTAGTCCTGTTTGGATTCTATCTTGGACGTCAGACGTTGGTGACAACGTTGTTCTTCTTGCTTGACTGCTTTGGCAGAATTTCTGACAGCCTCGATACCAAGCTCGATCTCCATGCCATAATTCGGGCCTTTAGCTATCGCTTTGGCCGCCTTCAATATTTTCTTATAAAACCGCCCGGGAGATCGGTCTTTGTAAAATTGCAGGATACGGCGAAGACATTGGGAGATGCTCCGATACAAGCCAGCAATCCGCAGGTCCAGCTCCTCGGATTCATATTGGTCGTCGGAAAATTTGGCTGCCATGACCGCTTCGGGAATCGCTGCTAGTGCATCTAGGACTTTATCACACAATTCGCGGTGTCGTACAGCAGCGTTGATGACGAGTTTGAAACCACCACAGACGATACTGCCATAGGCGTCATCGGGAAGCATTTCGAGCCAGCCGGTAAATGCCTTCCCAGAATTACCGAGCTTTTGCGCACACTTCTCAATAGCTCCTGGAATCCCCTCGGTACCCTGGTTGTCGATGGATCGCTTGGCTTTCCGGATTTCGTCCATCACAGCTTCCCAGTCCCACTCCGACATAATGCCCATATGTGCATGGGCATGATCTTTGTCTTGCTCATTGTACGCTTTCATTGAAGCAAGCAATATGTCCCTTTCTTCTAGGGCAGCTTTGTATGCACAGTCACTGTGTTATGTCAGCAAGAGGCAGCTTTGCCAGCATCGGAAGAATCACCGTTGGAAACGTTTTCTATCTCGAAAAGTGTCCACTTTTGAGTCGAACGTCACGTTTGGAACTGGTAGAGCAGGATGAAAGTCCTCGCCCAAGCTTCCCACAAATTCTGCTGCGGGGTTCGGATGCTCTACGGTCGCAGTAGAGGTATCTGGCATGTCGTTCATCTTTCCGAAGTAATCTGCCATGAATAAGTCGATGAAAAGGTGTTTACAATTTGCAATGCAACTCCACACGAGGTTGATTGACTTTCCCCCAGAAAATGGTATGCTGAACGAACGTTCAGAGGTGTTTCGGCTACACTTAACGAGAAACTGTAAATTCCTTCCGTCCTGCAACGCTCCTTCATGCGTACGCTAGCACCGTAGCATTAATGAATTGTCACTGCATAATTGATACCAGTGAGTGGCCCCCTTTTCTGGAGGAGTCGGAAGCCCGCAGCCTATGAAAACGTACTACAGCCGCTGCGACGTTCCGCAGCAGCTGTCATACACCCCATATCACAAGGACGGTCCTGTTGGATAATCGAACAAGGCTGGCCTCCACACCTAGGCACGACTGGTGAAGATCCCTTTTCTTGCTACTAGAGGGTTCCACCCTGCCGCTGATTCGGAACCACTAGCAGGAGAAGGGATAACCAATTACATCTCCCAGAAACATTGTGTACGGCAAGGCTAACAGTTTACCACTATTGTACCCTTCACGCACGCTCTTGAGCTCTGCACAACCTAGAGTGTGACAATGCAGCTTGCAAGAAAGACTCGGGAATGACTTGAATTCTTACCCGCCATTCATGCAAAATGGCGTGGTCCCTGTGCTGTGGTGAGTGAGTCTCGATGTTCATAGGACCCGTCACAGACGCTCATTATGCAATACAACCATTGAACACAGCTAATCGTCAGCAGGAGTGTTTCGTTGGTCTGGTGTTGTGGTACGATTGTTGGCAGCCCCGGAAGCGAAGTCCAATGCGCTCTGATCTCCAGGTTCGTTGAGTGCACATTGGACATGCCGCAAAAGTTGCAGTGTCAAATACGTAAGCCTGCTTTTTGATCTTTATCCTTCGTCTCGCACTGTTATCGACGAAGCGAGGTTAATCGTCTTTTTGTGTTGGGCTCATTACTCCAAAGACACATGTCCGTCGTCTTGCAAATATGACGACTAAGCCTGAATCCCCGAATAAGGCATCCCTTGGTAGCGCCGCACCCTCAGATGCCAGTGCTATTGGTGAGGGGCCCGCAAAACTAGATACGGCAGCAGTGGCGGCTGGGAAACACTCTGGGTCCTGCCACCAAAGTCGCAAAGCTTCAACACCGTTCGGCTTAGATGGACGCACGATCGACTCAGGTTCCAAAGACATCGATAGAGAGGAACAAAGCAATTCAGGACAGCCTGAAGCTGGGTCAGAGCTGGGTCCAGATGATGAGTGCCTCAGTGAAGGATCTTCTTGCACGGAAGAGATCAACTACAAATACATCTACGACAGATGCTTCCAAGAAAGGATCCAGAAAGCGCCAAAACGGGTACGACAGTTCGCCGATTACATCAAGCTTATGGAAGATAGAATGGAAGCTATGGAAGAGCAGTTGCTGAGCCTGAATCCGAAAGCCGTGCAGCCAGCTGCAGGGACAGATTCGGATTCGCAAAACTTACCCTCGCTCGACCTCCAAGTCCCGAACCAGCTTCTGCTAGGCATCGCCCATCTGAAGTGGAAGGACTTCATAAGCGCCGACTCAAAGAATCATGTCATCAACGTACTTGTTGGAGATCCTGATCACTTTGGTACTCCGCCGCAAGAGAAGTCAGTGACATTGATGAACGGCGAGAAGGTTCACATCGACGTATTCAGAGAAAGGCTGAAACATCGTCTTAAGAGCAGCAAGGACGCTTCCTTGGACGATAACACTGGTCTTAGCCTAACATTGAGGCGCAGCATAATGCCAGAACGAATAGCGATCAATTCAGATTTGCTGATCAAAATTCTCAGCAAGATTACGGGACTGGAACTTCAAGGACCGTTGACTATCCTAAGCCCATTCAAGATACTCCTACATTGGGAGAACGAAATCAGGGATCACCTTAGTGCTCTCGAGATCCGTTGGGAGCGAACCAATCCCGAGGAGATGAATCTTTGGAACTCTGTGGCAAAGGACAATTGGAGCATACCCACTGCGACCACCGGTGTGGAGAATGACGATGAAGGGGTCATGTCTAGCTCTGTGACCGATCAGAAAAACAGCCGTCCAGAAGAGTGCACCGATCCTTCCACAACTGGTACGAGGGTCGAAACAAATCTGCCAGGCCTTTATGTGGATCGGTACACTCTCCGAAACAATGCCGTGCAGAAGGATGCTCTTGGGGAGAATCTCCAGGAGACAGAGGGTGTGCCAGCACTAATGCGACTTCGTTTGTTGGTTAGATTCATGGACGAGCAGATCTTCGAGCGGTTGGCTCGGCTCAAATCCCAAGTGGATAATCAGGCTGTGTACTTCGCCGATCTATATCACTTGTATCCTCCCGGAGAGGAGGTTGTCCGAGGGTCTACTAGCCTATCTTCTGGGGGATCTCAAGTCTTTCGAGTACTACACTGTACTGGCGGTCGGAGGTACAACAATGCCAAATTCCAGAAGGAGGAAGATGAAAGTCTGAGATTCAAGCCCCGTGAGAGTTGCAGCCCGTTATTTGTCAGCTGTGTGCGCATGGATTTTGATGGGAAGGTGTTAGCTCCTATCACACATACATTCACCATTGAAGAGTATGAGGGTATGCAATCAGTAAATCTGCTGCCAATCATACCGTGGGCCTGGTCTGTTTATGCTGTTAAGGACCGGCCCATGCTCCAACACAGAGGAACCAGGTTTCTCGACTTGATCCAAGGCGGGCACCAAGAGTACGCAGGCCTGGCACTTGAGCCACGAGAGGATGTTGACTCGCAGATCATTATTGACTTTGATACCACCTTTGAGCATAAGCCAGAATGGATGCCATCTTTTGACGTCAAGATACCACTGACTTACGACGCTCGTGAAACTGCAAACGACATGAGCGTGGGAGGAAATGAGACGACCAAGCGCCTGATACTTGATTGCAAGGAGAACCATACTTGCTGGATACATAAGGACGGCCCGATTGATCAAATCCGGATGCACTCCTACATTGACAAAGCTTCGATCTTTCGCAAGGGAGGTCTAGAACTGTCCCAGCTTGAAGAAAATGATCGTATTCTTTTACCTGGCCGCGTTTTTGGTTACGTTCTCCGGTCCCGTGGCTGGGCGGCCCTCAACATGAACTTCATCAAGGATCGAACACCGAAACCTGATGGATTTGAGCACTTGATCCTTCCGGACGGTCACGCGGAGCTCATCAAAGCTCTTGTGCATACTCATTCTCAGGAGAGGTTTTCAACCACCCCATCCAATGAGTCCAATGAATCCAGGGTTTCCAAGGACGTCATGCCTAAATTTGACTTGGTCAAAGGCAAAGGCAAAGGCCTCATCATCTTGTGCCACGGAGCACCAGGCGTTGGTAAGACAAGTACCGCTGAATGTATAGCCGATTCCACTGACCGACCACTCTTCCCTATCACCTGCGGAGATGTGGGCGAAACAGCTGCCATGGTGGAAATGAATCTAGCCAAACACTTCGAGTTGGCTCACAAATGGGGTTGTGTAATGTTGCTTGATGAAGCAGATGTCTTCATGCAAGCGAGAAGCAGGGGAGCGGCCAATGATATTCAACGAAATAGTATAGTCTCCGGTATATGCTCTTCTTCAACCCTTACACGACCCCTTCGCTGACCGTCTTCAGTCTTCCTCCGTGTTCTCGAGTACGTATAAGTAAAATCTCAATAGTGACGATTTCGAAACTAACGATCTCAGGTATTATCCTGGCATCCTGTTCTTGACCACCAACAGGGTTGGTACCTTCGATCCTGCTTTCAAATCAAGGATCCATGTCAGCCTGTACTACCCTGCGTTGGACAAACTAGCCACAACCAAGATCTTCGAAGTCAACTTGGATAAGCTCAAAGCGAGCGGCAAAAAGTACAAGGTCTATGAGGAGGATATCCTTCGATGGGCTGGCGACCATTACGACAAGCACCAAACAGAGGGTCGCTGGAACGGCCGTCAGATCAGGAATGCATTCCAAACCGCAGTAGCACTCGCTGAATTCGAGACTAAAGAAATTTTGTCAGAAACAATTACTAAGAGCAACGAAGGTGCTCTTGACGGATACACAATCCCAGTCAAGGTCAAACACTTCGAGAAGGTCGCCGAAGCAGCCGCGATGTTCGACGAGTACCTCAAAGAAACCCACGGCGGTCGCAGCGAAGCATTCATGTCAAGTTCGAATCAAGAACGCAAAGATGATTTTGGGGGGAAGCCACGAGCGCAGATGGCACCACCACCAGCAGGGAGACCACGCCAGCCTCAGGCCCAACAATACGCCAATCCAAATACATACGCTCGTGGTGGATTTGCTACGGAGCAATACGCACCTCCAGACGACAGTCGCTCTAATGTTCAGGGCTACGGTGCTCCACAGCGCAGACCCAATGACGCCTATCGGCAGAGCCCCCGGATGCCAGCTCCAGGTTTCGAGAACTTCAACGACACACTCGCCACCACGAGTCCCAACAGCAGAACATCTAGGCCCAGACAATCTACAGCGAATTACGGTCTCAACATCCAGCAACCCTTCCGAGAACCAGCATATGGTACACCATCCATGCCATCGCCGCAACTGGGCAGACCAAGCCAACCAAACTCGAACGATCGCTTTTCGTCTCGCAATCCAACCGCAGATTATCACCACCAATCTCAAGAGCCGTTCCACCAGCAAACAACCGGCAACAACATTGAAGTACCGAAAGGGACGAGTATCTCGCAGCAGCACGAGCATGATGAGCACGTGTACGAAGCCGAGGCGATGGACATAAATAGCTATCAGCGGCCTGATTGGAGGTATGGCGATGAGAGGGGGATACAAGGTGCGCGTCGTTATGCGGGAGAAGGATACTGAAAGGTCGTTCCTTCACTGAACTCAAAGAATTAATCGATCACGTCTATAGAGTAAGGAAGCAGCTCACGATTTCCCTTCGTTTGCCAAAATGCGTGGTCCCTTTACCCCTACCAGACTCGTCAGACCAATCGCGACGGGAGGTTACGACAGCCGTCCCCTCGATAAGGGATCTCGTTCTATCGATTGCTCGGACGTAAGGTATAGACGTGTAAATCCAAGCTGCTCTGGCGAGGGAGAATATTGAATGGTAGGGCCAACACGGTAGCAGACTAAGGGATACAGTTATCCCCAACCCTTGCATCCTTCCAATCATCCATAGAATTGCACTGCACAGCGTCTATCCCCTTGCATCTCCAGTAGTCGCTAGGTTGCTGAGAGGCGTCGGTTAGAGCCCGCATCGACCGTCTCGAGCAAAGTGAACGGGTTCATTGGTAGGGCGTCTATGCAGCCGAGGTAAGGTGAAGGAATCAACCATGGCTGGCGCGAGTCGCAGCGAGGTCCGTCATGAAAAGAAGCATCCGTGAAAAGCATCGACGAAAACCACAAGGGTATCATAGATACGGCGGCAGTCCTGGAGGATCTGAAGCCTTTCAGATGAAGCTGTCCTTGTCGCTTCCGCAGTAGAAAACGGGTTGGATTCGCTGTGGTTGCTGGCTTGAAAGGTGTGGAGAATTTGAGATGATATGGTATCCCGCACAATGATGGCGCAGAACGGCTTGGTCACGCTTGCCTGGTGAGATTGCGCCCATAGAGTGTCAAGTGTAGGCTTGAATCCACTCTGGCTAATGCAGCATGTCTCTTGAGGGAGGGGATTGTGGAATGATTAGCAGAGCAGGAAGGTACTTCTAAGAAGTGAAGATTCTTGGCGCCGAGGAATTCTGTATCGAATTAGGTATCGTAAGATTTCTCGTAAAGTCAAGTCGCTGCCAGCAGTATACGACGTCCAGTATCCGTCTTCAAACTCAAGCGATAGGTGTTTGACAATTAATCATTCTTCACAGCCTGCACGATTGCCCCCCTAGGCCCTTGATCCAAACTATCCAATGTCGTCATGTCATCCTGATCGAGCTCGAATCCATACAAATCCGCATTTGCCTCGATACGGGATGGTGTATCACTTTTCGGCAGTGGTACCCAGTCTTTCTGCAGGCAGTATCGGATCAGCACCTGGCCGGTCGTCTTGTCGTGTTTCTTGGCGATTCGGACAAGGTTCTCTTCGTAGGCTTTGTTGTTGCGGACGAGGGGGCAGTAGGCTTGGATGACGATGCTGTTGTTGCGGCAGTATTCGACGATTTCGCGCTGTTGGTTCCAGGGGTGGAGCTATACTATGAGATTAACAATGGGTTCCTGGTGCATACGCTGGGATGAATTGGAGAAGGGGGGATAAACCTCAATCTGATTGACTTGTGGAGGCCAGATCTTGGCATATTCCTTCATCTCATTGATATGCCCGATACCGAAATTGCTGACGCCGATGCTCCGCACTTTGTTCTCCTCTACTAGTTTCTCTAATGCTTGCCACATCTCCTTTCTCTTCGCGGATCCCGGGCTGGGGCTGTGGATCAGGAAGAGATCCACATAGCCGCCTTCACTGGGATCGATCGCTTTGACACTGTCTAGACATTTCTGGTACGTCTTCTCCGGTGACCCTCCGGCAGACAGGATCTTGGTGGTCAAAAAGACTTCTGAGCGGGGTATGCCGGATTGGCGGACTGCTTCGCCCATCTCGGATTCGTTGCGGTAGAATTGAGCGGAGTCGATGTGTCGGTAGCCGGCGCGGAGAGCGGTAAGACAGGACTTCACACAGACGTCGGTGGGGGACTGGTAGATTCCGAAACCGAGGCGGGGCATGCTGTACTTGGAGTTGGCGAGGGGGATGGTCGAAGCGAGGGAGAGTTTGGGAGACATGTCTGCGTCGGTGGAGGAGGGCGTGTTGTTGGTGTTGTAGTAGGCTTCGGCGGAGGCGCGACCTTGGTCTGTTGTTTGGTATTGGGCGGGAAGGGGTTGGTGGTGAGAGGAGAGATGGCTGATGGTGGTTAGGTGGGAAGGTGGCGAACTGCAGAGGATGACTTACGATTGAGGAGGATTGACAACCATGACAGAAATTGACAGTGGTGATGGGAAGCCTGACAGTCGCAATGCTGGTGATTAGTTCTAAAGTTTTGGATAATGACGTTGAGATGTCGCGATCTCGGACCCGACGCGGGGTGAATCTAGAGGCTTGGCGCTCAGCCTCGTCCTGCCCTGCACGGGCCTGCACTTGCAGCTTCATTTGTTGTTGTTTTCATTCTGGATCCCCGTCCATTCACCTCGCATATCGTTAGTCTGGCAGCTAGAAAGCTTGTGCCACCGTACAGGAGACTTTACTCTGCTTTACTACTCCCTTGGGCTGCTGACCTGTTCTCCTGCTTGACTAGGGATTCTTTCGGAATGCCGCTATGGACTTGGAAGGACCTCTGGATCTGTCAACACCCGGTTCATAACGGCCCTGGCGTGGGACAACACTATTATTGCTATGCTGAATCCTAGGCTGCGCGTGCTGCAGCATCCCGAAGCGAGCCACTAAGAGCAATGGTCTGACAACCTGGGCTGTGCGACTCGGCTGCTGTTGGCTTGCGAGCGACAAACAACACTCCTGTTCGTCCTGAAGGTGTGTGCCTGTAGTCAGCATGGCTGCAGCCAGCCAATCATTCAGTCCGTTTGCGGCATCTCATTCATCGTCGACTTACTTCAGCTCCGTCCTGCCGATTGGCTTTCCGCATGGCTGACTGCCTGTCTTCGATTCCGATTATTGAGAGATCTTCTTAAGACCGGCTCGTTCGCTGCACTCTGCCCATTTTCGGCCCTTCGCTGCCTCGACGTACACCTCAATCGCTCTATGTTCATGGATTCCCAACCACTTTTCTGACACCCCACTCTCCATTTACTATCTGCGTCGCCCAATTGACCATTATGTTGTACCTTTCGCTGCTTCTCCTCTCTCACCTCTCTCAATTGGTTTTCTCTCAGCCTCTTGTCATCCAACACTCTCAACCGTACAGCCTCGAGCCGCCGCCAAATTCCATCGCGGATCACCACATATTGGTCGACCACAATCCCTCCTACCCGCCTCCATCATTCACCTTCCATATCGCCGACTCGTGTCTGCCGAACATCCGCGACCTCTGCCAACACATGGCATCGCCCAGCCACGCAGACGATCAATGGGTCTGGGTAGCTCATGACGGCTGCCAAGTTGGCTATTGGTCTCCGTCCGGCTGTGGCAGCCCATGGTCCCGGACCGACTGCGAGGATGCAGGAGCCAACATGGTGCGCCAGCTGCAGCAGGGCATCTCTTTCGTCCCCGAGATCAACCGCGCGAGCATCAACGTGAACGAATACCCACCGCCCAAGGCCTATTGGGATAGGAGAGAGGCGGCAGATGGCAAGCTGGCGAGTATGATGATACAGATTTGAGTTGTTTCTGCTGTCGATGAATGGACGGACCTAGGTGTGTTGATGTGTATGATTTCGAGCATGATACCCCGGCGACGGCGATGGGAAGTCTTCACCAGAGGGTGAATTGATGATATGCATGAAGATGTGTTTGGGAGAAGGAATTGATGGCATCAAAGACTATGGGACCTTAAGGAGAGCAACCTCCATTACATCTCCCTCTTTTCTCCGCTCTCATCCCCTTCCGCTCGTCCTTCTTCACCGCTCGACATTAATCTTCTCTTTCCGGAATCCCGTTCTGCCTTTACAATGACACCAGCATCAGCCGAACATAACTTCTATCTCTCCTCGGAGGTCGATCGCGACAGCCGTCACGTTCTTAAGGATGGCAGCATCTGTCTGCGAACGACGCTTCCCCGAGCCCCGGATTGATCGCCATCAGTCCCTCGCAAGCTCCCTCGCTCCCCAACCATCGCCAAGACAACATAGCCGTAGCGCCTGATTCGTTTAGGTCTTGGCGGACGCGGACCGTCGCAATCCAAAGTCGTTTCAGGCGTGTTGCCTATTTTTTCTCACACGGCTCGGCACGCATCTTACGATCTATATGCGCTCACGGATCCAACTGCTAACTTCAGATTACCGATCATGCCAACAATTTTAAAAGTCGCATACCGCTCAGACGAGGTATGTTGCCGAAGCCTCGGGAAAAAGGTTGCCCAGGGCGGTAGGGAAGCTGTCTCATCATTTGGCTTTAATTATACAATCTTCCATGCTTGTCTACATGCAGTCAACTTTAAGCTTAAGATAGCACAAAACACCATTAGCGTCACGGCTTCAGCTACAAGCTTCAAACCCTGCTCAGCAAGGGTTTCCCGCACGTCTTCCTTTCCATGTCGAGAACAATGCGTCAAACATCTTCTGGAACCTGACCTCCAGATTTGGGACCATCGTGAAACAAGGACATGTCTCAACTAAAATTTGAATATCATCCCGTCTTTCACAATCTCAATTATGTTGTATAAAGACATGGCTGCCACATCCCACAGCAATCACCCAGCACCACTCGCTCTACTTTCGTTCGTCACTCACTCACCGATCCAAAAACCCCAACAACCACTCATCCTCCTTCCTCACAAAAATCACCTACATATCTCACATAAACTCCTACACACCTACCTCACAACAATGCACTCAACTTTCCTCCTAATCCTCCTCTCCCCCCTTCTCGCCCTCGCCACCCCTATCAACCCAGGCAACCTCATCGCCCGTGCCCCAATCTACGGCTGCGCCGCCAACGAATGCTGGACTATGAGCGGGTGCAGCACCGACTGCCTTCCGCCGCCGCCGCCGCCGCCACCCAAGCCCGTCGTTAACCATAATTGCGCGCCGAACGAATGCTGGCTTACTGTTGGGGGCTGTGCTATCATGAGGTTTGGTACCGAGTGTGCGCCGTAGGTGGATTGAGGATGGGAGAATTGAAGGGGGAATTGGGATAAGGGATGGTGCGGGTGAGGAGAAGGGAATAAAGGATGTAGCTGTGGTGTTGCTGCCTTGGATTGCTTCTTTGAATAATGGATGCTGTTTTGTGTAAGGAATTTGATCGTAGTCAATGGCACTTGGAAGTATATCATCTTGCCTCCACGATCGAAAGTAAACCGATTTACCGCTGAATAATATATCTCTCGCACTGCTGTTTTGACAAATCCATCGGTCTCCTTGTCAGCAGAATTGTTGTTCGGATCAATGAGCTTCATTGGCGAGAGCGAAAGTATATACACTTCCTAGTAATCTTGTAGGTGCTGGATGGTGGATAACATAGGCTAGCTACCTTACCGAGGCTTCGATGTCCTAGATCCGCGATTGAGAATCACAGATACTACTATCTTTCTTTATTGCTTGGCAGCGATGTTTTGTAAAGTTTAAGTAAAATATATTAAAATACTGCGAGCGCCACGGCATCTGCTAGCGATAGCTTTTAAAACGTACTAGGTAGCTCTACCTAGGACCCTGTCCCTTGCGAGGACGTCTTCTCTTACATCGAGACTAACGGGCGCGCCCTCTGACTCCAGACGGCGTGAGGTGGATAGAAGGCGTAGACGGGATCTTTGGCAGTCGTTGCTGAAGCCTCCAAATCACAGACGTGCGCCAAAATTAGTACAGCAACAAATACAATTTGCATTTTCACTTGAAACACTTGCGACCGAGGCTGATTCGGATTACTGGGGCACTTGTATGCCAGGGATTCAGGATATTGAGGATGAGGCTGGTGGGGCCGCAAAACCGTGAGGCCACAATAGTAGGATGCTCGCCAATGCCCATATAGACCATAGCAGGGAGGCGCCTGAGCTCCTGCCTGGTACGATAGGAACACAAAAATCCGTCAAACGTGCTAGCTCAGCGAGTGTTATCCCTCGCCTCTCGAGCAGAATGAAAGCGATTCTCCAAGCGAGTAGCGCTGACGAGCTGCTGGCTATGAGCCTAATGAAAAACAGTCAAAGGGATATGAGACCGGTGACTTGAGCCTGATACAATTGGGAGCCGTAGGTAAACATTGTTGAACCCGCCCCAATCTCGAATACATGGTGGTCAATCCGGAGGATGCCAACTACCAAGGCGGTCGAGGCCAGCAAGTGAACAATGAATAGATACCATGCTTTGCAGATGTTCCAAATTCCAGCGTCATCAGAGCGGGTAAGACACGTAGTTTGCCGGGCTATTTGAGCTTGTTCTTCGATGACAGCTTCGTATGTCACGCCGTGCTTGTCGATGATCCTATTCTTTTTGGGTTTTGAAAACCTACCAGAAAACGAATCCGATAAATGTTGTTCCCTTGGATGAGATGTTAGGCCCGTCGCGCGGTGAGTTACTTAGGCTGTGTTCTGGGTACAGGACTTTAGATACGCTGCCGCAGATTAGGCAGTCGGGGGACTATATATGCAGCCGATCTGGCGCCCACTCAGCCAGCTCGATGGCTGCTCTCCTCGCCACCTATAGCCTAGACCAAAGTGGAGGTTGGGGCTCCATGGTTTGTCTGGAACGCGGCTCCGCGCTGCGATGTGGCAGCCTTCACTGTAATGGGTATGGAAACAGAGGGATTCTCCATATGCAGTCGCTAAGAGGCGAGGCAGCTGCCAACGCTGCATGTAGTGTGTAGGGTGATTGAATAACATGATTGGTGCTAGCAGGCGCACTGGTGGCAGTGCTAATTCACAGGATAACCTAACTAATTCTGGGGAGCTTAAAACTTGAGTGGGAAGCAATCCCAATAGAAGAGAAACAGGAGCGCAGTGCATACCGATACATGGTGCTTGGAGAAGATAGTAAAGCTCTCCCTGTGATAGACGTAGTGACAACATGTGTGTAAAAAGGGGTAGATAGGTGGAGAACCATTTTGGTAGGGGTTTCCCATGACTTAGCATTACCACTGAAGGGGGCTTCAGAACGGCGACCCCGCGACGGTTTCCCGTTATACAGAGGCTCAGGATAACGTTTTCCACTTTCGGTCGATTGTCTCTAGAGGCATTCATCTTTAGCGGACCTAGTGGGGTCAAAACATGGATACTTAGCCCGGTCCCTTGTTGTTCCTATTGACGAATCCTGGAGGTCATTGACCGATCTGAGCCTTTAGGTTACCCCCCGGGTCTATCCTATTAGTCATAACTATAGTGATGCTTTTAGACTCGTCCGCGATCATCTCGAATAGAGCAGAGACGACGATTTCAATTTCGAAGGTTCCTATGATTGAGTTGTGCACGGACCGTGACGTCTCAAGAAGACCTAGCTTTCTTGGGCTTAGTGCGGCTTGGCATTGTTTCCATCCAGCTTCAGGGGCTTCGTAATTATCTTCAAGACACAGAGTTGAATGGACTTCCACCACATATATGTTACTACCACTACTATCGGACCCGTACGAGTTTTTGAAAAGCATCAAGAGTTATGCATCTTGGATAGTCAGTCTACGTCTGATGTACTTTCTTGTCTCAAAGACCTTCCTACTACTTGTTATCCATCTTCGTTTTTTGATGCTGGTGAAAAAGCATAGAGCTCCTTGAAAACGCTGAATTTGGCAACCCAGCGAATAGAGGTACAGATCTGCAGGTTACAGTGGTAGTAGACTGCCTCTGAGTGCTAGGGGATGAAGGCGATCTTGCTCAGGGACCGTTATTCGATGTTGCAAAACTTCGGGATTCTTCTATGAAGGATCTCTGTAGGATATTGGAGAGCTGTTCATTTGACAAGGGTCGATGGAATTCCAAACCAGTCGTTAAAGCGCTGGGACTTCTGCCCACTCGTAATAAGATTTTTCATGCCAAGGTACCGGCCGCGTACGCAGCGGAATTGGTGTTCTGATGTCTCCCGGTATTGTCCTTGGTTTCTTTTTTCTTCCGGGTGCGAAGCATGTTACGCATGCTGTCACGTCCCCTTGACACAGCGTCTTTGATGTATGGAAGACTGAGAACAAGAATGTACGTGATCGCACACAGTAGGATAGTCACTATGATGTAGGAAATGAGGTCTGCGCTGTTCGGGAGAGCGTCCATTCCATAGATTGACTGGAATACGCAGGTTAGCCTGGATCTTTGTCGTGAGGGTATAAGCTTACGGTGGCTAAGTTCAGTGGCAGATACGCAATTGTCACGATGGTGAGTAACCGGATATTACCATTCTGCTCTGTTGCCAGTCGACCTTCTGCGACCGAAGAGGCTAAGAGGAGCTGTAGCCGTTACGTCAGCCACTAGGAAAAGAGATATTGGTGTCAACTTTGTATTGACTGACCCCGTTGCTTAGACTTTGCACTTCCTGCCCTTTACGTTCAATCCGATCTCGTATTTTTCCTAACTTCTCCTGATGTTCTGTGATAAATCTCTTCCGCATCTCGTGTTCCTTCGTCGAGCCCTGTGGCGAGCCGTCAAAGTCTCTCGCGGAGTGAAGTATAACAGGGACAATGCGCAAGGTTCCATCGATATATTCTGCGAACAGTCGAAGCGACTGAAGGGCCCAGAAATGCCTTTTCGAATTAGAAAAGTTTCGATCCTCGAAAAGGATTTTTTGTCGCGTATTGCTGTCAACGGTCACAGAGCTCTACTTCTCAGTAAGCAAAAGTACTTCGAACGAATAAAATTTCGCCAAAGCGAAACGGAGAAGCTATACTGAAAGCGTAGTTTGTGCGTCAAGCGCATCTAGGACTTTTTCCCATTCATGAACGATCCAAAATAAATTATTCTGGACCCAATAGACGCCAGATGTGTTTGGGTTTCTAGATTTCCTCCAGTCTTCTCTCATTCTTTTGCCCATGTATTGACTTAGAGGACTAAGAACCACCATTAAAGTCGGCTCATTAGGTGCTAGAAGGCCACTCCATGAGACACTGAATTTCCTTTCGCAAATGTATTTTCCGTCCATTGCATTGATGTTGAAGATCCCAGTTGGAGACAAAGGAGCACAGTCGGCAGCCGGTGCCTCATCCGTAACGCTGAAGTAAGGGACCGTGAAAGCCGATATCTAGACAACGCATCGGATCAGCCATCAGTAATCTGCTAGCTGGGCAGATACATCACGAAATGAACCTGATTTACATGACGAGCGGCATCTCCATATCTGAATCCGTGCTCTTCACAATAATGTCGATCTATAGATCTGGTACTCAAATGTCTTCGAAGGGCAGCATATATGGTCGCGTAGTCATGGTCCTTGTTGTACGCAGCACATAGTAGAATTGTGCTCAATGGGCTGGGAGTGAAAGCGTTGGCTACGCTAGATGGTATCAGAGGTTGCTGACAGCGCTGCACTGCAGTCTGCATGGTAGGAAGATTATCTTACATAACTCTGTCTTTAGACTCCTCCGTGGTTCTCTAGAGGTTTATTCTCTTAGCTTGCCGAGGTAATGCAGGTTGTGGTTTGAGATCTATGTACCTGCCTGAAAAGTCTTTGCAGCATCCCACTCTGATGGGTAGCACCCACAGTTGGTCCATTACATTCGCCCGTATACAAGACAATGTGGCGGCGTTGATCGTAGTCAATCACATAGAATGCTGTTTGACCAGAGTTGGTGGCCTTGTCGACAAATTTGGGGTCTCTCTTGAATGTGAAACGAGTGAGATCGTTTAGTGCTTTCGCTGCGATGAACCTTGCCGCAGGATCCGTGGAGTCAACATCAGGAAGGTCTGTTGGGCGGTTCACGATGAGCCATAATCACATTGGAGATTAACTGGGACTCGCCTCTCCACGTGCCGCCACCGCAGCCGGGCTCCCGTGCTCGTTCCTCGATCCGTTGATGTAGGAGAGTATTACTCCAAGGCATTGCCCAATCGTCAGGAATACGGGAGATCGTTCCTGGCGAGGGAACATGGTGCGGAGCTGGACTGGCCGAAGAGGGATCTGTATTCTTCGTCTTTATTCTACTGTCTTTGTTTGCATCATATCTGTCCTCAGCTCAGAATATACAGCAAGGTTGACGACCAGTAAATTCACCAAACGCGGATAAGTGCATACATACCCTCGGCACTCTCAAGAACCTTAATATTCTCCTGAGCTGTATCTTTCGACGCCAGGTCAAACAACGCCTGCAAGCATTGTACCTGTTCTTGATGATGTCGTTCGAGTTGGGCAATCAACTCCTGTGCTTTGACTTGCTCCATTGCTTGATATTTGCGGTATAGAACACCACCCTCATCCTAGAGTTGCAGAAGCTACCAAGAAATGCCTAGATGTTGGACTTTACGACCAAAGACAATGGTTGAAGAATATGAGTAAAACCATACCTGATCAGACAGGCTGGGGGCTGCTAGTGTCTAAACACCGCCATTTCAAGAATCTGCTCTTTTTCAGTGTTCAAACCGAAAAGGGGGAGCAAAGTAAGAGACGGCACAAAATGGAAGTTCGAGGCTTCTTTCAGCTGGGAATTTTAAACGTAAAGAGAATAGCCTGCTTAGTTAATAGGATTGGCATTCGGTAAGTAGCTAATACTTAATCGAACGTTTTAAGGTAGCGTATTTTATAAAATACACTAGCCCTGAACAGCAAAACGATACCTCACGTTTTTTTCCTCTGAGACTCACCGCGCTCATATTTGGTTGATAGTACCTTGATGGAAGTCGATAATTCAGTTATTAAGCCACTACGCATAGCACTCTCTATCTGTGATCACTAGACCTTGCAGAATGGCTCTGCATTCGTGAAAACCTGCCAGTCCGGCCATTCCGTACCGAGGCCAGCACGTCCTCCAGGCTTCCATATTCATCACGATTTTCTCACAGGTGCAACTTGCCCTTACTAACCAAATCCGTTCTGCGAGGGTGATCTGTCTCGTCTTCATACCTCTTCCTTGCCCCCGGTATTTCTTCCATTTCCTCCATTTCCTCCAGCAACATCAGCTTGTCACTACCGTCATCCGGCCAGTCCAATGGACGCGGGCTGGGCAATTTTCGAAAGTTCCTTTCCTCCCACAATCGCACGAATCTTTGTCTAATGTTATATAATGGATGACTCATCTGAGAGCGCTCCAGGATAGTTGGCCCCTGCTGACCATCTTCTGCTAGTGTGATCGTTGGATGACCTGTCTGACAGCAATTCGGGGCAGTTAGACTTTGTTCACGGTTCAGCATTCCTGGTAGACCCAGTGGTGAGCCCGCTCGGCTCTTCCCTGTATTATGTGATCCCTGCATTTCTTTGCCAAGTGCTTTAACATCGTTCTGTTCGTTCTCATCAAGATCATGGAATCCCTTCAAGGAACGTGTAGTCTTGAATTGTGGGAAGTGCTGCGAAAGGTATAGCTCTAGGGCCCGATCGATCTGGGACGGGCCCGCCCGGCGCATAGTCCACGAACGGCAGCATAGTCGCAGTCGGGCTGCTCTCTGTATGTTGCTGAAGTAGGTCGGGTGGAGTATTGGTGTCGTTGAAGACATCCCTTCGGCAGACTGCTCCTTCTTCGGCATACGAGCCATCAGATCAGCCAGTTCCGACCGTCTGTCGAGACGTAACAAGGCCTCAACCTCTTGCCCAGTGATTCGCGATGAGATAGTAGCAGGCAGGTGACTCCAGCGCCGGACTGGTATGTTGTTGTACCCCAGCACGATTCGTTGCTGATCATACCAAACCTTAGGACCGTAAGTAGGGTTTAGAGACTCGTCTGGGGGGTCGTATTGAAAGAGTATCTCTGGACGATTCACCCGTTCGGGACCCCAAGTATGGTACGCTTCCATATATGATGTTACATCATCCACGTGGCTCCCTTGACCCCATGGGATTTTATAGGTACCCTTTTGTGCTGCCTCATCAATCAAGCGCCGGCGAATGTCATTGTGGTATACTGCAGGGATCCATTTGTTCGAACCCGTGGTCAGGTACTCTAAGCTATCAGCAGTACCGCGGACCCGTGCTGCTTGTGCTTGTGCTTGTCAGGACCCTTGCTTCATCATGTCTAGAGCTTGCCTTTCGCAAGCTCAGGGTATACCAGCTTGCAGTGGCACACTCACTTGGGTGCTCCTTAGGTTGCTTGTTGATCGGCCATGCAAAACATGCAAAACCATCAGTCCCTTCAAAGGGTCGTCGTCGTTTTAGCTGGGTCTTAATATGGGAGTCTTTCAAGATCGCTATATGGTACGAGGCTGTTAGCCAGTAGCACCACTTGTACCAACACCTTGTGCCATGAGCCCCCTACCCTTTTTGGAGGCGGAGTCATTGTCAGACTTCTCAGGAACCTTCTCATGACCGCCGCTGCTCTCTTCGTCGTTGTTGGCTTTCTGTTCGCCTTTCGAAGAAGTATTGTCGTTCATTATGGCTGTATTGATACCAGCTGTTAGCACTGATCAGGTTGTGGAAGTTCCTATGCGTACAATGTGCGGATGCGAGTACGTTACTGTGCTGCTCGATAGCATAATCATGTACTCTTTGCATGGATCGGTCTAGCGTATGGTCGATGCCACCAATCATCGTTCCTGGAGCTTGTCCTGCTGCTGTAACCGAGGAGCCACTGATTAGTGACAGTATGCCTATTGATACCATGTCGAGTACTGTCTTTACCTTCTTGAGAGGTGTTTCCTTCACCTTGCCCACCAGCATGTTCTGGTTCGCATCGAGTTTTCATAATGCCCTTAGCGAGAACCGTAATATGCATCGCAGCAACCCCGAGCTGGCGACGATATATATCTGTTGTATAGATACAGAGTGGACTCCTTCCGCATGCCAGCTGCTGCAGATCTTGCGGTGTGACGGTGATTTCGATCTCCCTAAGAGGAACAATACACTCGATGTGGAGGAGCTGGTAGTCTGGGGTGACAAGGGAGCAGACAGTATTCGGGCCCTGTCTGGTAATCTGAAGCGACTGTCTTAGGAGTAGTTCACACAGACTTGGGCGTGCTCCTCACGGAGAAGGATGTCAGTGAAGCTGCGTTGTCCACGGATACGTCAGTGGAAAGAAAAGAACGATGTAGAGATGCAATTATGTGAAGAATGTCAGTCGGTCTGGATTAAGATGTCTTGAGGCCAAGACGACCCCCCGCTTAGCGGTGTTGAGGTATAGCTCCATGATCGTTCCTTCCGCCATTCAAGAAGTGATATGCCTAGCGTGCATACTCATAGGCTCAGCTCATAGTTAGATCGAGACAGCAGAAGGGGAGACGAAGGATGCAACAAGCTAAAAGGGATCTTGAATTCCCATTGCGCTGGCTCACTCTTCCAATCCTGCTGTGATTAGGTGTGATTATAGGCAGATTAATAGGGGACGGTTCAGCCTTTTCTATTATCATACGGAGTGGTCCCGCCCGCGTGCACTGAGTCAAGTCGATGACACAGGCTTGATGAACAGACCTAAGCAGCTTATATGTGTGGCTATTGTCCGTCACGCCATGGCTGAGAAACCAAAAGCGGAGGAAATTCCACGACGACTTCGACTAGAGACAGAAACCCAAGCTAAGATAGAGATCAAGTACAATGGTTTTGGAACGCATCGGATGGTCTGGCGGGAGCGCATAGCAGACTGAGAATGGTATGAGAGCATGGCGCTTCCATTCAGGTTCAGAGCAGCGAGGCATTTATTTGCAATTCTAAGGGCAGGGGTTCAAGATGGTATGTGGTTTTGCCATCAGACCATTGCGTAGACACTGACGACCTCACGACTATGTATTGGACATAGCAGCACAGACGCGTTTACCGTGATCACAACAGCCGAGGCAACGCGTAGCATGCAGCACACCAATCGTATTGAGATTGAGGTCATTAGTCAGCAGATTTGTCAGCACAATAGCGCACAAACTCGTTGAACATTTTCCATCATCAGCTTCTGGCACTCAACAGTGAAGATCAGATCCTCCGATGTTACTACACTTATTCGGGCATTATAAATCTTGTTCTGCGACGCCCTTGTCGCACCTGCTCTCAATGGGCCACCCTTTCTCCCCCAACCCTTCTCTTTCATGAATTTCTTGTCCTTCAGAGCCTACTCGTGGCCCCGTTCCTCGCAATTTTCCTTGTCGCTCTGTTGACCGCTTCCTTGAAGTTAAATGCCTTTTCACCGTCGTAATCTGAGCATCGCTCCTGGAATCTCGGCCCCCTGGAGTCTTTTTCTTCGGTGTCATAGCCATTAGGTAGGGAGTCTATACGTTCCAAGACCGTGAGCATGCAAAACAGTAGGTGATCTTGTTCTTTTTTGTCGGGTCGATTGAACAGCGTCGCCTCTTGCCTGTCCAGGCAAGCATCTACCAGCCCTTCCTCCATGGCTCCTCTCTTGGCATTCTTCCATGCAGCGGTAACTTCTTATTCTGTATATTTTCGCCAGCCAATAGTATTGTTCGTCTTGCGCCACTCTTCCGGCATCAGTTCATCGAGATAATCGATGTTTTTACGAGTAGCCGACTCAACAGAGTCCGTTCGATCCAGCCTCGCTTCCAGACATCAATGCTTTGCTCCAGTGTAGTGTAGGACTTGAAGTAGTGAGGGACAGCTGAAACGCCTGTGCCAAGACACGCCATGCTCATCTCTGAATACAGTCCTCTGGTTTCTGGAGAAGACTGATCCTCTTGGCCCTCTATTCGCGTGAATGTTCGGAGCATACGGTCACGAAGATCCCACAGCGTTGAGCGGATATCATGACGCAGCAAGGCCGCCATTTCCAAGCCTGTGCGCTTCGTGCGTAAGTGTTGCAGGTAGATGCTTCCAGTCTAAGATGGGTTTATTCTTCGGCCCATGCATGATCTTCTCTCCATCTTGCCAATCCCGAATAGCGTAAACAGGGTGAGGGTGATTCTTTTCCCTGTTAATGTCCACTTTCGCACGAGGAATGCCCTTCCAAGAGAACGTTGATGGTCGTGAATGTGCTGCTGGATGCAGGCGACGAGCTTCTTTGTCGCCATGTTTGCGGCGGGCATATTCTGCATGGTGCAGGTATCGAGTTGCGGATGAGCTTTTGCTGTTGGTAGTTGGAGGTTTTTCGAGTTTCGAGGCTATGTTTCATATCTTGCGACCCCACGCTTTGTATGCAGTGTTATAGGCGGTCATGTCGTTCCGGTCGGTGCCTGTACCCCGTTGGGAGCCATACTGATCCTCTTTTGCTGCATCATCAATCAAGCAAGGATGAATTGCGTCTTGTCGGACAGCCAGAACATCTGTGATGCTCATGATTGTACTTCATTTCGGTGCGAGTCGTTCAATTTTCTGACCTCGTCGTTCTGGTGAATTTCCCAAATATGCTCCACACGGATCTCTGAGCTTCAGTATTTCATCCAAGTGTATAGGTTGCTGGTTATTCACCAACGTGCGGAAAGTACCCTTAATTGCAGCTGCTTGGATCAAAAGAGAATGTGTCGGGGAGTGGCCGACTGCGGGTACCCCTTCATTCGGGACGAGCTTGAATTTCACTCGATCTCCATCTTTCCGAGTAAGGGGGGTATGGCGTCTCATAATCCGGCTTGAGTCGTTAGGCGTCTTGGTCTTTCTTTCTGCATTAGACTGACTGACGTAAGCTCGAATATTAGACAAAGAGATTATTTGCGTCTTAATCTTACTTACGTTTACTTTGGCATCCGCAAGCTTTTCTTTATACGCCTCCTCGCGTGCTTCCTCCTCGATTTGCTTCATGACTGACTCCTTGTACATAGCAGCATATTCTCCTTGGATATTTCGCGTGACCTTGGCTTTTTCGCTGATTGATAGACTAGCAGCCTCATTCGTCTTTGCAAACTCGAAGACCCCATACAGCAGCTTGTCTTTGATGTCCGGGCAGCAGGTAAAGCACTGGCAATCATGCTCATCGCTACCTCGTTGATAAAGACGCTGGCCAGCTCGCAGATCTCCCCTTGACTGATTGTCTCGGCAATATCATCCCTCTGCTTGCCTTTGTCGTTCTCCTTGGAAGGCTGATGTTTCTGCTTGGGCATGCGGTCTATACGGACCAAACAGATCATCGACAGATTCCTGCTTGACACAGGGGGGATAGGGTCAACGTCAAACAGCCCAGCTTGATCGAAAGCACCACTGCTGGCGGCATACGGCATAATTTCTTCCCGTCAGAATCATCGAGGTTGACAACTTCGGTAAGCCGTTGGACTCCGGCTGGTTGCTTAGATGCTGCTCTCTGCGGCAAGCGTTCTCCTACATCCTTCTGTGCATTTGTACATCTGCTGGGAACTTTTGATTGAATTGGCGAGACTGGTGATCTCAGCCTTGGTACCGCCAGCGATCTCAAGTAACGCTTTCTTAATGTTGTCAGCAAGTTTCCCGGTCCCCTTTTTCTTTGGCCGGGATGACCTACTGAAAAGATTGGCCTCAAGGTACAATTTGTCTGCAGGCACTTCTTGTCCCTTACTGTTATTCATCGCGCTGCTGCTCAGACTCGATGGCGGCGTCCCAAGCAGATGCTGTCGTACTGGGCTTCCTGCGCAGTAGAATTGCTTTCCAACGATAGAGCAACGCACTCGTTGATTGACCAGGAGTCTGAGAATTTGTTGATGTGCTGTCCAGACCTTCCCAGTTTTGCCAAAAGGTGAGGATGTTCGACGGACAGAAAGCAGCAGCGAGTAGTGGCAGTTACCTTGTTGTCTGCATAACCCTTGGTTGTTGAAGAGCTCTAACACCCTCAATCATGTAGCCGGTGAATTTTGGAGAATGAACGAAGGAAAGGAAAGGAATGGAATTCCGTCGTGCAGAAAATATTTAGCCCACGGCAGGCATATAGCGGAGACTTAAGAAAGATAAGAAGAAGTAAAGATTATAGAAAGCCTTGGGAAAGAAATTATATACAGTCTGAGAAACCGTGGCCGAAGAGTGTTTGTTGCTATTGAATCTGGAAAAGGAGTGAGAGGAAACAGTCGGGCTTTGCACCAGAGAATAGACTGTTGTATCCTTCATCATCTATTGACTACGAACCGTGAAGCTTTTGTAAGATCTTCACTACCACTCATGGATCGTTATTCGAATGTTATGAAGTAGTGAACAGTTTCACTCATTCACTTTACCTTAATCAATGATCCCTGGACATTCTTCTACGTGGTCCCAAGCCGTCGAAATTCCATCCACACATTGAGTGAAAATGATAGTGACCCATTGCTACCAGTCATGTCTGGCTGACAGGACATTCAACTTTTACCGCTCTTCAAGCTCAGAACTTTCCCGTTTCTGGATCAGGGATACGGTGCAAGACCTATTCTTCCTTTCCTTCTTCACCACTGTAGGTGGTTGCGGAACCTGTCTGGAATGGGAGAACGGAATATTCATGGCTTGATTCCCGTTGACAAGAATGGATCGAGGACTGATTGTGAAATTTGGGTGAACGAGTCAGACTGTTGTTAACTACATGAACGCGGATAGTGTGCTGGATGAATCGACAGATGAAGTTCCCTATGACCAATATTTCGTCGTCAATAGCTGGTGAATGGTGAACGGGACATCAATAGTCTCGTCGGGTATAAAAGCTTGCCCCCTCCTCCATTCCTTCTTCCTTCTCTTTTTTTCTTTGCGAGCCCACTGTCTTTCGAGCTCGGCTTCTTAGTCTGTGTATATTTTCTCCTTAATCTTCTTCAGCATTTCTCTCTTCAGCTATATATTCTTTCCGATTCTTACCTACTTGCAAGATATACTTCTCACCAGACATCGACTTTCATTTATCCTGTATTTCCTTCATATCCTTTACCCAAGAGGATCATGACGACTGAACCAGAGAGTCTATCATCATGTATAACAGGCTGGCGCCACGTGAGGTTGGTGTGTCAATCCACTTCTTCTGATGATTCAGTCCCAATCGCTCACACGAGATCAGTCAATGAATGTCCCATGCCAGTTTGCAATTCAGTGTCAACTCGTCCGTGGAGGCTACAAACAATCAGCTTACAAAGCGTCTCGCCCCCGCATTGAAGAGGTATTCACCCGCCGATAACAAAATTGCAACAGCAAGGCTTCAACTTATCCGCGAGATCCTCCTTGTCCGCGAGCAGATAGACTTTTTGATCTCCAAAATTTCTTATCTAGAATCGCGTTACATCTCAATGATGTCTGCCTTCTACGAGTACAATTCGACTTCGACGGAAGCGTTTATGTATTTGTGGTCGACGACTTCGATGTCGAAGATATTAGCTATGTCCCCACATGGAGTCTTGCGATAGTTAGGATTCGACCTCACCAAAGTGTACCGAGAGCAATAGATCGGAGCGCGTGAGCGCTTGAATGAAATACAGTCGGGTATAGACGTCTTAGAGAAGGCATCGGGCAATCTGGCAAGGACACGCTTTAGCCATGCCAAGTCTCCAAAAAAAAAAAAAGCAATGACAGGGGAGGGCGTCTCTGACTGTTGAAGATACCCCAAATATCGACCCCTATTTCTGTTTCAAACCACCGGAGGAATATGTACCGACAAAACTCAACCATGTCATCCTCGCCACGAAGACTGATGGCCACAAACCTCTGAGAGCTGGTTACGGCACTGGAGGCATGGTTATGAGACGCGATTGGGACGAACACAATTCCTATTGGACTGTCGATGTCCACGGCGGCGACCGCTGGATCGTGATCTACAGTAGACCAACAGCTAAGCATGGTGCGGTGCGCACTGGTGCCGCTTTTTGGGCCCAAGGAACGGTTATTCGGTCATGCCCCTGGCTTTTCCATTTGATGTTAGCAATCTTAAAAGCAGATGATAAGGCTAATTATGAATGATAGAAGACTTGCATCCCCTTCGGCTGGCTGCCCCTATCCGATGCTCAAACGTGTCACAGCTTCCGACATAATTACCCTGCGCGTCAATGGATCCCTCTCTTTCCTTTGAACCGAGTCAGCCACCCCGATCGTGTCAGTACCGCCCGTCCTATTTGCGCCAGGCAAATCCACGGCCAACGTCAGCACAGCTACCTCAGGAAGATCTGTGGGAACTCATCAAATATCAGCTGGCCCTTTCTTCTCCCATCGATGTGGCTGGGTTTCTAGGAAACGACAGACACCGAGAAAGTATTCTCAGGAAAGAGGACTTCCCAGAAATCTGCCGGAGCGTGGAGCGATCGGCAGGATATAAAGAAGGCACACAACAAGACCGCATTCATCGGCTATTCAAGTCCCTTGCGCTGACCGAGATTGCATCTAAAACTTTTGGGGCGATTTGGGATCAATCGATAGAGCGTAAGGCCAATGATCGTACGAGCTCTTCGAAGACAACTGCTGCCAGCTCTAATACTCGAGGTCGCTCCAGTGTCCCACAGAGAACAGAGCCGTTCATCCCCGCCTGTGCAAGAAAATGCCCCGAAGGCAAACCTGGACTCAAGATCATCTCCATTATCCAATTCACGTGGACTTTTTCGGCTACTTCTTGTATGATCTGCACGTAGGATCGAATACTGAATTGATCGTACGTTCGCATACAGATATACGTGACTCTGGCCAAGGCAGGTAAGGACAATTATTACCTGTTAGGGACTAATTTGCGATTAACAACTTCACAGTAGCAACGTACCCAGTCCGATCCTACCTGTCCCCATGGCCCCTGGCAAGACCTCAACTACTCCTAATCGACAATCCACCAAGTCAAAGGCCCCGTGATCGAGAAGGCTCCAGCGACTCTATAGGCGAAACATTTAGATCCGAAAAAGATCAGCCATAGAATGTTGAAATATGTTCGTGGCTAGACTTTGGCCGACCGAGCATGCTATAGACCAGGATGCAAGGCTTAGGTCCAAGCCAACCGGGTCTCTGCACTAATACTGCTGGCCGTCTCTTCAATATCGAGATCAACGATTTAATCCAGCAAAGGGTCTCAAGCCTGAAGATAGTGCCAAGTACCATGTCAAAACAGATTTCCTGGGACGGTCAATGGGTAGCTTCGACGACGGAGAGACTCTGGCTCAGAAGACGGACTGGACGGGAATCTCAGGAAACGACCGACAAGTCCAGATGACAACGCCAATAGACATGGATCGCGATCGGTGGATACGATTTCAGCAGGGCCGACTGTCCGACTTATCGAACGTGGAGCTTGATAACCTCGACGGTCGATCGACGCGCAGCACGCTTATCGAAGCGAGCAACAGCACGTCACTCCAGGTGGGAAAAGCAAGCCCCAGAACTACACATCTCCGTCGTCTTGGAACATCGTACAGTGCTAGCCATCGTCAATTACTCCCATCATGACTGAGCTCCCAAGCTTCTCGAACGGACTGCTGGTCATAATTGACAAACTGCCTACCAGTGAAGGCCGGAAGAACCTTCGGTTCGTGTCAAGACAAGGCGAAATCCTATTATACAAGACCTTGAGAAGGACAGATCTGAACACCATCAGAACCTCATCCGAAAATCATCAATGCGCCCATACAAACTTCTAATTCACCTCACTCAGCGCTTCCTTCCGAAGATCCACCACCTTTGAAGATTGGGGACTGTGTTTTGGACCGTAGCACCGCTCGGGTTTTTGTCTGAACACCATCAGGAACACCACCAAAACACTATCAGAACGCCACCAGAACACCACCACAGACGAGACTCAAAAGAAAGTTGCACCTGCCGGTTCTGAACAGCACGATTTCACCCCCCACGCAGAGAAGATCTCAATAGCAAGCGTCGTCGAGAAGGCTTCTTTTAAGAGCACGTCGATGCAAACCCGGATATCTTCATCCTTACCAGTCATACTCACTGTGTACACCTCACGACATATTCTATAGGTGCTCAGCTGTCCACTTGCAGAGCCATTAATATGATCGGTCGCGCATGAGGGCGATCTGAATAAACAGCGTGGGCATACCGTTTCTCACCACCTCGACCCTACAAAATCCGCTGTTTCCCCCATCGCTTTTCTTCCTTCTTCACCATTCTTACATACATACAACCATCCAACAAAGCTGGCCCTCAAGCCATCTCATCCATCTATGAGCGACTGCAACGGTCAATATGGAGGATATGCTCGACAGCAACTGGGCATACTATCTCGGTCTTCCGATGCTGCTTGTCAGCTTTCTTCCTACCATCGTTCAGATCTCCAAACCTCTATGGAACATCCGTTGTAAGAACGACTGCAACGGCTTCATCATCCTTGGCAAGGCCGAAGAAATCGAACCACTTGACGATATTGCCACCCTAACAGCGCCTTCAAAGACATGGGCTTGACGAACGAGGCGATCCAAGAACTCCGTTGCGCATTTGACGGATTCGCTATGCCGAAAGAGCCATTGCAAACTGAGATTCCTGAAGCAGACTGGTGTTTTATAGGCAGAGCCAAGCGGGGCCAAAGCAAATACGTTCTCTTAACAACACCGGAATCGTTCTCCACCCGCGTTGAAGGCAAAATTGGTCTCCTGGATTTTTTTGGAATCTATAACTTCCTTACGAAGAAAACACAGACGCAGTATCGAATCATCCCTGCACTGTGCCTGGCATGGATTATCGCGGATGAATTCCAATATACTAAAGGGCTCAACACCGGCGTGTGGGCTATTATCCAACGTATATACTTGCTCTACAACTCATCATGCCCTTCGAAGTCATCTTATAGTCTGCGATCCTCTGCATTTGGGTCCTGCTGGTCCCGATTCTCCGCAGGTATTGGTCAACGTACGTGGAAGGATTCGCATCGATTGAACGGTAATTATCCTTACCCTGCTTCCTTTATCCACTGACTATCTACAGTCCCCAACTTTGCACACGGATCGACGAAGTTTCCACCCCTCAAACTGTCCTGCCTTGCGATCCTGTACCAACAAGCCCGCGCCTTAGACTAACCCCCGCGCACTCGGAGTACGCCACCCTATCTGACCTCCCCGGATCCACACTGGTCCCTCCTCTCCGATCTTCAAGCGAGCCAAGACGCAACGTTCAACCGCAGACTCCGGAATCCTTGACACCGACAGGACCGCACCGCGTAATGTATACATCGCATCATGGTAGACGCCTACTCGCACTCGACTTCGACGTCGTTAGCAATCTAGGTATAGATCGACAAGAGCAATGGACGAAGCTTAACGAAGACGAGCGGACCGGTGTTTTTCCCCGTGAGTACGACTTTACTCTAATCAACACCGCTACCCGTTAAATGCAAATACTGGCTTCCATCCTATCCTTGACGGAGTTCTGGGCCACGAATGGGATGGGCGAAGAAAGATTTCTTGCCGATACCTTTTTTCAAGATCATATGGACGGGCGTACTGCCTTTCAAAAGACCTCGCCGTTACGTACGGCGCTGGACGGTTCCCCGGCTGAATTGCCGAAGTTCGATGCTCTAGCGAAGACCGTCATAAAGGCACATCAGATGAAGACCAAAGTGCTCGTCTTTTCAAACGATGTCAATGGAACATGAGAAGAAGTCCTTCCAGACTGCTATCTCTTGATAGCCCGAACGCTCAAATCAGCAGCTTGGAGAATCATACTGGAAAACTACGGAGCAGGGGCGCTTGGTGAATAAGGCCCCAAGACTCAACAAGTTACGGCTACCTTCAAGCATTGTAAGGGACTGGATACCACCAGATGGCAGCAATGACACCATCCTGCCAGGTCTTCTGACCTTGCCCAGACCCTCACTCGGAGACAATTGGAAAGGTACAATCATTACGAAAAACACATAACCAGGGACGACATATCAACCTACCCGTCCGACTGCCAGAGTCGGGATCCAAAGACGGCCACCATCTGGGTCGTGTGGTCGAAATAGGCGACCGACCAAAAAGTATCGTTGAAGTATGTCTTGAGACATGACATCATAACAGTCGATACAAAATGCATCACAGAGCGAGCCGCAGGTGTTGGCATGCACCGACTCAATTCGGGTTGGCCGGGGATCAAGTTTCTTAGGGAATGCGAAGGGAATGCGAAGGGATTTAAAGTCGCTAATGGGGGAAGATGGAAGAAGGGAGGAGGAGGACATGACAACAAATATAGTAAAGGTCGGCTTGACTTATCTTGTCCTCATGTTGCTCGGATAAAGATTCTATGAGCTGGTTGGTGAAAAGGAAATGTATCCACAAATGCCAAAATCCTATTTGCTCACAAAATCTAAATCAGCTACCTCCATCTTGCATTCTACGTACCATCCACGAAATCTCTCTGGATTCGGCTTGGCTTGCCCGCAGAAAAGAACGATGCCGCGAACGAGGACACCAGCCAAGAGTTGTATGGAGACCGTGATAATTAGGGTTCCTCAGTGTTTTCATGATCAAGTTTATAGCAATACGATCAATAGGATGCATTGTGAAGCGAGTGCACAGTAGATGTGTGGTAATCGTGATAATATTGAGATGATGGTGCTATGGAGGTCTATGTGGAGGTGGCATGATATAGGCATAGGGCTAGCCCTAGCCCTATATCACGTGAGTGCAACCGTAACACATTGCTTTGAAATTTCCATGTCTTGACAAACATACTACAGGCAGACGTCTAGCTGTATGCAGTTAGCGTGCTCCATATTACTCCCTTTGCGAATTTATGGGCATGGGCACTCGAATTGACGACATCCTTCCCAGGCGATCAAGATGAATACATCCCATTGATGACTTTGAGCCTGTGACGACGTTGACACAGTGCGAAACTTCTGCGGAGAATGATCATGTCTCTTTTTCAAGCATGTGTGGCCATGGCCGGATTTTTTATCCCAAGCACACTGCAAAGGGAAGAGACCGATCATGTCGCACTTTGCTGCTCAATCCATCTACATGTTGGACGAATATTGCACGTTGCACTTCACCGCACTGAAAAGATGGCGATGCCATGGATTCTACCTGCCTTACCAAGAAACGCTTGCTTTCTAGCTGATGTCCTGAATCATCTAGATGGGGGTGGGGAAGCCTTGTCGCACGTTTCTTTGACTGATTCACGTTCACGATAACATACACCGGTGGCTTGATTACTCATGGAGACCTGGCGAGCCTGGCAAGATTGCTCCTTCCCTCCATTCTTCCCTCGGAATCTCCCGGGCGACTGATACCGCAGCATTCTCTATCCGATATGGAGCAATCACGTAGGTGGCTGATGTCGCCTAAGCTCGGCTCAAAGTCCATCTGCCGATTATGGCATTTCGTGTGATCGACATGTACCCCACAAGAACATCTTGTACAAACGGGAGTAGTACCCGTATTCTTTTTCTCATTTTTTTAAAAATCGGGGAAACCCCCGAGCCATTTCGCTGATCCTGTACCATTCAATAGCTGTGCCTTGAGCCTAAAATTAAATTCGAGAAGAAGCCAAGATGCGTCCAGAATTCTTCGTTTCAGTCTTCCTCGCCTTCCTCTTTGACCTTTGCTCTGCACACCTCCTTCCTCAAGCAAATTGCTCTTCTTGTCTCCCTAATCCCATCGCAACGACTTACCCGAATAATGTCACCGGCACAATCAACGCCACAACGTCCGTCCTCCTAGTCCCTCTTTCCTATGCCCAGTCCCTACTACCCTCCCGCTTCGCAAACTCCATCCTCACAAACGCTTACACACGCTTCAACATCTCCCCAACGGTATATCCTCTAGTCGTCGAATCAGTAATCGACCACGACATCCGCTACAACAATTTTCCCGTAGTAGCCGATTTCTCCTCTTTCCGAATCACCTTTCCCTTCATCGATCTCCTCGGCGATGGCTACAGCACTTTCCGATACACAGGCTACATCTACCTCCCTCCCACCAACCTCGTGGCGATCAATGGCTCCCAAGGATACGGATACACCGTCTTACCAGGATATTTCGACCCACCCGACGCGCCCTACAGATTCGCCTCTCGCAACGGTAGAAACAGACTCTTCAACGTCTACGAACAAACTCCAAGTCCTCCCAACCACCATCACAAATCCCCCTCGAGCAAATTAGTCGGCTCAACACACTTCCGCCCTTCCATTTCGCAAATTCCAATCCCCCTCTCCTTCTACAAAAACGTAACCAATCAAATCATGTTCGGCAACAACACCCGTGTCTGCGATCGAATGATATCGTTCTGGAACACGAGTATCACGACTGGTGCGTATGAGCCGGAGGCTGTGGTGGGCGAGGTGCTATTGAGTCCGCCTTTGGTGCCGAGGAGGAAGCTGTGGAGGAATGTGCCGGGTTTGAAGGCCAATCGCGCATTTTTGGAGTTCAATTATTTGAGTTGTGAGGGGTTGAAGGGTTGGAGTGGGACGGGGAGTGGGGATAGTGGATGAGGGTTGGAGAGAGTGTGGTATTTGGGAGGCTGCTGTAGGTGAGGGGGCGGGTGTGGGGGTATAGATTGGGGTGAGAAGTAATCGTGAGTAATCGGCAGGGCAGAGTATGGGAATCGAGAGGCTTGATTAGACAAGTTTAGTCGAATGCATCGCACCTTTGACTCTTTCGGAGATGTCTACCTTCCTCAAGTCTCTATCGAGTAAAGCTGGGCGATGGGAGAATGAGGACAAGAAAACGCGAACCTATTGCAAAACTTCCCTACCAAGTCCATTACCGAAATCTATCTAATCTGTCTGGGTACACAAGTATCCTGCTCGTTTCGAAACGTCCATGACGCTTCTCACCGCCAGACCAACCATGAGAAACACAGTAGCAGAAAGTCCGTGTGACTCTCCTAGTCAACCCACTTGCTCTTTCTTCTCTAGCAATTTCGTTCCCTCGTGTTTATTTTCTTTCTTCGTTCTGATTATCTTCCTTCGTTCCCATTCTCATTCTTCACCCATTTCCCCCTCTCTCTCATAACAAACTCATCCTCTTCCCATGCCCGTGCACGTCGACATCATCGCCGATGGCGTCTTCCCTGCCGCCTCCAAGAATCCTCCCCCTCATCACTCCACTCGAGAGCACCATCGCTGGGTTGGGATTGCGTCGCCGCGGGATTGGTGTTCGTATGGGAGAGTGCATGCTCGTTGGTGGCAAATGCTGACTGGTGGCTTGGGTTCCGCTGTCCGAGTCCATGAGCTAGGCAGAAGTCTAGGAATTGTGACCATCGGTCGGGAGTGAGATCGTCGGGGCAGGTGAGTCGAACTAGGTCGGTGATGCGGTTTGTGGTTGGTGCTGGGGGCGGTGGATGGTGGTTGCCGTTATGGGCCGTAGTGCGGATCATGTTTTGAGCCTGTTGGTTGGTCGCTGCCGATGGTGCGTTATGGTAATCCGATGTGTGGGTCTGGCTGGGTACGAATGGTGGTGCTTGCGGGTTCAGCGTAGTCGGCGGTCGTTGAACTGGTGCTGTTGGTGGCGCTCTCGCCGTATACGGAGGAATGTAGAGGGCATGAGCTGGATTATCAGTCGTCACCGGGGTGTTCTGCGTGGTGTGATAATCATCCGGATGACGTTGTATGGCATGCAACGGATTCCCACCCTGCGAAGGAGTGGGAAAATGAGGGTACGTCGTTGTGTTTAGATCGCGAACATCAGATCCCAAGTTGTCTGGAACGTGCGACCCTTCATTGGGTTCCTGCTGGACACTCGTTCGCAGCGAGGGTGAATAAGGCCCTGAAGTTTGTCCTCGTGAAGCGATTGCTTCATGAGGTACAGTACCTCCCAATGCTTGAAAAGGCATGTATTGGCCGCCGATTTGGAAATCCCCCAAGTGGGGTAATCCAACCCCGGTCTGCGAGCCGTATGATCTTGAGAAGGGACTTCCTGAATAAGCACCAGTGTCTGCAGATAGACTGCCCCGAGCGAGATGTGTTTGTTCTGTCGAGGCTTCTTGTAATTCACCGTTGTCTTCAGATGATTCGAACGACTGGTCTTCCCCACTGTCCGTTTCGTTATCGCTGATGGTTTCCTGTGGTACATGTCAGTCGGAGTGGCGTTGATAAGATCAGAGCATTGAACTAACACTGTCCATGTCCGATGCAGCACCTCCCTCGAGGCCCAACGATTGCTCTCTGGAAGGTCGCTGCGACTCGGCAGCTTGACTGTCGTTACTCCGGCTACGGAGAGCTCCCGGTGGTCTATTGGGCTTATGTCTACCTGCACGCCTGAGCTGCTTAGGCCAGGGGACACGATTGCCAGGTATGTCTCCGAGGTCTTTATTGATCAGGCCTGGTGTGAGACCTCTTGTTGTATTCGCTTCCTTCTGAGCGTCGGTCATCAAAGGTGTCACCAAGTCGATGTTCTTGATGGTCTTTTTTTTGCCCTTTGAGTTGGTCTTGGTTGTCGTCTCTTGAGATTTGGCTTGAGATCCGCCACGAGCTCGGCCGCGAGACTTCCCGCCAGTTTCACCACGAGCTTTGCCCTTTGGACTATCCTTGATCTTCTCCTGAGATCTGGCTTGAGGTTTGTCCTTGGGATCCAGTGGGTCGTATTCATGGACTCTTCTCTTTTCATTTGATGTCTTGAGACATTGTCTTTGCTGCGGCCAGGTGACCATCATGGCAGTCGAGCGATTTCGGGATACAAGCTTCTGTATCGTGTTACTGTGGGCTTTCCGGTTCGGGCCATACTGTCGCATGTGGATGTCTTTCCACCTTTTTGAAGAGGTGAGTTATCTATCGAGGAAATAGTCAAGCGAGTGGAGTACAGACGTGATCCGGGGATCCAATCGCCTCCAGGCTTCGAACATCCACCACCATTCATTGGTCCCGATTTGATCCGGCAAGTGAGGAAAATCCAATAGTTGCCGGGGTGCTGTCCCAGGCACGGGCCACTTTTCCAACACGACATCATTCCCAACATACTTCGGCGCTGGTCTTCGAGGAAACTCCTTGTAGAAGTCGTCACGCTCCTTCGGCGCCATGTACATGTAAAGTATCTGTGTTCTACTTCAGCAAGGATATATACCGCAGATTTCTTCCCAAACACTTACGTCTGGCATGTTCTCCGGACTCCAATCCGCCTGACTTCAAGAAAATTAGCCAACATCTGGGGAGAGTCCGTTGCAGTGCCTACCCAGGATGGAATGAGGTGACGTCTTCTTCAGCATTGCCACCTTGGCCAATTGGTCTTGGGGGATCTTGGAGTTTGGGTTAGTCCGCTGATTGAAAGAGTATGGTTGGGTAAGTGTTCAAAACTCACTGTATGCTGTGAGACCTCCTGGTTGAATCTCTCGATTGCTCGTGCTGACAAAGTGCTCGGTTTCCTCCCATGGGACCGACATTGTAGCTAGCACTTGACCACTTGACCGATAGATATCCTTAGTGGTATAAATACACTAAAGGTCTTGTAGTGCCTGATCTGTGAGAATGAGGAAGATGATGCAGAGGTATGCTATACTGTCTTGATTCTGAAAAAAAAGTAAATTGTTGAGAATGATGGAAATCTGGTACTGGAAAGAAGTTTGAGTTTGACGGGGGAAGTCAGGAAATATATACAGCTGCTTTCACGCTAGATCTTGTTGGTTGACGTGCTTTGTTGAGGGATGTGATAATAATGGGGTAAACAAGTACTGTTAAGGAGCACCGTAGGACAATATTGGAGAGCTTTTGTTGACTGCATCAGATAATATAATTCATGTCAACAAGAGGACCTGTAAGCTTAGAGAAGCGATAGATAAGAGATAGCCGACGTTCAGGACCCAATGTCTCTGGGCACGGCTAAATAAGAAGACCTTGTGATTATGTGAGAATATAGGAGAGTTCCTCCTGGATGGGAATGAAGTGATAAGTACGAGGATGTCATTGTTCCTCATGGTAGCTGAGAGATCTTCTAGTATGCTATTAATAGATTACGAGACCCGGACCAGGGTATCGATTGTGATCCATGCCTTGAGTAGACATAGTTTCGTCAATGTTTAGATGCTCCATACTTCATCTTGAAGCTGTACGACGTCATGACTCGTCGTTTGTTGGTCTCCCATGTTTTCAACTATCACCATGGTATAGACGGCGTGCCCCTTGATGATCTTCAGGCGTCCAATCAAAAAGATCGAAAAGATACTGCTGACCGCTAGGGTCGAGATGATTTCTGATTGTTGTTGGTGTTCCTTCGCGAGAGTCGAATTTCATCTTCAACGAAAACTGATTGGTGAGCGGGTTTGACTGAACCATGCCCGTGAGGTGGTGGAATGTTCAAGGAGTCCGAATTGTAAAACACCCATAAGTGTGCCGCCACTCTTTCTAGAAAAGGGTCCGTTGCTGCAGCAGGATCTGTGGGCTGTATGTGTGTCGGTGTCTGGGGATCTCCGCTGTGCGGCGGTGGTAGTTGACTCATTGTGCCCGTACTCCGGTCATCAAAGATATTTGAATCGTCAAATGTTTGGATGCTGGCTCCGCTACCAAATTTGACGGGCGCTTGGGATTCTAGTGTGGGTAGAGAATTCGTAGATGAATTCCGAACCTCCGAAGAACTTGCTGCCATCTTTGTGAAAATCGCGTTGTTGTGAGTAGACTGTGTCTGAGAGGGCTGGCTACCGAGCGTAGTCGTGTACCCCCCAAAAGTCTCTTCTGGTATTGTCTCTTGATCTTCTTCATAATATCCGAAACTATCGGGTGGCTCGCCTCTGTGTCTTTCGTGTCACCCTGGCTCTCGGTTTGCTACGGTACTCGTCAGCTGAGCCACCCCCAACAAGGTCAAGAACCGTTGGTTTACCTGGTCGTCCTGCAAAACAGTAGTGTTCCTAGACCCCGATGACCGGTTTGATGGCTGTCTTGGAAGTGCAGTGGGATGACTTCCTGCTCCGCTACCACTTGAAGCCCCTCGTGTGCTGCCTCGGGTGCCGCGCCCTCTTGTTGTCCCCCTGTGCCTTCCAGATCGCGAACTTGCTAGTGGCCAGGGAACCCGATTACCGGGTATATCTCCAAGCCTTGGGGATCTCAATCCAGGTGTGTAACCTCTGGTTGTGTTCCTACGCTTCTTTCCGTCGGTAATCCACGTTGCAACTCTGTTCGCGTTACTTGGCAGAGGATAACCCTGTGAGTCTTTGGCTGCAGGAGCTCCCCCAAACTCGTCCCAGGAAATCATATGCGCTGTTAATCTGTTGCGACGCACAAGCTGCTGCGTTGTGTTTGCGATTGGGCGATAGCGACCACACTGTCGCATCTGAATGTCATCCCACCTGTATGATATCAACCAATCATTTGAAGAAAAGAAAACAATGGAACAACTCACGTGGTACGTGGATCGTATCGCCTCCAGGCTTCCAAGACGAACCACCATTCGCGCGTTCCAATCCGATCCGGCAAATGTCGGTAATTCAAAAGCTTCCGGGGTTGTGATCCTGCGACAGGCCATTCTTCGAACATAACGTTACCTTGGGCATCAAGTTTATCTTCCGCTGTTTTTGGATGACAGCCATCATAGAAGTCCTTACGCATTTGTGGTGGCGTGTTGACGTACAGAATCTGAAAATTGTCTAAGCAGAGAAACAGCGTGTAGATCTCACCTGCTCACATTTGGCATATTCTGTGGACCCCAGTTCCATTGTCTTAGTCAAGGTTAGCGTGGACCAAAGGAGCGCTAATATCAGTACTCACCCCGGGTGGAAGGAGGTGACATCTTGAGCGTCACCGTTGGGACCGATCGGTCTCGGAGGGTCTATAAAGGAGATTTAGCCTGACAGAAAGAAACTGGCTACGTTATACCGCAAAACTCACTATACGTCGAACTCCGGGTCTCTTTCCCATGGGACTACCATTGCAGCAGTGGTGCGTTGGATGCCCTGGTCGTGAAAGGGAAGACTTGAGTTGTTCAGGGATCGACGTCCTTCCCCGTGAACCAAAGGAGCAAGAAATGAAATGCCTAATGCAGAGTCAATGCAGGTTTCGGGAGAATCAAGGGATGTAAACAGAGAGGCCATCACACGCTATACCTACTTGGTAAAACGTGTCATTCAACATTGAACCAGTATTTGTGGGGTAAGGAAAATTGTCAAAGAATCGCAGGACAAATGCTCGGCTGGATGTATAAACATAGTGAAGCCATGTCAACAACAGTGCAGTTGTAGGTTGAAATATTGATGAAAGCGACGTGGGGGACTCCACAATTCTTGCTTTTGAGAAAGATGAGTAACCAATGTGAGCCAATACAAGAAAGTGATGAGTATGAAGGATCTGCTGTACTCCATCGTGAATGAGACAAGATGTCCATAAGATAAGCAGTAAAGAGGAGTTACAGATAATAGATGACATGTATATAATGATTGATCTACCAAAAGGTGTAGGAGACAAGGTAGTCAAGCCCGAAGCTCAACAAATGCCCCGAGGAGAACGATACAATTTGTGGAAAGTGCATTTTATAAGCCTCGCAGCAGCTGTCCGTGACCTCCCATTCATAGCATGAATGATGGACTCATGATGCTATAGCAAACAATATGACGGGTCAGATGAAGGGCCATCCGTGCAATCATGCATCCTTGATGTGATATGTTCATCAGATGAATGCAAGGGATCGAAAGACTTCGAAAGTCTCCTGCAGCACATCATCTGATCAAAGAATATTCCTTCATAGGATCGAAATGGAAGTCTGGGGATTCCATCTTTCGGGCGGTCTTTCTCCAAATTTAACGAGATGTAGTTGAGATCCCGTAAGCTCGGCTGGTGCTAGACGTTCACATGAATTCGTCCCAATCCCATTTGACCCTTCCACAGTATTAGTCCATTTTGCGAACATCAACGAAGGCCACCTTCATCCGATTTTGGTTACTGGGCTATGAAGGAGAGTCAATTTGAACTACGGCCAGTGAAGGGTGGAAGTCTCGATGGAATCCCACTTATATTAGCCGCTTTCCGCGCGCTTGCCGTTTCTCAAACATCCCTGTCACCTCCTAATCCAGCCAGATATTACAGCCACACGACATCGCAATCATCTTAGGAGCAAACCAGCCGAACCAACGATTGGATAGACTATCTAGACAGTATGGAAGCTCGGAGGAAAGTAGTAACTTCCATGGTGAAAATCTCAGAGTGGTCTCACAGAAAATGGCCTAAAAAGATTATATATTCAACTTTCACGGTTTTCTTGCTCCTTTTGTAACACCTTTTGCGTTCCTCTAAGACTACAACCTATCAGCATTTTCCCAGCGGCCTTTAGTGCACAGACCTTTTGTTACATCTCGTGGGTCTCAGCTATAAAAACGCGATAGATTCATGGCGCCAGTCCTTACCTCATGCAATAGAATGGAGCCTACGTTTACATATTGTCATGAGATTCTTAGGCTAGAGGTCTGGCAGGGTAATTGGGCGCAGTTCCAGTATCTGACAAGAACTTAGTGCATGTATTGACTGAAGAGTGAAGACCGACTCATAGCTAGCTAGCTTGGAAAATGTGGGTCTTGAGATCGTTATCAATTTTTCGTAGGACATATATGTCCTGGGCATTCTCATTCACCAATGAGAGCACAGATAACAATAATCTCGGATGGTTAAATTTGTTTTCAGTACGTCTCAATTCATCACGATTGGGGACTGATTATCTCCATAATCTGCTATATTGTAGTCAACAAACTTTTAGTTCCTCAACAACTTCACCAAAGTTGGGCTTGTGAGTTGTTGCTTCCAACTCTGTATTCTGTCTCACAGTCAACCATCCGCCTTCCCAATCATCCCTTGCTTGTCTGTAAACCTACCTCTATTACAGAACATCGTACGATCTTGGTCTCTAGATCAATTTTCTTCACACGTTAGAGCAAATGGAGCTCTCAACGGTATCCGAGACATTTACCCCAAAAGAAATGGACCATTTGACCACGTCGTTCACGCTAGAAGAGCTCCAGAAGATCAAGAACAAGCATTCGAGGAAAGAGCTGGAAGATGCAATCGAACGCCATGGTCGAAGCCGAATACCACTTACAAAAACATTCATGGAGAATGACTTAACCGGTAGACTATCCTGACCAATTTTTGTGCCATCAAAAGAAGATACCTGAACTCTATTGGCTAACTTCTATGCCTCTTCAGACTGCGACGCTCCGGGTGATACCGAAGAACTTGATGCCGCTCAGTGGCATTCAAAAAATGATCAATCGATGGACCAGCGTTCAACGGCCAATGAACGTTCGTCTCGTCACCGACCCTCAACTAAGCCTTCAAAGTCCCTAGCCATTTCTCAGGATGTACCTGAGCAAGCTGCCAAATTGAATAAGCAGCGATCTTCTCGTCCTTCTCCACTTTCGAAGAATTCTACCACGCGTCAGGAGTCCACTCGGCCTCCGAAGGCTATTCGGAACCAGACAAAGCCCTCACGAGTTCGTCGAGGCCACCTCTCTTATGCTGAAAGCAGTGCTCGGCCATCGCCAGCTCCCCCAGCTCCCAAACCCGCATCCAACCAGGGAAGCAGATTTGAACGAGCTCCAACTGAATTGGAGCGTGATGAAGCTGGTACAGAGGCGCGTAGGCTCTCTGAAGAATTGAGACTCGGCTGGCACAACCGCGCTGAGAAAGTTAAAATGGGAAGAGACATTCAGCGTCTGATTGCGATTGCCAATGGAGGTTGGATCCAGCTCGCAGCGGAACGACAGCCTTCAGTAAAGGAGGAGAGAAAACGTGACAAACGCAGTGTGAAGGCTTCCAATAAACGCGTTAGAGAGGCGGACATTGACGTCTGCGGGTACCGGCCCGGAGAGAAAGAGGAGCTTCAAGAACGGTACGCTCGCGAAACCACGCAGGAGGAGGAGATTGATCTGGAAGGAAATATCATCCCTAAGAAGCAACCCCGAGATTTTGCCGTCCAGAGCACATTTGGTGCAGGGGATGTAGATGAATACGTTGGTGTTCATCCAGGCGAGGAGGTTGAGGAGATAGAGGCTGAGTGCCATCGTGTCTTCGATGATGACGATGAGAAAGAGCTACCTCCACCCAAAAAGCGTCGTTCCATTCGGAAGGGTGGCGAAGATGATTACTACAGGCGTTAGCTAACTTCAGTGGAGGTCAGGTTTCTCAGAACCCTGTTCCACTCATGATAGTTCAAGAATTGCCTGTGGCCGACAGATAGATTGTAGTTCACTTCATGTTTAACTCGGCGTCATAGCGATTGACGTATGGGTGAACCCTGTCAGTTCGTTCATCCATAGAGAAATAAAGCTTGAACGAAAGCAGTTTCCTAGTTTCAAAGACTTCAGCTTTTCCAGTTCAGCACTGTTTGAAGCCTTTGACCACGTCATCTGTATCATCTGCCGGTCAGGTTCCATCCTTGCACCAGATCAAGGCTTGTTTGCCATGTTCCAAACACGTCTGCTCTCACCAGTGTGTTTAGTAAACAACGAGACGAGCTGCGTAGCAGCTGTACGGCAATTTCTGTACAACCGTTAGGACGATCTTCCTTATCGAGGTACCGGTTGTTATAGGCCCCTTCTTCCATTTGATTTCGAATGCCTAGCTAGGTTTATAGGAGGTATAATGGCGGCCATTTAGGCAGCTCTACGCGGTCAGGTCGTCCCTTCACTACACCCACTGATGCTCCCACATGGATTTCTCACAAACAAACAAATCGTCGATGGTCCTCCAAAACTTGGTATGACTCAAGCTTTTCCGTTCTATCTTTACTCGTGGTTAATAGGGAGCTAAATCTGGGTTCAATCAGTAGCAAATCGCTCGCTGACGTTACTGTTTTGAGCATCCATGAAGTAGTCGTTGTCCTCCGACCTACGCGTTTCGTCCCTCTAGATGAAGGCATCCGGATCATACCCCGCTCTTGAGCCAAAGTTTGTACATCATCCTTTCCACCACCAAGAATCTACGGCAAGCAGATGATTTAATGGTGCTACGCACAATCTTGGATCTCACCGGTCGAATGACTGCTAAGTTTGAAAGCTTTAGATCAACATGTCAAACAATATATGGTCCGTTTGCATTGATAGATCAGAATTCTGTATTGCAAGAAATCGTTGGCTCACGGCCTCACAAAACATTCTCTGTTTGCGTTTTGAGATTGGTGACAAAGCCATGTTTGCTTGAGCTTGAGGATGGGCAACTTTGAACACTTCTTAAAGCCATCACCTGGTTACAACATATGTCCTTCCCTACAACAGTATTTCAAGGCCAAACCCTATTGATTCCTATTGCAGTTGAAATCTCTGGGTCATCTCCGTTCTTCATGATGATAGCCTCAACTTCACTCACCATGAGTAATTTCATGTCGAATGCTGGACATTCTTCCATCAGTCATCATTAATCTTAATGGCAAGACTCATCATGATTCTTCGACACTCAGAGTGATCGGCCCGCATATATATCCCTTCTATCTGTGTGTTTCCTCCAGGATGTTTTCTCATATGCAACATACTACAAGGCTTTCCTCCACAACCCAACATATCATTCGTGGGATTTCTAGCTCTTCAGCTAAGTTAAAAGCTCTATTTCCCTGGGCAAAATGGCAACTGGTAAGTTTCAGGTTGAAGCTGGCGCAATGCGAGTTGATCTGACACGCGGATTGTATAGCTTCCCTCTTGGGACTACCCCGTGAGATACGAGACATGATCTTGGTACATTGGCTACCTCATTACGAGACCGTCTGCGTAAGTTGACCTCCTTTCTTCTTTTTGTTCACCTTCATTACTGACTCTCATTAGCTCACTCGATTACCAGCGCGATACAAGCGACGCCATTGGATGCTTGGTGAACAGCGACGTTACGATCCGCGCATCCTTTCTGTCTGCAAACAGCTCTATGAGGAAGCTTCTGACATCCTCTATCAAACCAGCTTCATTATCGATGTCAACTGTGGAGATGTCGCGTGCTCGGAACACAAGCTGCCCGGTACTGATTGGAGGTGGCGTGACACCAACTTGACAGGCAGATTTCCTTTCCATAAGGTGCACCAGCTAATTCTCCGAATCGACGTAAATACTGGCCAAGAGCCAGATCATCTTTTCCATCATATGGTATATATTTGCGGCCTTCTACTTTCAGAAGCCAGCTACCTGAAGGACCTTCGCATTGAATTATCGAACGGTCATGCGTACAGAGACTATCTCGACAGTAACTGTCTGTCCTGGCAGAACGCTGGCAACACGGGAACGGCAGCAAGGTTCAAAGTCAAACAAGTCGAATGGCCAACTCATCCTGATTACGATGTGGAAGCTCAATCTACGATGGTGGATCGCATCAATTTCTTCCTGAGGCCACTCGCGTTACCTGGGAGAGCTCAGCATTGCAAAGCCAACGTCTCAGACGACATCCCAATGACGAAATCTCTTGAAGACATTCTACTCCACTACGAGGAAGCACTCACAGATAAGCGACCGTTCGGGTATGAGGAGTCCAAATGGCTCTGGGAGCATTATCTGTCTATTCTGGATCAGCAAGACGAGAGCAAGCGAAACCACCAGCGACTCAACACGGAAATCCACGATGTATGGCTTGTCAATACTCATCAACGATACAAATGCAAGCATCACCCACGTGCAGCGAAGAAATACAGTCGTCATTGCGGCAAAGATGCTCAATGTGACGGATGTCGAAAGTGGTTTCACTACCTCATGGAATGCCGAAAATGCAACGTGCGTGCTTGCACTTCATGTATGTCAGATTTGAGGAAGGAGATTTCGCCCCTGCAAAAAGCGAAAATACATGACGCATGGCTCCTCAAGACTCACCAGTGGTACGACTGCAAGCACCATCCACGTGCGGCGAAGAGGTATCGCCGTCCCTGTGGTAAAGACGTTCGATGCGACGGATGCGAGAAAGAGTTTCACTGGCTCGTGGCATGCCGAGATTGTAAGTTGCGGGCTTGCGCTTCATGCACGTCGGAATTGAGAAAAAAGCGATTGGCTTTGCAAGAAAGAGTACGCTTGGAAGGACCAGTATACTGGTGATACTGGGATGGAAATTGGCGCTTATTGACTTTATAAAACTCTGTAATGTCTCAGAGACGGCCTCCTTCAGTGCCTACTCACTACAGGGCTTTCATGTTATTCACTGAGTGAACTCGCCCCCTTGTCTCACCTTCTGCTCCAATCATTGTTGCCTTGCAACCATTCTCTGTCATAGTATCAGATTCATTAGAATCTCTGGGTCATGATGTCAGCTTCGTTTTCGCTCAACACAAACGAGTTTCTTTCATATGCTGGACATTCTACTATCAGTCATCATTGAAATTGTTCATGATCAGGACTCAACATAAATCTCTCGACACTCAGTACAATGGACTGGCCTATATATTCATCCTTCTCAATTCTCTTTTCTACGATTCCTTCGAGTCATACATACCAGCAATCGCCTTCTCTGAATTATTTGAACCTTTCAAGAGTCCAACGTCGAGTAAACAACCACCGCTACCACCCGAAATACCCTGGCGAAGGCAATGTATCCTCAAACAGGCAAACCATTCCCGTTGCTGAGGTTGCCTCGTGAGCTCCGAAACAACGTTCTGAACCACCTGATTCCCTGTCGTGAATCAGTAAACGTATGTGCATCTGCTTGGCCTCTCACTTGAACACAGACTGACTCTCCATAGCTTTCCCAGCTGCCACCTTTCCATCTACGACACAGTTGGGCCCTTGCGGGACAGCCACGATGTCATCCTCCGATACTCTCTGTCAACAAACAGCTCTACGAAGAGTCTTGCGAAATTCTGTATCACAGCAATTTCGTTATCGAAATCAACTGTGGACTCTGTGGCCGCTATGATGTATGGAGCTTCGATCCGAGATACCGTGGTACGAACCTTGAGGGCATTTTCCCTTTTCACAGAGCAAAGCAAATTACGCTACGTCTCCTTCCAAGTATGGAATCTGATCCAGATCACCTGTTCCATCATATGCTCTATGTATGTGGACTGCTATTTTCTGAAGCCAAATTGATCAAAAAACTTCGAGTTGAGATTGTGAGACAGGTGTCGAGGTTTGTTGGTCTGGATGACGAATGCCCGTCTTGGCAGAATACTGGCCGTACTGGTTTGGCCGAGCGACTGGACTTCAAACCTTCGCCAGTTTCAAAAACAGAGTACATTGCCTTCCTTCTGAGGCCACTTGAATTGCCAGGGAGGGTTAGGAGCTGCGAGATTGCAGTGTCGGAAGACTTCGAAGAACATATAACCCCAGATCTTCAAGCGACGTTGGATCGTTACAAGGAGGCTCTCATGGACCAGAGACCATTTGGATACGAGGAAACAAAATGGCTTTGGGATGAGTACATGGTCATACTCGATCGAAAAGAGCAGATTCGGCGGCAGCAACGAAACGCTAGGAAAGAAGAGCATGAAACTTGGCTGCTGGATACTCACAAATTGTATCCATGCATGCACCAGCGCCGTGGGAAGAGATATTATCGCCACGGTGGCAAAAATGCCAAATGTGAAGGATGTAGCCGCTGGCTTACTTGGCTCCTTGACTGTCGGAAGTGCGACTTGCGAGCTTGCAAGGACTGTACCGATGAGCTAAAGGAGAAACGTCAAGCACTCGAGGAAGCAGCAAGTTGGGAGGAGTGGAATCGAGTGAGCTAGGGCGAGACAGTGCGCCTGATCCATTGCGAACATTCTTGTCTTGAGTCATCGAAGGAAGACTCTGTACTAGATCCCAGACAGCCTCACTTGTTCCCAATCACGATTCTTCTTTTAATCTCACATTCTCTTGAATCGTATAATCTCTCCTTATCTCGTTCAATTTCGCGCAGCGGTGTATAAAGTCGTTATACTCATTATACATTTTAAAGGTAATTAGGCGAGCAAACTCGCAGTTCTCCAACACTTGACATTCTTCTTTTGTCACCTTCGAGTACCTACCTGTGGTTCACCACTTGTTCTATCTTACACAGGCTGAGAAATGCGCTCACTTTGGGATCAAAATATGGTCCTGTGAAATCACTTATTGATGAAGCAGAACTACATGTGAATGGCTGCGCTTGATTGAGCACGTTAATGAACGCTAGCGCCTGTTGTCATCTATAAAACCAGCTCACGTCTACTTAAGTCCTTCTTCTCCTTCAACCACACACCTTTTAATACATTACACAATTCGTAGCCATAACAACCTGAAGTACCTACTACTATCTGTTCACAGCCTCTATCAAAGTCGTTCAAGAAGAGCCTGTCAGCCTGTATAACTACACTTTTCAAGCTCTTTATCAATTCTCTCGCCTACTGCAGGATCGCCAATATAAATCCATTCACATGACTCGGACCACGCAAAGACAGATCAATCGGATGGTCTCCGCTTATCGGAAGAGTTATGAAGATGATGTACTTTCCGTTCCAATTTCCTAAAGATCACGGATCGTTGGAAAGAAGACCGCACATGTCACTGTGGGGTTCAATCCCCCCCTTTATATGGCGAGCACTTGTCGAAAACAAAAGATATATCGATGGTGAATGGGAGGCTCACCTAGTCCTCCAACACCGCCACCGTACCGAAGATGGTTTCCGCCACTTCTCCGTCAATAAAGACTTTTGGCACGTACAGTGCTGTATTCATGGCACAACCCCACCGCCGATGACGACTAACAGCCGGACACTTCGAGATACGCTGTAGCTAGCAACTGGCCAAACAAACTTCGATACGATCATTTGATCATTATGAAACAAAAGGACTAGAGTCAACAAGCATTAACGCCTGAAAATCCATAGGGCGTGCGATACCAGGCCATCCGCGAAAGGGATAAGGACGAATGCATCTGATTTTACGCCACTGAAATCGAAAGTCTGAAGTCAAGAAACGCGTGACGTCTATACTTCCGCAACTAGAACGAGCGCAAAACATAGCTATACGCCTAGACCCAGAGCTTCGAAAGGTACAGAGCGGAAAAGCCCATTATAGTCGGCTTTGGTAAACGCTGGAAGATAGTACAACAACAATTTTTCAATGTCCCCAAGGGCTACGAGAGAGCGAACTTCTACTACATCGAGCCCCCTAGCGATGAAAGTTGGCCACCAAATGATGTGAAAGTGCCGGAACATGATGAGCTGGCTGGTGCGTAGGGCTATGCTTATGGGACGCTTTGGGAGGTACTTGGATGAAAGCTCCAGGTAATGTGAATGCTTTATTTAAATTTCGGCGAGACGAGGCTTTGGTTGCTGGATTGTTCTCGTCAGCTATGATTTCGAAGAAGACGCCATTAAATCGGAAACATATGCCGATATTGAAAAGATACGTTCCAGTGTGCTCGGCTACGTCGACAACTTGCAATTTATAAGACGCTGAAGACAGACGCCCAGGCCTCAGCAACAGAAGCAATATAAAGGTATACAGAACTCTGAGAACGATACAGAATGGGGAGACTAAATGCGGAGAGGATCGACCGTTGCCACTTGCGAAGCCCCTCGAGCATAAAAAGGAATTAAATTCGTATGGTCACGGCAATCCTATAAGCCACTCGGTTGCACACAATAGGCACCTGGATTACGTTTGATACTTCTCAGGCCTGGAGATGAAGAAATCTGTGCCCCTAGATGGATTCAATGCCCCGGCCAACTACGGACAGGATAGATACGATTACCCGGTCTGGAGCGTATTCGGTAAACAAGATGACAATGGGGAGAAGGTTATCCCGGATGATTATAGCCAGAATTGTGGAAGGCCGGTCCGCCAACTCAGCCAAAAATGAGACGCGATTTGCAAAAGTCCATGAGATCACGCGTCTTGCATTCGAGAGATGTTCCGACATAAGACAACTCACAGCGGTAGCACTTACATACAAGTAACCTGTCAGCCAAGAAAGAGATGTTTTCGCTTTTGCACGTACATCGTGCCCAGCACAATACTCAACCCCAGCAGCCATCCCAACCCCGCAACGGGTACTTGCCAGAGGACGACGAGTCAGGTGGGCAGCAACCCACTCGCTGCTATATATCTGTAGCCGGCGAGCCGTCGTGAAGATCGTGGACTGCCGCATGCAGTCCTTTGAGCATGCGAATGAGAGCCTTGCCCGTGAGAACGCTTCCCTCCAGGCTGAACACGCTGCTCTGCGTTCAGAGATTCAGGAACTCAAGTCGCTGCTGTCCTCTGTTATCTCCGGTTCGTCGCTGCGTGGATTGGACTCGCCATCGCCGGCTCAATGTCTCTTTCCGGCTCCGACATGCCGCCAAAGTTCCGCCCCGCCAGTGGTGTCTGGAACTCCACCCTTAGGGGTGGATACTACCAGCACCCTGGCGGCGGCTCCAACATCTGCTGCTGTGTTGCGTTCTGCCGCTGTTGGGTTGGCTTCTCTGGGTATACTCCATCATCTTCTGTGCGAGGCAGCCAATCGCTAACCCGTCGCTACAGAATAGGGCAACAATGCCTTCAAGATTGTGGTGCCGGAAGTTGAAGGCCGGTATCAATACCATCCCTTGCTGCCAGTCATCGCGCAGGTGTGTGTTATATTATCAAGTGCGTTGGGGTTCTTGCTATCAGCCTATGATCAGACACATCTGAGGTTTGCATTACTCCTTCGTCAGAACAGACCGTGTGCAAATTTATGAGCTATGGCCTATAAACTCAAGCTCCAAAGTTGGTATACTGTGGAAGGGACCATCTCCCAAGGGGGCCGGGAACGACCTACTTCGGCTTACAAAGAGGATCAACAGACATGTACAGTAGAGATGGTGCTGATCTCTGGGTGCTTCAAGATATGGCGCTGTTAGATTGATACCATACTGGTGTAAGGTTTTTCTTGGATGCTTAAACTCACGACGTGCTCTGATAATCCATCCATTTTAGCAGCAGTGCTTAATTGACGAATTGAAGCTCTAATAACGCGGCCCCCCCCCATTCGTTATCTTCGAGCGATATCTAAAGAGAAGATGCTGATGCTTCGCTGTTGGATAGACTCATACTTTGAGTATAATGGCCACAACATCCTACCCAACGAGAGAGTATCCCCTCGACCGGTGGGGTGGGTATCCGATACCTCGACTGCCAGCCAAATCGGAGACCCTACCAGTACATGGGATATGGAAGGGTTTTGCAGACGATGAAGATGCAACCATTGATTTGTCCAACGAGGAAGCCGGGTTTACGACAACATGGATGACCAAGGATGGAGAAGGGTCCGAAAATCACAGCATGACCATACTATGTGGTGTCATAGTGGGCTGAAATTTCCTCGCCAGATACTCCACTGACTTAATATGTCGGTTTGAAGATAGGACAGAGCATCTAACATGTAGTCGATATCAAAAGGTAGTCGTAACGAGGTACTTGAGGTTTAAGCCTCGAAAATTTTAAGAGATTCCGAACAAGGGTTGACTGCAACGACAATTGAACAACGTTACGTATTGCTGGTTTCCGCCCTGCTCCATTATTAGCATTTTGGATTTAGGAAGTCCTTCGGAATCATCTGCGGCGAAAGCCTCTGCGTTCGCCCTGTCGAACGAACTAGATCGCCAAATTTTCCATAGCGATGTTGAAGGCGAGCGTTCGGTCGACAACGATTATAATACTTGGGCAAAACCACCGTGGTCGGTGTGACTTGAGAGTACAACAGCCTCAATCCTATAATCATTCAATACCTTCATCATGCCAACATCTTTGGACCAATAGGACGTGCTTTAAGTGGTAGATATCGCAAATGTTGTTGGACGCCGTTCAACAGTTTCATTCTTCAACTTTTAGATATCATGACATGACATTAGTAGACCCGATTCTTTATGATGTGATGCCGAAACTCAATGTGAAATTGTTGGGAGACCCAAATGTTGGTACTCTGCTTCCCATTCCTGCTTACGAATTACAGCAACGCACAGCCACAGATTGGTCTTGTTGAGACCGAGAGAGCTGCAAGATTGTCTCCTCTGCTTCTTTACTCTTCTACACTAGTCCCCCACCCATGAGATATGTACAACAGATATTAAAGGGCTTAACATTCGTTTCTGGCATTTCCCACACCCTTTGACTATCCAAAATGCGGACTTCGAGCGACTAATGCAAGTTCACGATGCCATCTCACCATGACACAGCGTCCACTGGTCCCAAATCTGTGGCAGCTACAACAAGAATGCTTTACCTTGACCGCCAAAGAAAAGCCAGTATTGTTTCCCTCTGCGTGCGCCCCTCATGGCCAACGCGAGCCCTGAAGCCAACGGACGAGGTACCTTCAAATATCATTCAACTTGGTAAAAACCCGTTTCTCTCGAAGCACAGGAGACGCCAGCTAACGAACGGAAAGCACAAGCACAAAAATGTGACGGTCCTCTATTGATAGTCTGGAGTGCCCAACGCACCGCAAATCGCAAGTCTTGGCCGACAAACTTTCCCGATGATAGTATCGTGTGGTTTCAGGGGCAAGATCGTCAGATGATACCGTTTGATCGCATTACTGGTGCTCTGAGATTGGATGTGGAGCTTTTTGCGAAGTCTGAAACTGTAGCACTTTCGGGACCACGAAAAAATCAACTTGATTCAGCTAGTCCAGGTCCGTGGCTGTTGCAATGTCTTTGAAATTTCGAGCTGATGCGCGAACAGATGATGGCATCTACCGTATCGACATGAGAAAATTCCTCTCATGGCCTTTGATCGCGGTGAGATCTGGCAACCAGGTACCCGGTTGCTTGATGAGCAGAAGTAAGTCTTCTCTACTTCTATAGAGACAAACTGCTGACGAAAGAGCAGTAACAAAAGACCACCCCCGTATTGTCTTCTATTGGAGCAAACTTAGAGATTCCCGCCCTCCGACAGTTTTCAACCAGAACATTGCTTGGTATGAGGCTTCCAATAAGGAATGGATCGCTTTCGACCGCACCACTGGAGAAGTCCGATCGGATATTCAACCCTCTTCTGGATTGCAGACCAGAGTCATTAAGACAGCCCCACCTCCTTATCAAGCTCCACCCCCACCAAACGTCTCCTGGCCAGGCTGGCGTGCGGACATAGAACCATTTCGGTCTTTTCTCGCTATGAATCTGGAACCAGTCGATGCAGATCCCGATATCTTTTGGATGCGGTCCGGCATGTACTTTCGACCATGCAGGATCTCTACTGGATGTGAGGATAACCTGGTGATGCCTAATCTGGTTGTTGTTCGGGAGGGTCAGCCTGGTATCAGCATTCATGAGTACATGCGGACATATCAGCGACCGTCGCCCTTGTCGAACGGGCCACGAGAAGATAGAGACATTGGAATTCACTATGGTTCAGTACCTCGCATGAACCAGAGCGGCGCTCTAGACCAAAATCTTTCTGCTACTATACATTATCCCGAAGCACCACGGGGCGGCTTCGTTCAACCTGTATCTGGAGCAGCTAGGGAGCCTCACGTGTCCAGCCCCTGGGGCGGCGTTCCAGCACACAGCTTCTCGCCATTGACGCCAGACGTTGATCCAAGGAGGTCTGACATCACTAGACCAGGCTGTCATCCTTATCCTGGTCCACCATCAACTGGCATACACACACCTAGCCAACCCAGTACAGGAGTGAGGAAACACAGCCAAGCGTTCGACCCCCTAGATCACGAACCACTACCCTCCACATCAACTCAACCTGCTTCCAAGAAACCACGAACGCTTTTCGCTGGCGTCAGATACCAAGATCGGCCCTCAGCTGGCACTTCGCCATTTGTGGCTCCACCTCCTCGGGTCTTCCCACCACCGAATCACGCAATTTCCAGACCTACCTTATCCAAAACACGCGACATGCCACCTCCTCCAATATCTTCAAGACAGACATCCACGCACCCACTGCCTCATCTCGCGAGCCCATCCAAAACTATGGCCATCAATTCACCAACCAGTCTCGTCCGCGATCCCGAGGGTATCAGAGCTGTCATGCCAGATGAAGCGAGCCGTCGACAGAGTCTCAGAGATTTCGATATCCATGCTGCGAGGATGTGCTTTGCTAGGCTTGCGGCGTCGCAGAGGAAAGAGTATGAGAAGAGGGAGGCGTTGGAACGGTGTCGGGGATCGGGGTTTGGGGATGATTGATGAGATACTTCCAAGGGGAGTGACCTTACTTCTGACGGAGGACATAATGCCACATTTGGGTAGTGCGATGAAAAAGGAGAAAAGTAGGATCGTCCGAGCTAAGAATATTAAGTGTTGCATGCAAGACGGTTTGTCAGCTCTTATGGGATCAGCGTGTTTGAGTAGGGACAACGACATAGGTCACTGTGTTCTTCTCGATGTGAATCAATGTATCTTTCCATTCTCATCTCAGTGAAGGAGGTTCCATTGACGATCAAGATGCTATTCCTTCTGGCATGACAAGGCATCATTTACTCCGTGGTTGGTGATGCGTCTCGCTGGATGCGTACTGTATGCTGAGACTCGACCCCAGTGTTTCCTTCTTCTTCTATCTTCAAGTGGTCAAATGTTCTGTGTAGTGATCTCGGACTCCCAACTTCTGCAAAGCCTGATATGTGTTGATTATCACCACTCCTCGACTCAACATATTTCCGTTCAACAGGCTCATACGCGTCCAATGAGTCTCCCCACTTCGCTCCATTGCGTATATAATTTCGCTTAATCCGTGTCCGTATAAAAGTCTTTGGTGTAGCCTTTGTTGTTCCTTTCCTATGCACATTACCATCAACCATCAGCAAAGCAACCTTTCACATCCTTCAACCGTACTTAGCTCTACCGCTCATAAGTTCTTGCACTACTCGTATCTGAGTCCTGAACCGTTCTCATTCGAACTTCTTCAACACCCTTCTACCGAGCCAACAATTCGGCTCCTCTGTGCCCTCCACCAACATCATTCGTTGCAAACAACACAATGGAACCCATCCCCGGCTCTGCTCTGAGTCCATTCAGTCTCGTTGACAGACATGGCATCGTCCATGGGACCTCGGTCCACGCGTGTACTGCTATTCATCGACGGAACAGATTAGCAGCAGAGACAGGCGGTACTGTCAACCCAGCCGATCTCTCAATCCTTGGCAAACGTAAGGATGGCGACGACGACGATGACGACGACGGCGGTCAAATCGTTGGACCTGCTACCGAAGCATCATCCAAGCCAGGATCGCGTCATGGGAGGCCTGTCAAGCGCCCTCGTCCGCATGCTCCTGGTCAGCATCTGCCACTTTATACATGTTGACCACCCACTGATCTTACTTGTAGGTGCTCATGGCTTCGACCCCAACGCTCCTCCATTCGACTGGTTCACCCGCACTGGCAACGGACCACTGGACGCAAATCCAGATATCGTGTGGATGTTGGAACGTGGCCGTTACTTTGGCTATCGTCTTTCCACTGTAGAGCAAGACCCATATGTTATCCCGCAGTTGATCACCCCAAGGACTGCTGAGCCCGCTATTGCGAGAGCCAAACAAGAACTCGGTCGTCAGAAACGCCGGATCACTGGCAATCCCAATACCACATGGAGTGACCAAGTGTATGCAGAGCCGTTGCCTACGCTGGCGGGGATCCCACAAGGACTCGTCACACCTCCAGCTCAGGATCGAATGAGCAATTTAGTCTCGGCAAGTGCAATTCAACTGCCCTTGCCGGCGTTCAACTCATGGCCCGGCATGGCCTCTGATCTTCATCCATCTGTCAGACAGTCTTTGGCAGCCCCTCTTACACAGCTCCCAAACGTCTTCTCCAACGTTTCCGGTAGTAGCAACCAGATCAGCGAGAGCCATAGCGCAGTGCCTACAGCAATGACGCCTTCAAATACCACCTCCAACAATAGCTACGGCCCAGCAAACAGCACCAGTGCTCCAAGCGGCGAAACGCGCCCTAGTGATCCCCAGCGTCTCGATACCCACGCAGAAAGGTAAGTCGACTAACATGAACAGTCTTTTTTGGCTTACGAGGCGCTAGCACTCGTTCCGCTGGGAGCCAGGCTGTAGCATTCGTGGCCACGGTGCCTTCGAGCAAGTCCTCCAAGCAAGCAATGGCCCCGAATGCGAAGGCAGGCTCACATGAGCTGAAGCCCGGCATGAAAGCCACACAACGGACCGCCCGCCCGACTGTAGCACAGCATCAGGAGACACAGAACGGGATCAGGTATAGGAGGCAGCACGAACAGGCCAAGCCGGCAATCGACGATACAGACGGAACGCCGCGCAGCAGAAAGCGTGAGTTCGTAAAAGACAATGATGATGGCATGAGCCCCAAGAGGATGAAATCGAGCACGACAACGGCAGCTGACCTACCTAAACATTCCAATGTCCCGAGGTACAAGCAGCCTTACACGCTCGAGGACCACATGGTCGACAGAAAGCAGTCTACGAAGAGGAAATCAACAGGAGACCACGCCGACGGATCGAAGTCCAAGAGAGGACGTGTGACCAAGGAGACATCAGCAAAGCCATCATCAGCTTCCAGAAATCCATCGCATCGTCCGTCCCAGCTCGCCACAAAGAACACATCTGAACCGACATCCCTTGACCCCCCCAAAGGCCTCATCCGCACCCACAAAGCCGAAGCACGCAAGAACGCAAAGAACGATCCGGCCCTGAAAATCATGCTAGACCGCGCAGACCAACCGGCAAAAAAGCAACGAGCAAGGGACCTTCCCAAAGCATCCCAAGAACCACCGAACACCTCTTCCTTCATGCCTGATACCAAAAATCCCAAGAATGCACCTCCACCATCGAAACCCTCGCCCATGCCAGAAGCTACAAGAAAGATACTGGAGAGCTTACCAGCCGCCATGCCACTTCCCGAAAAACTTGCCTATATGATCCAGCAGGAGGGCCCAGATGGCTATTTCGCGAAGCAGAGTAAAGAGATTGCGGAGGCTTTTGGATCGAAGGTGCTTGATTGGGTGCAACAGAAGCCACGGTCGCTTTCGAAATTGCCTCCTACCGCGGCGTTTGCTCCACCGTCGGTTGTGGTGAAGGGTCGTGGCGAGACGGGACAAGGGCAGGGGCGGTGCCGGCCGGGTTCGATGCCCGCTGTGGCCCCTCCCACTATCAGCGACGAGAAACAAGCAAGACAAGAGTCCGGAAGGAGAATGGTAGCAACGTTTCCGTCATCCGCCATATCGACGGCTCGGAACACCAACACAAAGCAGTCGGGTTCGATACCCGCTGCAACCTCCGCTCAGCCCCCCAAAACAGCCACAACTGGCTCCATCAGCAATGATACGAAATCTGCGAGACAGGGTTCCAGAATGAGATCCACGGCATCCCCTCCGCCATCCACGACCACAACGACTCGGAACACCAACACCCATCGAAAGAAGTCAGTAATATCACAGCCGCCCAAAGAGCAGCCCGCTGCAACTTCTGCTCCAACCACATCGATGCCAATGCACACAGCAGATGCAAAACAGCCATCGAACTATCACCCATTGACAGAACATACCTGGACTCCAATCGCTCCCACCTCGACAGCAACGGATACCAATGCTGCAGCTTTCTATATAGCGACTACACCAAATGTCAACGATCTTGACACCACACCGTCGCACTACGCTCTCGCAGCTTACTATCCACCTCCAGGACAATCATACCCAAACACAGCCTTTACAACCAACAACAGTTCACCCTACTATGATCCCCCAGCTTACCACCCACCCCAAGGACAATCATACCCGAATGCCATCGTTGGAGACTACACCTCATCATTCTATAATCACCCAGCCTACCACCCACACACACAACCCACCCACCCAGCCACATCCATCGCAGACGACTCCACCCCACCCATCCCCTCCGCTCCCCCCTCTCACAACCCACCACGCCCAGACTTCAACCCCTCAACAGCGCCACGATTCGAAAGGGCGGATTTCGACTGGGATTCGCTGCCTTGAACAGAAGGTGACGAGACGAAAGCAGGGTAAGCATTTCTCTTCATTTTGAAAGTAGGAGGAGAGAGGGGGGGGGGGGGGGGGGGGGGGGGG
>SAUG01000164.1:0-102000 GCA_011316305.1 Rusavskia elegans
TGGAGATGGCGAGAGTCGAGAAGAGGAGTCGGCTGAGGTCGAGAGAAAGGACGCTGGAGAAGAGACTCCTCAGGTGAAGAAGCTCCTGATTGGATTCAGGGGCTGCCATTGTGGGTAGCCGAACCCAATGGAATGTTCAACGACAAAAGTGGTACCTGTATGTAGGCACTGTCAACAAGGTGTTAGTGGAAAAGGATGGTATCTCAGCCTATCAGTCATTCCAGAGTACGTTTTCATAAACTCTCCCACGACAGGTTGGGAAGCAATTGGTGAAATGTTAACTATCTGCATTTGATATTTCTGGTGCGGCTGATGCTAGCTAGTGGTGTTGGATGATTTAGCAGAAAGTGGTTTGAGGATGGTAAGTAAGTTGCAACACGCGGAAGCAACTAGTAGCAGTCCAATTGGCAAACCCACGGCGTTGTAAAGAAGGGAAGGGATTATTATCTCATACGAAAGTAAAGTAGGCTCGGATCGTCGATCCACAAGGGGTGACATCACACATCACGGCCGGACAGCGCTCCGGATAATAGAAAATCGAAAAAATAAAGGCACGTGGGTACCCATGCTGGTACAACACATAACTAGACTTCACGTTGAGGATAGCTGAGTATTCTGTGCAGCCCACACACAATGGTCCATCTTGAGAGAAGCTTTAACTTCTCACAACATTTGTACAAGCTTCGCAGAGCTGTGATTGGCCTTCTTTTTTTGGACAACGGCTGAAGCATCGACTATAGGATATGGGACTGCAAATGCTGAGACGTGTATCTGGCTCATGAAGCGGTTGGTGGCACGAAGCAGCCTTGATGGGAGATTCATGTCACCCTTTGAGTAGGATGTCTGGTAATGCCCTGGGATGGAGATCTTCGATAAGCTTCAGGACTGACGGCAAGCCTGATGCAGTCTTCCGCTCCGCGAAGGATGTTGATACGATACCAGGCTGGCCTGCCCTGTCCGAGGTCGGGCGAATTTTGGTGACTGTAGGGCTGTCTTGGCACGCTAGTAATCTCCTGGTTCGTGCGGCGACGGGAGTTTTAGCCGCAGGAACAACCTTATTTGTGCTAGCGTCGGTAGCAACCGAATGCCCTCAAACCGCACAAACCCTCAAACACTGTCCCTGGACACTTGGTCTAATAATTTTACTTGAATGCTTCTTGTTGGAGAGCGACAGCTGCAAGATGGGAGCATACGGTTCATGGTTTACTTCTCGTTTAGTGACGCTTCTGAACGACATCCTAGTGTTAATCTCAGACTCTTAGCCAAACTACGAGCGGAGACAAAGAACACGCAGTATCCTATGAGTCCTACAAATTTTACTGTACATCGTGTGCGGGCCCGGCAAAGTCGTCGAGTTGGGCCGGCCCTTAATCCCATAGACTTCATGTCGGGCTATATGATGGGCCGTTGCTCAACAGAGTGAAGGTGAGCAAATTATGAGGTCCCCCTCGTGACGTGCTGATACACGAAACAAACAACGCCACCATGCCAACTGCGGTCCTGAGCCCTTTGACTTGCTTCTTGGTGCATGAACGTTTCTCCGTACCAGAGATCGTTCATTAATCACGAAAACCGCGGATCCGCAACTTACATTAAAACATACTTCCTCTTGCACGACAACCGGCCAACCACCAAGCCTCACGACAACCATATGGGCTGGTTGTGTTGTAACTGCCTCGATGGCATTTTCCGGGACTGGCAGCACAAATGTTCAGGCTGCGGTCATGCATCGGGGCCTCATCCAATTCGTACCGGTTGGTGCCAGGGCTGCTACCGCTACGATGATGCTGCAATCGCCAGATTACAAGCAAGACAATCAACAAACACCGCCTCATCTCGAAAGAACCCTCAAAAATAGAATAGGTAATCAATACGTCACGGCTCCGTTCTCCTGTGATGGCCAGTTGATGGAGATTTAGCCCCGAGATCCCGATGCGTGCGCCCATCTTCTTGAACTGGAGTCAGGACAAATCTTTATGAAGCTTGTAAGTGAAGATGCAGTCGAACATTCCAGAGCTTGCTGAGAAACCATCAAGACCGTCCCGGATCTGGCGGATCAACCTTTGTAGAACGATAGATGAACAAAGAAGCCGGGATCGATTTACGTTATCCGATGCATGTCAGAGATTATGGGTTGGGTAACTTTCGCTGAATAATCCAGGTGGAATTCTGAGATTGACAATAATGGCGCCCGCTGTCTGGATCTCAATTAATCCATCAGGTCTGGCCGGTGTATATGCTGCAGTCGTTGCATCCAAACTTCGCAACAAGCTCTTTCAAAGAACACAACGACAGATATGAATTTGTGATGTGGATTTCCCTCCCGTTGGTGACATTACCCTTCTTACAAAATGATCAGAGTCGTATGAGAAAGCTACACCGTTCTGAAGCAAGCCAATTACTTGAGACAAGACCAGAAGGTGTAATATTTGGCTTTGGGCTGTACAGTTGCGTAGGTTGAGGAGAGAGCCCGCAAGTTGACTGGACAAAGCGATAAGAACCAATCGAATCCACTCCTACCTTGATACCAACCGGGTCCCGTAGAAACATGGTACTGGTACCACTTTTGCCACGCCCCCTCAACCTGTGCTACCACTCATCGTATCCTCCCATTCATGCCAAAAGAATTGTTGAGATAGCTGTGTTAGCAGTAGCCAACATTGAGTGGAACCCCGTTGGCCTTTTGATGGCCTGAAAGAGTTTCCGAAGCATGTTCGTGTCTCCGCAATTACAGTATCGTGAAAAAGGGCTGACCCTAAAGCTAGTCCGAATGCGGTTCAGGTCGCCGACGAAGCTCAGCTGATGTTCACCCAGAACATCAAGTGTTACGATATCAATGAAATCACAATGTCGAGCAGTTTCCTACCTTCTTGCCTCGTTCTACATGATTCCTTTCTCAGTGCCAGAAAGGAAATGTGGCTGCTGCTGAAACCAGCCAATGGCACTTACATCCTTATGGGATGTGCTGGCTGAAGTCGGCAGCTTCTGGCGATCCGTAAGCAACCTCAAGAGCAAAATTATAGCTGCCATCGGGTACTGACGAGCACCAGAAAGCATACCGATGGTGGAACAAGAAGCCTTCACAAAAGGCCCTTCTTGAGGCCCTGGCTGACGCGCAATCATACGAAGAATGGGATGATATTGCCGTTCAGCTCGATGATTTCTTCCACACCGACCTTTGGCGCCAGAACGCCCCCAGCAAGTATTATGACTATCGGCTCATGAATGAACGTCGTCGGGCAATCATCAAAGCTCGCGAGGAGGAGGATATCTTGGGCCTTGTCAATCTCCTTCGCTCGGGTCTCGTCAGGAACCTTGGCAATATTACGGCACCTCGCCTGTTCAATCGAGCATATGCAGGCACCAAACTCCTTATCGAGGACTACATCACTCAGATCGCTTTTGCTATCGAGTATGTCACCGCGCTCCCAACCGCCCAGAATGACGAGAGTGGGTGGACATCCCAGACAAAGCTCGACCTGTTACACGATGCTCGACAAGCGTTCGGGAGGTCAACCCTGGTCCTTCAAGGTGGCGCAATGTTCGGACTCTGCCATCTAGGAGTGGTCAAGGCTCTGCACTTACGCGGGCTACTTCCACGCATCATCACAGGGACGGCCACAGGGGCTTTGATAGCAGCCCTTGTTGGGACTCACACCGAAGACGAACTACTCGACTTCCTGAATGGCGATGGGATTGACCTATCTGCCTTTGCCAAGAGACCTCACAAAGATGGTAGCTCGGATGGACAAGCTCTTGTGCCTCGCCGTCGTTCCGCAAACCTCCAGACTTTGCTTCGTCGGCTTGCGAGATTCATCCAAACGGGCCACTTCCTAGACTCGAGTATTCTTGAAGAGTGTGTGCGAGCCAACGTTGGCGACTTGACCTTTGAAGAAGCCTATTCAAGGACCAAGCGAGTACTTAATATTACTGTCGCAACGTCTGGTCGAGGGGGTTTACCGAATCTTCTGAATTACCTCACAGCACCAAATGTCGTAAGTAGTCTTGTAGCCCAATAACAACGATTCGGATGCCATCTAACAACCGATAGCTAATTTGGTCCGCTGCACTGGCTTCGAACGCATCTTCGGCAACCATGTATTCCCCTGTCATCCTCAGATGCAAAGATGAGACTGGCGCCATCGTGCCCTGGACATCGGCTCAAGAAGTCACCTTTCGGTCATGGCGTCACACCAGCTACGCCGACCGGGAGTCTCCATTGTCGCGCATCGCTGAACTCTTCAACGTCAACCACTTTGTGGTCTCCCAGGCACGGCCCTACATCGCCCCTTTCTTACGCGCCGAACTTCAGCATCCAAATCCTCGTCAAGCGGGAAGACAAGCACTGACGATCCCTTTGATGCGCTTGGTAACCTGGGAGATCTATCACCGTCTCAACCAGCTGGATTCGTTAGGCTTGCTACCATCGTCAGTCAGGAGGTTGCTCATCGAGGAAACCATTCCTGGAGCCAGCTTAACCCTTGTCCCAGACCTCAGCCCCGGTGATTTCTGGAAGCTCCTGGAGACTCCGACCAAGCAAAGCGTTGAGTATTGGATTCTCCATGGCGAGCGAAGTGTATGGCCGGCCGTGAGCGCCCTGAAGGTACGATGTGCCATAGAAGTGGAGCTCGATCGCAGCTATCAGCTTGTTCGGCGGCGAAAGCCGTTTGATACTGGATCCCCATTGAATGTCAGGACCCCATCGACGGGTGATTTTCGTAAAAGGAGGCGCGCGGCTAGTGTGAGCGAAGCCTACATAAATCACTAAACAAGCCACTATCAAGAAATGTTGAAGACTCATTTCGAATATCAAATGTGACTCAACGATCATGCTGATGTCACCACTACAATACTTAGTTCGAATTGTTCCTCTACGCTCCATCACAGACGATAAGGACAGTATCAATCTCGTAGTTCCTGATCGACCGCCCAGATCGAAGCCGTAATAAGAGGCTACAGCATGAGGAAGACTTCCGAAGATTCCGCTTTTAAGGCCCACAAAGTGGCTCAAGACGAAAAATTCCCCATACACCTCGTACTGCCAGCAGATACCCTCCAGAAAGTTCGTAACGCGGTATTAGATCAATACAGAAGCTAACATTATATCGTAGTTACAATTACTTGAAACATCTACCAGTAGCCTCAGCGCTACCGCATATCACAATCATTATATGAACCTCTGGGACCTCATGCGCGAAATCTTGCAGCATGAGGCAAAATGGGTCGACATCCAACGGTGCATCGAGTGGCGGACCGCTGCCATTGAGATCAAGGTATTGAGACACGCATACGGCGACAACGACGATTGGGCCGGGCTTTTTGCCGAGAATCTTCGAGGTGTGGAAGCTAAGGTGGTGAGAGCAACGACTAGGCTTAACGAGCTACGGCTAGACGTTCACAAGAGACTGAAGGAAATCTTTCCCGAATGACAAGGGGGATCTTGAGTGTAAGTATGTATGGTCGTCAAACAACTGCCGTCTCTTCGCCTGGTGGGGTGGGTATTCGATGCCTGACCGCCAACCAAATTGGACGCTGTACCAGTGTATGAGATACTCTGAACACTATGCCATCCTTCTTAAATGTTTTCCTGCTCGTGATTTTGGATATTGATCCTTTGAGCGTTTGAAAATGCATGTACCAGTGTGCTTGTATCAAACAAACATGTTGTTATCCTGCGTTGCTCATTCATCCATCACTCTGCATCGCTTCACGCGCCTTTTATCACCTCATCAGTCTTGCAATCTTTGGCTATATATATGCGTCACAAGACTTCCCTTTCCACACTGGACCTCCCTAGCAGTACCACTCCCATCACCACAACCACCCGAATCAAACCTCAATCCCTGCCCTCCCCTACGCCATCTCCCATCACCCACCCCTTTAACCATAACTAACATGTCAACACTCGATACCCCGACAGCCCAACCCAGCAAAACAACCACTAAACATGACCACAGCATCTCAGACCCACAATACACAGTCGATGTAAGCACTGCATACCCTTCCATTCAACGGCCTTGTCAAAACTCACCTACAATAGTTAACAGCCAAACACCTCAACCTCACATCGAATCAAAATCATCCACCACCACCAGCAACAACATCCGCATACAACACCTCTTCAACATCTCCATCTCACAACCCATACGCGGATGAGAATATCCCACTGGCAATCGACCAGGCCTTAGGCGCTGGTGCTGGTGCTGCTCCAAAGGTGGGAAAGCCTGGTGTGAGGAAGAGCGCGAGTCAGCAGAGTCTGGGCACGAAAGTTGTTAAGCGGAGGGAGAGTGAGGGGAAGGGGGGAAAAGGTAGGGGGAGGGATGAGGAGGATGAGGAGGAGGAGGAGGAGGAGGAGGAGGAGGAGGGGAGGAGCTGGAAGGGGTTGAGGTGGTGTTGTTGTATGTAGGTTTGTTTTGGGGGTTTTGGTTGTGTGGGATGGTGTAAGGAGGGTTTGGAGTTGTGGTTGAGTTGGGGGAGATGTGTGCTTTGAATAGCTTATGTGTGGATGAGGGGTCTGGTTGAAATGGACAGTATGTGCATTGGATATCTTATATGCGGATTGGGCTCTGAGTTGATTACTATCATCGGTCGCAACTGGATATCTATGGTGGACGAGTATCTACCGGTAGGTAAATGGGTATCTGCATCCAAAACCAAAAAGCCCGCTCGTTATATTGCCAGTCATATTTTTATAGTTTCACACTCCACCTATGTTCCACATCCCCATACTGTATCCCTTCAATCCACCCCTTCATCCTATTCGTAATTTCCCCTACCTCCTCACCCGGTTTCAACCCACAATCCACATCCCGCCCTCTCCAATTGATTGACCGCACCGGACTCACCACCGCCGCCGTCCCTGTCCCAAACGCCTCAATCAACCTCCCTTCATCCGCCGCCTCCGCCAATTCTCGCATGGTATAATTCTTCTCCTCAACATCCCACCCCTCAGCCCCCAACTTCTCCCTCGCCAACTCCAATACGCTTTCCCTAACCACCCCCTCCAGAATCGTCCCATCCAGCGGCGCCGTCCACATCATTTTCTTCCCCGTTCCTTTCTCCTTGAGACAGACGAAGAAGTTCATCGTCCCCACTTCCGTCACGATCTCTTCTTCACCGAATAGCCATAGATTTTGATGATAGCCTCTTTTCGCGGCTTCGAGCTGCGGCACGATACAGGGGGCGTAATTGGCGCCGAGTTTGCGGTCGCCGACGCCGCCAGGCCAGGCACGGACGGCGCTGGATGTGGCGGCTAGGGAGATGGCTTTGAAGCCTGTGGGGTAGTAGGGGCCGACGGGGGAGGCGATGAGGTAGAGGAGAGCGGAGCCGGGGGGGCCGACACCGAGGGTGCGTTGGGTGCCGATTAAAGTTGGGCGGAGGTAAAGGGAGTAGCCGCGGGTTCTGTCCTGCCGTGTAAGCAAGTGTGGGTGTATGATCTGGTCAGGGGATTGGAAAAGGGGGCATACGCGGGTACGAATCGTTCTTCCATCCTCACGAATCGTGAGATGAGTTCTGTGAATGCTTCGCCGTCGATGGTGGGGAGGGCTATTCGTTCGGCGGAGCGATTGAGTCGCCGCATGTTGCGATCCGGTCTGAAGAGTCGGAGGTCGCCATTGGGTGTCTTGTAGGCTTTCATACCTTCAAAGCATTCGAAGGCGTAGTGGAAGACGCAGGTTGCTGGGTCGAGACTAAGGTTTTGGTAGGGTATTATTCGTGGGCGAAGCCATCCTTCTGAAGCGGTCCATTCTATTGAGAGCATATGGTCTACTGAAGCGTGAGCATGTGTTGGGTTGAATGGGGAATAGGAGTCCATACCTGTGAAAGATCGTCCGAAGACAAGCTTCTCTGGGGGGACGAGTTCCTTTGGCGTGGTGGTCTTGGTAATGGATAAGGCACTTGGATCAATGTTGGGGAGTTTGGAAATGGCATCTTCTTGGGATTGTATGCTATATAACCTTCTGAGTTGCCAATTGAACCTGTAGTGTGGTGAAAGCTCTTTTCTTGAAGCGGTCAAGCAGGATCTGAGGCCATTGAAGACCGGCTGGCGAGCCATGTTGGCGGTAAAAAGTTTGTAGTTGGAGCAAAGGCTTCCGATACGATCCAAAAAGGTTATGTAGAAAGCTACCTAGGGATGGACCATTGATAAAGGCGTGCTGTTATGACACATCCGATGCTAAGCGGTCTGACAGCTGCGAATATCGGAGATCGGACAAAATGTGGCCCTATGAGGCTGAAGCGTGTTCCAACGTCAGCAAGGTTCGGATACTAAGACGGTGTTTCAAGTAATTCGAGAAACAGGATACATGCAAGCCTCCTAACCAAAGGACACCAGATCGACCCACTGGTGTATCAACTCGCTGCGAGATCTACTCCAGCTGCCGAACCTAAACACCACCATCGTCAAGAGATGTTCCCGAACCAACCCCGACTGTCCCTGCTCTGATGCAGGACTCCTTCCCAAAGAATTGAGCTGGACGCCATGTTCTCCTCTGCCCTCAAATCATTTACCTCCAATATTTCGGCCAACTATACCATTGCATCAACACCCACCTCAGTTTGTGGGGCTTGGAAGGTCTACGATGGCAAAAAGAAATCAACGGGGAAGGCCGTCTCAGTCTTCATATTCGAAAGGAAATCCCTCGATCCACAGGCCGGAAGATTGGGTCCACGCTCAAGTAGCTCTTCCTTGAGAAAAGTCCAGGACGAAGTAATTGTAAGGGTCAAGAAAGAGTCCAATCTCCTCGCCAGGCTTCGGCATCCAAGCATCCTCGAGCTCGCGGAGCCCATCGAGGATACCCGAAGCGGCGGTCTTATGTTTGCTACCGAACCAGTCACCGCTTCTTTAGCTGGCCTTCTCCAAGACAAGGATGCCCAAGAAAAGGTTGGCGGTGTTGCTGGCAAGCCGAGTCGCTTCGTTATGCGAGATGAGAATGGACAGCTTCAACGCCGGGAGCTCGAGATCGATGAGTTGGAAATTCAAAAAGGCCTTCTGCAGGTCGCTCAAGGTCTCGAGTTCCTCCATGAGTCTGCAGGATTGGTTCACGGCAATTTAACACCCGACTCAATCTATGTCAACGCCAAAGTAGGCCCCCTCCGATAATGCGGCCATCATCCTACTTTATACTGACATTGGTTCAATCCTAGTCTGATTGGAAGATAGCTGGCTTAGCCTTCGCCGGGCCTCCAGATACTTCGGATACGCCGTCAAACATACCTCCCATATCCCTTTCAGAAGTGCTATATCACGATCCACGATTACCACGGAGCCTACAGTTGAATATTGACTATACATCTCCAGACTTCGTCATGGATTCCAATGTATCATCTGCCGCCGACATGTAAGGCAACTCTTGGAGCCCCTTGATACCCAATGCTCCTCAATTCTGGAGTTGAGACATGATTCGGCCAATGCGAGCCAACTCACAGACGTACCATTGGACTTTACCATCAAACTTGAGTCCAACATGCTGACTCTGGATTGACTAGGTTTTCCTTAGGGCTTGTCATGCTCGCTCTTTACAATTCGCCACATACCTCCCCTTTAAAGACCAATTCCAACGTCGCTACCTACAAGAAGATCTTTGACTCATCGTCATCTTGCCCATCATCTACCAATAATTTTCTCTCCTCCCGACCGTTGCCAAAAGATCTACTTACGGGCGTCCTTCCCCGGCTGATCACTAGAAGACCTGGTCAACGGATGAATGCGCGTGAATTTCAGCAATCGCAGTTCTTCGATAACATTTTAGTATCTTCGATACGCTTCTTGGACGCATTACCAGCAAAGTCCCCAAACGAGAAGTCTCAATTTATGAGAGGGCTTCCCAAGATCCTGGATCAATTCCCGCGCTCAGTGCTCGAGAAAAAGGTCTTGCCAGCGCTGCTCGAAGAAACGAAAGATCGGGAACTCCTTTTTGTTGTACTGCAAAATGTCTTCAAGATCGTCAAGTCACTCCCATCAGGTCGTCGAGTCTTCATAGAAAAGGTGATCCCGAAGCTGCGAGAAACTTTCATCAGCCCGAAAGGGTCTACAAATGAGCGTGATACAGCCAAGGAAGCAGGCTTGGTGATCGTACTGGAGAATATCGAGCTGATTGGTCAAAGCTGCTCCGGCAAAGAGTTCAAAGAGGATATTTTACCCATTCTTCATCTTGGTTTGGAATCACATACCCACTCTATAGTCGACAAAGCCCTCAATTGTCTTCCTACCATCATGACTGTACTCGACTTCTCAACTATCAAGCATGATGTGTTTCCTGTCGTCGCAGCCGTGTTCTCCAAGACCAGTAGCCTCGGGATCAAGATTAGAGGCCTCCAGGCGTTTGTGGTTCTATGCGGAGGTTCGTCAACAAGCAGCAGCAGCGAAGACATGGGAGATGGCCTTGATGGTGCTTTTCAGTCATCATCCCACAGTACCAAAGCAAATAACAACGCTGTACTAGACAAATACACTGTTCAAGAAAAGATCGTGCCTTTGCTCAAAGCCATGAAAACTAAGGAGCCAGCTGTCATGATGGCAGCACTTGCTGTATTCAAGCAAGTCGGCAGGATAGCAGACACGGATTTCTTAGCAACAGAGTGCCTTCCCGTTCTGTGGAGTTTTAGCTTGGGTCCACTGCTGGACATGCAGCAGTTTCAGGAGTATATGAAGCTCATCAAAAGCTTATCTACCAGGATTGAAACCGAGCAGATGCGCAAATTACGCGAACTATCCTCGAATTCGAACACGACGAGAAACAACGACTTGATGAATGTCGGATCCACGGATGCTTTCTTTGCCAGCAATGGTAACGATGTTGGTGGAGACGACTTTGAACGTCTGGTCTTGGGCAAAACTGCGTCTATTAGGACTACTGACATGCTGGGAGACAGTCTGAGGCCACAACCACAGCGATCTCAGTCCTCCCGAACTACAACTCCGGTCTTCGACTGGTCGAGTTCGACAATATCGACAACCAACCATAATAATACCAATGGAGTCAATCTCAAGCAACCACATACCTCAAACTTTGCCCAACCAAGCTCGAACCCATCCTTGAACACCTTTGCAGCTCTCAAGCCAATACCACAACTAAGTGCCGGTATCGGGAATTCCATGACCAACGGCTTCTCAGCCATGGCTCCAATGCAGCCCTCGAAATCACAAACACCGCAATGGTCTACCAACACAATAACGTCCTCATACAATCAGCCCCAACCCAGCTTTCCCATTGTTCCTCCTCCGCAGCAGTCAAATCCGACCGCCGCACTTTCCCAATTCTCCATCGCCCCTCCACCTGCTCAAAGCAGATCGCCGATGCAAAACCAGTACGGCAACATGGCTAATGGGGCCTCTAGTTCTAGCCAGAAGACGAAAACGGGCCTCGATGCTTATGAGAGCTTGCTTTGATGAGCCTGTGCCTGGGTTTTCGCTATCGGTTGGCCGGCCAGTGTGATGTAGCAGCTCAGGTTCTAAGTCAAAGACTGGAGAAGGTTTGGTGGATAGTTATGTGTTTACGAATGTGAACGACTGCATGCCCTATCAATGGGGAGGCGTACGGGTCCATGAACGATTCCCAAGGAGATATAAAGGGGCGGGGAATCTAGAACCTCTTTTGTATGTGTAGATCTTCTTGGTTAGACCTGGTACTATTTCATTCTCTTGAATGAGAAAAGGAACTCTTCTACGACCACGAAAAAAATATCCTATTCTCGAGTCTGCCTTACAGATATCACGTAGACAAAACAGAGCATAGTAGCGAATTCCACATAACATACGTGGCGGTAGCACAATCTATAAGCAAACGGATCCAACGTAGCAGAAGAGCACTGTTTGGCAAACAACGCCACGCACCCTCGGCTCTGATCTGAAGCATGATATATCTATACACATCGCTTTTCTTTCCCATACTTGTTGGAATTCGTTCTTTTTACCCGCCTACTTATTTGCCCTGCGAACTAGAGGACTTGGGCATGTTTGTTGAGCGGTGTTGAGATGGATAGAGAATATATACATATTTATCTGTGTATAATAGGGTGTGGGGAGGAGAATGTATGAAAGGGGACGGGGAGGGTACATAGGAGAAGGGGGGGTTTTTTTTCTGGTAAGGTGCATATGGTATGTTGTATAGGGGGATTCGTGGTTGGGTGAAAGATGTTGATCAAGGCCAATGAGGAAGAGTCACAGATGGGCCTTCCAACCATTGAGCCGAAAAATCCGCACCAGCTGACATTTACTCGTTGAAGACTCACAAAATGGCTGCAAGAAGATGATATCTGTTTCTCGAAGCATCCGTGAGGCCTGAGAAGTTGGATTTCTGGAGTCAGGGGACATTGTCGGTGAAGGGGTGTGGTTTTGGTATGACTGGAAGACGAGGAGGGTCCTGGGTATATAAGAAGGTCTTCTGCGGTGCAGAATCTACTTCTCTTTCTCTAACAAGAACCACTGCAACAACAGGATCCGACATCTTACAAACTTCCACAAATTTCAGAATCACGAAGACAACTATATTACCTTCTCACAAATTCGCAACCATGTCGACAGCAAGCAAGTGGTTCGTCCCAACCCCGGAGTACCTTGCCTCAGTCGAGGACTACGCCATAGTCGGAGACTCGGCCCTCCATGTCAAGAATCATTTCATCGATGAACCTAGCACTCACGGTCTGGACGGCCTCGTCCCCACGGGTTCTGAGCCAAACTTCGCCGATTTGCTCGATCATCCTATGTACTACCAACCAAGACTCGTGTACGCCGATGTCGACAGAGATAACAAGGACCATCAACAAGCATGTAAAGATGCTATAAAGCCAGGCTTTATAGTGGAAGAGAGCGAGAAGATCAAAGAGGCGAAGAAGAAGCTATTTGAGCATGTAATTGATCATAAGAATCATTGTGGCAGTCTCGCCAGCGAAAGTGGCGATGAAGATGAGTCACTGGAGGACGAAGACATGGAGAAGCGACTAGCGGCCATGGGAGAGGCTTTTGAGCGGTCGAATCGTGTTACCCACAGCATGATCGATTACGTGCTCAAGCTCGAGAGTGAGGCAGATCGCCGAGAAGTTTTGACGATCCTCAGTCGTCAACATCGACGCAAGAATCCGCGACCAGTGCTCTTGTTGATTGGGATGATTGACAAGTTCTCGGAGGGGGTCAAGGAAGGATGGCGGATTGGATATGATTTCTACACCAACAACCTCATGATCAAACCTTACCATGCCACCGACGTAACCCAACATCCACTTGCAGAGAAATGGAATGTCGAACTACCAGATGATGGAGTGTCATGGAAGGGTCATCCCGCGGAGTTTGTTATCGACAAGTTGCTGCCACTGCAGGAAGAGATCAACAAAGACAAGGACAACAAGCTCGAGAAGGAAATCGAGAATGAGACTTATGGGTTCAAATTGCTGGCTTACCACTCCATCACCCGCTGGCTACGCAACCACTGGAAACTGCTGGCCAATATCAAGACAGCTGATGGTGCAAAGCCTCTGGAAGAAGTAGGGCTTCGCAAAGTCACCGACATTTACTATTCAATCATGGGCGAGACCGAGGAAGTTCCATTTCCGTACAAGACCCAGGATAAGGAGAAACATCTAGTAGGCACGATGCCGACGCTGAAGCACATGCAGGTGTTGCTGGAAGACTACGAAAGGAGCGTTCGACATGACGCACTGGAGGCAAAGCAAGCTGGAAAGGAGAATGTGGCTCAGAACGTAGCCAAGTTGTACGAGCATTTGTTGGAACAGCTCCGATCTTTCAACTCGAACCCTGAGAAACCATTGTGAGAATTGAGAGGCTGCGAGTGAGAGCTCAGGCAGAGATCTTAGGGGATGATAGGGGTTTTGTAGAACAGGAAAGCTTGGAGATGAATGTATGTAGCATGCGATATTGAGTAGTCTAGAATTGATCTTTGGAAAATCAAATCGATGGGAAAATTGTACCTATTGTGAACATGAGGAGGAGTCGCCATTTGGTGGCCTCGAACATTTGATGAGGATATTCAGGATGAGGCTCTGCGGAACATTCCGCACTTGCCCTATATGGTCAAGCTCTTGCCCAATTAGGCTTAGTGGCCGGTCCTGGCGACCACCATCACGGCATCACCTGTATTTTAGTTCTCCATAGACTTTTATTCATCATCAGTGAGAAATCTGACCTGCCACACTGCTGCTCACACCTATTCTGGACCAACTTGAATTCAAGCAATGTCTGGCAGTTAGCGATTTGTTGCTGAGGCCGACTTTCAATATTGATTGCACGAAAGAAGTGAGACGTAGGAAGTGATATGTCCATAGCAGCTGGTGATGCGGAAGGATTCCGAGAGGTGTCGTTGAATTGGACCGGGGATGCGGCCGCCACCAATGAGATTCTACGGGAGGAATAATGTCTATGATCTCATTGGCTAGCTCATTCGAGAACATGAGATAATTGAATGTTCAAGTTGCTGGAGTACTGTATTATTCTCTTCATCCGAACTCTTCCCCTGTGATCCACGGTATATTACGTAGCAACCATGTCATTCCTATGTTCCAGAATTTCTGCTTCCTCTTCGTTTGCCATCAAACGTTCAATATCACGCTCTGCAGCCACCAGATCTATCTCCTTGACACAAACAAACCATCAGAGATCATTCGTCACCACAAGCAGCATGGCAACCAAACCTACTGAAGTCGGTCAGGTCATTTCCGATGTCGCCCGTGCAGAAGGTGGCACTACAAAAGGTCGGTCCCATCTCACCTACCGGTCTCTCTTAGACTGACATGGCCTAGGCTCTCAATCTGCCCAGATGCAGTCGGAACTCTCCAAGCAACGGAACTTCGACCAAGTTTCCAGCAACGTTGGCTCCAAGCTCGACACCGCCCCGGACTCCATCACCAAGGAGGATGCCCAAGCAGTACACCGTGCCGAGACCCGTCTCCAGGGCCAACAGCCTCCCTCCGGCAGCATCAGCTCCGTGGCCCAGCACCAAGCTGCTGTCAATGAGGGCATAACTGGCTCCACCGCCAAGGGCACCACGACTGGTTCATCTGGTATCAATGGCGCGCCGGTGGACCCGAATCTTCAGAGCCAACTGGATCGTCAAGCCAACTTTGAAGACGCCGCCAGCAAGGTCGGTGGGAAACTCGTCAACGAGCCCGGCAACGTCACCAAGGAAGAGGCCGATCTGCTCCACAGCCGCGAGCAACGTGCATTCGGTGTGACAGAGAAGGGCGGTCTTGCCTCGCGAGCACAGCATCAGGTTGCGGAGAACGAGGGAGCGACCAGCACTCCGTCAAATGCTACCTCATCCAACCCGTCCACGCAGAGCCAGATGGACCGTCAAGCCAACTATGAGGATACCGCGGCGAAAGTTGGCAACAAGCTCGCCAATGACCCGGAGAACATCACCAAAGAGGAGGCTGACTTACTCCATAGCCGCGAGCATCGAGCCCTCGGGCATACGGAGAAGGGTGGATTGGCTGCCCAGGCTCAACACCAGGTGGCCGAGAACACAAAGTGTTGAATGGAGATTCCGAGCGTCGGTGGTGCTGTTTGTCGCGTGGACGAAGGGAACTTCCCTTAACGCATTGCTCAGGCGCCTTGCAATTTCCGAGACTTGACTAAAGTATCTTACATTGAGCATTTTTAGCGGCATCTGTACAACACGAGGACAACACACTTATATAGCATAGGCAACATACCCAACTTTTGACAGCATCTTCATCGTCGTCGGCAGTATGCAGTAAGCCCGTGGCTATGGAGCTGGTAGCAGTACCTGCAGATGTGCCGCATCTCCTCCGCGCGCGCGGATTCGTTCCGTAAGTTCCCCACCAAAAGCAGGCGCCAGGCCTAGATGAGCGTAGAGGACTCCCTCAGGGATGTTCTGGACGACAACATTCATCATTTCATCAATTCCATTCATCGAACCACTGAGCGTGACGGCTTATCATCCTATGCTGTTCACTCTCTCCTGACACTCCTTGTCTCTACGGTTGACGTTCCAATAATACACTTGACAGAGTTCAATGACATTGCATGACAATTGTGATCTTGTACTCAACAAGTGGCAACGGATTCATCCAGGTCATCTTCATCCATCAACATCCTTTTTCGGTCCGGTCAAAGACACTCATTAACTAATCCTTCTTCGTCACACCCTTTTGAGCAGCATTGAGCTGCAGTTTGCCCGAGAAGCCAGGCCCAGCCAACACCGGGCCCGAACCCCTTGCATCAGCCGACCCTACTTGCACTCTGGCAGTCCTCATCGACAACACTTGCACTGGTCTGATTGATCCGCAATCTAATCTCTCCTGGTCGTCCAAAGGAATTGATCAGTCCCCTCCATTGACTTCTGTTGCGCTCCACAACCTTCAAAGCACATAACCCCACCACCAACATGCCGATCCTCGAACCATGGCAGAGCTGGGTGCTTTTCGGCGTCGGCGTCAGTGGAGCTTACATATACTACAGCCGGACAGACAGTAAGCGCCGAGGCCGAGCGGGAGTACCTCAAATCCCTAATACTACGAAACGACGTACCTCGCCGCGGCGTAGCAGCAGTCTTGAAACTGGCTCTGCTAGCGGCCTACCAAGACAAAAGAATCAAGCCGCACTAGGTGGTGAGGGCGAAGCATCATCTTCCGCCGCCAAATCAAATAAGAATACCAAAGCCAAGAACCGCAAAGGTGGGAATGCCAAAAGCAGTCAAATGGCACAGAGCTCCGCAATTGATCTGGTCACACGTCAAGCTGTAGCTGGTGGCAGCCAAGAAGCTCAAGAAGAAGACATGGACAATCGCGAGTTTGCCAAACAAATGGCTGGATTAAAGACTGGATCCGCACTTACCAACAACGAAGGTTCGAAAAACAAGAACAAGACAAAGAAGCAGGGCAAGCAAGCGGAATTGCCGCTGAACTCCTACAATCCTCTGGCTCCGCAACTTAATGGCGCGTCAGGCTCGAAAGACTTGTCTAATTCCTCTTCGACAGCCGGAGCAGACGCAGATGATGATCTGTCGCCTGCTGCATCTCCACAGTTTGATGCCACACAGGCCGCGACCTCTGGAGATGTTTCGGACATGCTTGAGGCTCCCACCAAGGGACCTTCGGTTCTCCGTTTGACAGGCGTGGAGGAACCCAAACGCCAGTCCAGACCACAAAAGGTCGTCCAAGAGGCCGAAACCAAGAAGCAGCGACAAAATCGTCGCAAGAAAGAGGAGCAAAGAGCTGCCAGAGAGGAAGACGAGCGTGAGCGGAGAGTTCTGCTTGAAAAGCAGCTCCGCTCTGCGCGAGAGGCTGAAGGCCGTCCCGCAAAGAATGGATTGGGCTCAGCACCAGCAACTAGTGCTTGGAGCAAACCCTCAACCAACAATATAGTATCCTCGAGCGCACCTCTCCCTATCTCCAGTGGATCACTCCTTGATACTTTCGACGATGGACCCAAGCCAACCATTAACGGTCATCCTCGCCAACAACAAAACACCGCCGCTGCGGAAAAGAAAGCGTGGCACAAGGAAGTTCCTTCGGAGGAGGAACAGCTACGAATCCTGAGCGAGATGGAAGGCAATGGTGGATGGAACACCGTGAAAGCCGGAAAGAAACGAAAGCCAGCCGCCAGCAACGACAAAGAGAACCAGCGGAGGATGAGCAATGCGAGTGCCAGCGCATCTGGTAGCATTTCTACATCTGGCGACAGCGTCAACCAAGCGACTCCGTCGCAGTCACAGACCGAGGACGAAAGTCCCCGAGCACCCATCAAGAAGGTTGAAATTGACCGCAACGTCTGGAACTTCGACAATATCAAAAACCATCCAGATTATGATCCCGACTATCCACACGCCTTATTGGGTCACCCAGGTGACTCTGACTGGGCTGTCGTCTGAGTCGGCTTCCTATATTGGTAAGTTGAACCGAGATTGGCAGCGAATCGCACCGGTCTGACAGAAACCCACAATCAGAGGCAAAGACAGACGTGGTGTTCGATGATGCATCAAAATAACGCGGATGATGGTCATGATGGTCGAAGCTACTCCGCATAGACCATCGACTCTATATAGCGACCGTCTCGCACAGTTGAAGACACCTTGAGGCACTTTACATCGAGGACCGAGGCTTCATGGTGCACGAGTGTGCGGTGGTTCTAGTACTGCAAGCGATATACCTATTCCTCCCGCGATGCGTGTTTTATTCTTATTCAATTCTGTAACTTTGGACAGGCGTCTTGGAAGATGATCAAGCGCGGACGAATGCAGCCGGGGCAAATCATACTGCATCATCAGCATCTCAAGGCGTCTGGAGGCTGCATCGATAGGACTCTTCTTGTACACTACACTGAGAGGCTTTTTGAAGAGCTCCATAGCTTTTACAACAATCATCTTATGCCCAACAGTAATTTTCTCAATCATGTATGCTCTATGCGTCTGGCCCGGCCGATGAAAACTTCAAGACACCGCACATATCACTTTAAATAAAACACAGCCCCTCCACTATAAAGTGACAGTATACCGCACAGCAACCACCAAGTTATAAGAGCGGAAACCGTTCTATCTTACTACTGCTGTCGTTACTCTGTTGACTCTCCGACTTTTGCAAATGTAGTATTCAAGCATCGCCAGCAAGAAATCCTACATCAAGTTACCGACTGTTGGAGTTGGCAGAGAATTGGATGTGCTCTGGTCAAAATAGTATGTGCAGGATGCCGTCCCATGAAAGTTTAAGACCAACTCCTGGAGCTTCTAGGAGCTCTTTAATTCTCAAGGTACATATTTCGCTGAAAAGTTGTAGTTAACAATACCTGAGCCAATACCCCAGATTAAATAAACCTGGTCAGTCAGAGTTTTACGCGAGCTCTACTAAACTTATATATAAATCTTATAACTTTTTAACGCTATATAATCTTTCGACCTCTACTATTAATATAATTTTATCTATCTTTACTTAATTTAGTTAAATTAAAGCTATATATAATTCTTTAAGCCTTTTATATTATAATACGAAAAAATAATAATTATATTGCTAAAAACTAATATAATCGATAGTAAATAGATTTTTCAAATACTATAGAAAATATCGTTAATAAATAATATAATCTTATAAACTACCGCCTAAAATAACTATAAAATAGATAGTGGCAGCTATTAAAAAAAAAGGCTACTAAAAATCGCGTCTAAAAAGATATAACGAAAACGGCTAAAATAATAGAAAAAAAAATATAGTAGAAAAAAAAACGGCCGAAAAAAAGATAGTAGATAAAAAGGCCGTTAAAAAGACCGAGAAAAAAGCTATAAAAAAGAAAGTCGTTATTTTCTATATAATTAATTAGGAAGTTTTATATAATAAAAATATTATTTATAGAAAATTCGAAAGTTCCGGGAATTTTATATTCAATATCTTTATTATAGAAATTATTAAAAATCTTAATCGAAAAATAGCTAAAATATATAGTTTATATATATCTATCGCTAATATAATTTATTTAAAAATAACGAAAAATCTATTCGTTAATTTCTATAAAGATTCGAGCGATTAGAAAAAAATTAACTCTATAGTTCTATAATAGATTTCTAAAAAGAAAAAAACGATTAATATATATATTATTTAGATCTATATCCTTTTTTTTTTTTTAGAATCTACTATTTTTAATAGCTAGGCTAATAAAAATACGAGTAAAAAAAAAAAAAAAAAAAAAAAAAAAAAAAAAAAAAAAAAAAAAAAAAAAAAAAAAAAAAAAAAAAAAAAAAAAAAAAAAAAAAAAAAAAAAAAAAAAAAAAAAAAAAAAAAAAAAAAAAAAAAAAAAAAAAAAAAAAAAAAAAAAAAAAAAAAAAAAAAAAAAAAAAAAAAAAAAAAAAAAAAAAAAAAAAAAAAAAAAAAAAAAAAAAAAAAAAAAAAAAAAAAAAAAAAAAAAAAAAAAAAAAAAAAAAAAAAAAAAAAAAAAAAAAAAAAAAAAAAAAAAAAAAAAAAAAAAAAAAAAAAAAAAAAAAAAAAAAAAAAAAAAAAAAAAAAAAAAAAAAAAAAAAAAAAAAAAAAAAAAAAAAAAAAAAAAAAAAAAAAAAAAAAAAAAAAAAAAAAAAAAAAAAAAAAAAAAAAAAAAAAAAAAAAAAAAAAAAAAAAAAAAAAAAAAAAAAAAAAAAAAAAAAAAAAAAAAAAAAAAAAGAATCTATAATTCCGATATTATTATAACTTTATTATTTTCTAATAAATTTTCTACGAGCGATAATAATTTTATAATAAACTTTTTATTAGATAAAAAAATATCGTCTTTTAAAAAATATAAAAAAAAGTAAAACGTAAATTTTTTAATAAAAAAATAGAAAATAGAGTACCGCTAATAGTTAAAGATAGAAAAGATTTATAGAAAATTAGAAATATAAATTATAAAAATTACTAAATATAATACTATCTAGTATTCGAATAAAATATATTACTATTAGTAGTTTATAGAAAAAGAAAAAATATATTATTTTTTAATAATTATTTATATATCTATTTTAAATAAGGTATTTTTATCGGGTAAATTTAAATATAACTATATAAATTTCTAGATTTTTTCGAAATCTATAGTTAAATAATATATTTTATTTTTATATAAAGTAGCGGTTTAGAATAAAGTAAAAGTAAAAAAAAAAAAATAAAAATACGAATATTTTAATAGTAGAAATTCTAATTATTATTTAATAGATTCGATTAGTAATAGTAGTAGCGCCGGTATAATTAAATACTTCGATAATAAAAAAAAGTCTCGATTTTTTCTAGGCGATAATTTAGACTTTTAATCGTTTTTCCGAACTTTCTAGTCTATTTTAGTAGACGAATATTCTCTCGCGCCCTTATATAGCTAATTATACTACGCTGCCGGCGCCGAATACTTCTATCTAAACTATAGGCGATTAAAGAAAATTAAAAAAGTAATATTTTCTTTAATAGATATATAAAAACCTTTTAGAGACGTATATATTTTAGTAAACGTATTAAATAATAAATAGCGAAAGCTATAATTTATATTAAATACGTAGACTAAATATAGTAAAATAGAAAAAAATTAAAAAGATTAAATTTATTGTAGTGGTCAGAATTCTAAATCACTCGAACGGTTTAAAAGGTTATAGAATATATATCTGGATTATATAGTTATATATAAATTCGGATACTAACTAATCCGGTCGCTAATTATAAAAGCGGGTATAGAAATAGATATAGGCCTAGTATAGAGATATTTATATATATAAATATCTTATTCCTCTATAGTTATAGGAAATTAATTTAGAATTCTATACTAGTAGTAATAACTTTTTAGGCTATAAATGATCTACCTTTATTCTATTATTAAAGCTTTTTTAAACCGGTTTTATCTACTTTTATAAACGAGATTCTCTAAGCTCGAATATAAGTTTCTAAATAAAATACTCCCTTTACTTTTAGTTCGGCGCTAGTATAGAGCGAATAATAATATATAATAAAAATATAGCCTTTTCTAAAATTTATATAAACTAGAAGTCCCGTTATAGAACTCCTTTAAATAATTTATTTATAGCCTAATTCGCTACTATTCCTACTATAGAAAAGGATATTCCTAAAAAAGGCGTTAGTCTCGGGGGTACCCTAGATATTCCCGGAAATAATAATTCTTATAACGGCGATAATAAAAGTAAATCTAGTAGTAGGTATAACCGACCCTTTAGTCGTCTTTATATAAACCGTAGGAATAGCTATACCGGCTCCGATTATTATTATTCCCGTTATAGTAGCTCTAATTTAAAGCTACTAGAGCTTTCTAATAGAAATCCTAATCTACCGTTATATAGGTCTATTCCTTCTAATACTTCTAACGTCTCTATAGCCTATATAATATAGGACGCCTATAATAAAAAGCCTCCTGACTTTAAAAATTATAAGCGTAACTACTATATCGTCTATACCTGGTTCCGCCGCTATAAATACTACTATTTATTTTATAGTATAACTATCGCGGACCCTATTTTCTATAGTAATTAATATCTTATTAATAATACTAAGCCGTAGTACGTTAAATAGGTTTTTAACCTGGATAAAAGCTTCTAGAAATACTTTAAAGAGGCCTTCCTAAAGTAATAGGATAAGCCGAACTTTATAGAAAATACTTTAGCTATTTAGTATAGATTAGCCTAGAATAAGAAATTTAGCGATATTAAAGACTACTATTCTACTTTTATTAAATTATATATAGATATTAAAAGTAAAATTAGCGAGTATACTATTTTAAGGTATTTTATCGATTATCTAAAACCTAATATCTAGATAGCTACTAAAAAATATCTCGCTCTATAATAATAAAATAGATAATTAATAAGTTTTATAAATATTATAAACGCTATAATAATATTTAAAAAGGTTACTACTAAATATTATAATAACCGGGGTATTATAGCTTTTTTAATAGTCGAATAATCTAGTACCGCCGAGATTAACTCTATAGATACTAGTAGTCGAGGCGGCTACAGCCGAGGCCAAGATAGTCGAAGAAAAAGAAGTAGATAAAAGAAATTAAATAGTACGAGTAAATACTATAATTATAGAAAGTCTAGTTATTATAAAAAAGATTACCGGAGCGTTTATATTCCGGGATATACTTCTATAGGATAGATTTTTTTTAAAAGGAAAGGCCTATCGGCGACAGCTAATAATAGGTTATTGGAAAATAAATAGTATTATACGTATCTAGGCGTATATATAACGCCGATAAAAAGCCTTTAATAGTAGAGGAATAGCTTAGTCTAATTAAGGTAAGGATCGAGAAATTAGAAATAACTTTTAAAAGGATACCGGAAAAGGCTTTAACTGCTTCCTATAATATAATACCGTTATTTAAAGATATATAGAATAGTAAGCAACTTTTATATATAGATCGAATACCGGGCCTTAATAAATAGATATAGTTTAATCTAGAAATTAATAGGAATTACCTCGAAGTTTTCGCTAATTTAGGTACTATTAACTACTTTATCGCTAGATATATTATTAACCTTCTAGAATTAAAGCTTTAGTAGTTATTAGGTAGAATATAGCTCGAAGGCGGTAAGACTATAAATATTTTAGGAACGACGGAACTTTTATAGTTTTATAGAATCTTTTCTACTACTATTTTTTATATAGTACTAGATATAGACTATAATCTAATTCTCGGAAAAGATTTCTAGAAATAGTATTACTTAGTACCTAATTATAATACTCTAAGAATATAAATCTAGTAAAATAGAATTATATATTGGTTATATAACGCCTCGAATATATATTATTTATAACTTTTTAAAAATACCCCGATCGAGTTTTCCGAAATTAATTTTAAAAGGTTTAAACGATTTATTAGAAAGGGCGTATAGGCCTGCCTATATATTATATAAAACGAATCTAACTTTCCGGAATAATTTAACCCGGTCTAGAAAATAATAGGTTATATAGGACTAGATAGAGTTTTTAGCCCGAAACTTCTAAATTATTTCTAAAATAACCTTCCGATAAAACTACTACCGGAAAGACTATTAGATTATATAATTAAAACCGGTAATACTCGACCTATTAATTAAGCTTATTATAGTTTATCTTCTAAGTAGAATAAGGAATAGAAGTATTAGATTAAATATTTTACCGAGTAAGGATTAATTTAACTAAGTTAATTTCTTTAGGACGCGCCTATTCTTTTTATTAAAAAGAAAGATAGTAGCTAGCGTATATATATCGACTACCGGGGCCTTAATAGTATAACTATAAAAAATAGATATCTATTACCTAAAATTTAAGATTATCTAGATACTATTAAAATAGTAAAATACTTTAGTAAAATTAATCTAATAAGTGGTTACTAGCAGATTAATATTATCGATAAAGATTATATAAAGACGGCTTTTAATACTAAAGCTAGTAAATATAAGTTTTTAGTTATATTATTTAGGTTAACGAATATATCTATAATATTCTAAACTATAATAAATAATATATTTAGGCCGTTTCTTAATAATTTCGTAGTTATTTACCTCGATAATATCTTAATCTATTCGAAAAACGAGGAGGAGTATCTATAGTATATTAAAGCTATTATAGAGGTACTCGAGAAGAACTAATTATTTATAAAACCTTTAAAATACCTATTTTTCTTGAAGTATATTAAATTCTACGGGTATATTATTAGTAATAGAAAAGTCCGTATAGATATAGCGAAAGTAAAAGCTATTAAAGACTAGCCGCCGCTATAAATAGTATACAATATATAATCCTTTTTAGAATTATATATCTATTACCGGAGATTTATAGAGGATTTCGCCCTAATATATAGGCCTTTCTATAAATTAATCTAAGGTTTAGAAAGTAAAAAATATAAACTAATCCGAATAAATTTTTAAGCTCGAAATATATACGAACTAATTAAAAATATTATAATAAATAATAAGGTACTTATTTAACCCGATAAAATTCTATCTTTTATTATCGAAATAGATACCTCTGATTTTAGATAGAGCGCCGTTCTTTACTAGATTAATACCGATAGTATTAAGCAGCCTATTATTTTCGAAAGCAAGGTATTTATATCTATAGAGCGTAACTATACTATCTATAAATAAGAGCTTTTTACTATTAAAAAATCTCTATAGCGATAGCGCTGCTATATTAAAAATAGAATAATTATAACTATTAGAACGGATTATATAGGCTTATAATATTTTAGGACTACTACTAAATCTTTTAGGAAGTTTATTCGCTAGCTCGCGGAATTTAGAAAGTATAAACTTAATATTAAATATAAACCGGGTAGTAAGATAATAGTAGCGGATATACTAAACCGAAGAGGAAATTTCTAGCTATTTACCGGTAAAGTTAATAATTATACGATTTTATTTAATAATACTATTAGAGCTTATACGGAATCCGGAACCCTATCTAATAATCCGGAAATAAAGGTTACTTTAAAGAAATATAAATATTATCTCCGAATTAAAAATAATATAGTATAGTACTAAGATTCGCTTTAAAATAGTTAGGTACTATATATTCTAGTATAGATTTATATAAACTTCCTGGACTATATCTATAAATAATATAGTTACTATTCGTATAAAATAATAATAGATATTATTTATATAAAATAGTAGTAGCCTGAAATAAAAAAAGATATTAAATATTATATTAAATACTATCCCGAATATCAGCTTACTACTATCTTTCGCGATATTAAACGGAATATAATATATCTCTCTAGTATCTAGAAAGATAGGTTAAATCCTTTTAAATACTAGAAATTCGATTTTATCGGTCCTTTACTAGAAACTAACTAGGGTAATAAATAAATTATAACTACGATTAACTATACTAATAGATAGCCTATAGCTTAGTCGCTTCTAAATATAATAGTAGAGGTACTAGCCGAATTTATTATCTATCGGATCTACCGTAATTACGGCTTTTTGAAAGAAATTATTATTAATCGAAATATAAACTTTTAGATTCTAGCTATAGATAAAGTATACCGCCTATTAGAAATTAAGTATTAAGATATAACGCCTTATTACCTTTAAATAAATAGTATAGTCGAGAGGTTTAACGGAATTTTCGGGAAAATATTTACTAAATACTATATCGGGTAGCCGAAAAAAACTTAGAATCTTTATTTAAATTAGGTTCTATTTACTATACGTATTCGTATATATATAACTACTAGATTTTTACCCTTCTATTTACTTTATAGTATTAACCTAATACTACCGACTAATACTTCTAGCTCTTTTCCGGAAGAATATAATAAAAGAATCGATTCTATACAATTCTTTTTATACGATTGAACTAAGATATTTAAAGATATAATAATATAAATAAAAATAAATAAAAAGGCGTAGAATATAAAAGTAAAAGATAATACCTTTATTAAAGGAAATATAGTTTTAATTAGAACTAAGTAATTTTAAAAGTTTAAAGTTAATTAGTATAGTCTATATAAGGTTATTTAAACTAAAATCTTAAATATTTATATTCTAAAACCTCCTAGTAAATCCGCTAATAAATACCTGATTAGTAGAAATTATATAAAGAAATACTTTATAGAAGGAAATATTACTATTAGATAGAAAATATTTTATAGGTATAGAAAACTAAGGAAAGTTACTATAGAATAACCTCCGCTAGGCGAAAAGCGTAAGCGAGGAAGACCTTATAAGCTAAAGCCAGCAGAGAATCTAGATAATAATTATTTGCCTAAATTTAGGCCTGTATCTAAAAATAATCTCTATAAAAAAGACGACGATAAAATATAAACTTCTAGAAAAAGGAAGAATTAGTTAGATTTTTAATTTTATTTATTATTTTATATATTTATATATATTAAAATATAAATTAATTCTAGTTTAGATATAACGTCTTTACCTTTTATTTATTTTAAAAAAAAGATATTCTTATTAATTTCCTATAAAGTAAAGAATAAATAAATATATAAATAATTCTAAGACGATATTAAAAGCGGAGCTTTTTACTAGTTTACGAAATTATATTTAATAAAGATTTAATAGTAATTTTAGGTACGGTCTTTTATTCTAAAATATATATAATATATATTTATTAAACCGGAAGAATTTAAATTAAAAGTTTAAAAAATTAGATCCCCTTTATATTTTAGTATAAAGCTAAGATATAATAGGGCCGCCTTTTATAATATAACTATCGTACCTTAAATATAGCTATACCGAAATCTAAATAACTATCTACTATTTTTTAATCTTAGTATATTTACCGCTTTCGACGAAGCCGAAGTACCTATTTAAAACTAGAGCAATCTTTATTAGTAAAGTTAAAGTCTTTATATTTATATTTCCTCTCGCTTTAGAGCCGATCTATTTAACGTTAAACTGCTATATACTATACCTTAAAGGTATATATATAGTAAACCTTATAGTAAACCGCGCGGGCGTTAATAGAAGCGGCCGGTAAAGGTAGTATACTCTCTAGGTCCGAAGGTATAGAAAAGAAAAAAAACGATTTTTAAAAAGGCCCGGGGCCGAACTAAAATTCTAATTATATATAATTAGTATCCGATAAAAATATATAGCTAAATAAGTTCGTAGTTTTTAATATATACAACGGAAATCTAGCTAATAGATAACTACTAGCCCTTTTTTTTTTAATTATATTTGTTAATAAAGTTTCGGCTTAGATTATAGAAAGTTTATTTTTATATCCAGGTCTATTAGAGTTATTAATAGTAGACTAGGAAAATAAAGCTAGAGAATTAAAGCCCCTATTATTCTATAGGAAATCGGGCGGAGAAATATTATAGTCTATAATTCGCTTCGACGACAATCGATATAACCGTAGTAGAATAGAAGGAAGCGGTATAAAATTATCGCCTATATAGTTTCTAGCTTTTATACCCGCTCGTTTCCTAGAAAATTATAGGATCTATATCTATAACGGAAACTCTATACCGACTATAGATTATAATCTATATAAAGATAAATACGGATATTTACTTTAACGGTACTTCTATAGACAGTTACTATATATATTTCCGAATTTCTATTATATATTTACGTAGTATATAAAAGGACGGATAATATCGCTAGTATAAAAGCTATAAAGTTTACTTACTTAAGTTCTATATAGCTAGAATAAAATTAGTCGCTCGAAGAGAAATAGGTTATATATATCTAAAGAACGACTTATTTATACGAAAATAGTATTAAATTCTTATAGATCTATAATCTAGATAAATCGGCTAAGCTTACCGAAGTATTCTATACGAATTTTAATATTTTAGTACCGGAAATTATTAGGAAGAGTAACGCTTCCCGAAATAAATTAATAGAACTACTAATATAAGCGATATTTCTATCGAATAGTCTAATTTATAGTATCTATTACTATATAAAAATAGTAATTACTTCTATAAATAATAGTTACTGCTTTATTAGCTTGCCGTCTATTACTTTATAAAGATTTTATAATAATTCTAACCGCTGCCGGGTTAGGTATAATATACTATAATAGTTATTATTACTATTATTAGAGCAGATAATCGATAATATTATTAAAAGAAAAAGCTCCGAGAGTTAAAAAGTTCGAGATTATAGTAGTCGATATCGAGTTTCTGCTAATATACTTATTTACTTCTATATAAATTATATAAAGGTAACTTTATACTCTTCGTTTTATTTTACTTACTATTACTAGTTATAGTTTTATTTCTATTACTATTTAGTTTTAGAAAATACTTACTTCTCCCTATATCTTATTTAGGAAGGGGAAAGTATAGTAATTAAAATTCTAAATTATTCGAACGGTTTAAAAAGTTATAAAATATATATCTGGATTATATAGTTATATATAAATTCAGATACTAACTAATCCGGTTGCTAATTATAAAAGCGGGTATAGAAACGGGTATAGGTCTAGCGTAGAAATACTTATATATATAAATATCTTACTCTTTTATAGTTATAGAAAATCAGCTTGGAATTCTACACTATTAAATTTCTTTTAATTTTTTCGAACTTTTATTAAATACTAGCTATCGAATCGATAATATTATAGATAAAGCGAGAATTTATAGTAATTAGAAATATATTTTAGAAAGTAGTTAAAGAATATAGAAAACGATATTAAAAGTTTAAAAGAAAAGTCCGAATTATAGAACTAGAACGTTAAGCCTGCCGGATATAATATCGTCGGAATTTTAATAATTTCTAGTAATTATAAAAACGATTCGATTTTTTTAATTTTTATATCGTTCGAATATATTTAGTTAGTTTTATAATTTAATATTAAATTCGTAACTATAATAACGTTATATTATAATTATTATATAAAAATAATTAATTTAAATATTAATAGTTTAAAATTCTATAATATTTCGTATAATCGTTTCGCTATAAATAAAATAGAGTAAACTAATTAGTTTATTATAGACCGTATATAATAGATTTTATTTAAAGTAAAATCGCTGTTAAATTTTAGATTATTAAAATCTAGTATAATTAATATTGTAGAATTCCAAGCTGATTTCCTATAATTATAGAGGAGTAAGACATTTATATATACAAGTATTTCCACGCTAGGCCTATACCTGTTCCTATATCTACTTTTACGATTAGCGACCGGATTAGTTAGTATCCGAATTCGTATATAACTATATAATCCAGATATATATTCCATAACCGTTTAAACCGTTCGAGTGATTCAGAACCCTGACCACTACAATATAACTATATAATAGTTTAACGAAGTAGATTATTATTTAATATTTAGTAATAAAGTTTTAAATTATATTAAACGTTTTTAAATAATCCAAAAATAATTAAATTCCAATCGCTTTTAATATAGATATTAATTATTAAAAAAAATAATATATTACGTCCGAATAGGTTTAGCAGATTTAGTAGTTAATTCCGCCTTTTAATTTTTCTAAATTTTTATTATCTATTTTCTTTTTCTTTATTTAAATAGATATCTTCTATAATTATACTATTAGTTATTTTTCGAAGATATTCTAAATATTAGAAATATTCTATCGCGTTTTGTTTATTACTATAGATTTTAACGTCTATTTCGAAAAAGTCTCGGAAGTTTATATAATTAAAATCTTTATAATATCTCTTTAATTAAATTTTTAAAATCGAAAAAAACTTTTTAATAGAATTATAATTAGACGAATAAAATAGTAAATATAGAACTTTAATCCCGAAGCTATTATAGAAGGTTTTAATTCTTTTATTTATATATATTAAATAATTATCTATAATAAATACTAATTTTTTAACTAGAAAAGAAATTATATTTAGAAAAAATATTTTTTCTAAAAAACTATTCGAGTCGGAAGTTTTTAATAATATTTTTATAGATTATATAATTTAATATCTTATCGGAATAATATATTAGATAGATATTAAATATTTTACTACGTTAAAAAAGTTTTTATATAGTAGATTTAATTTCGAAAACAAACTATTTTTATTTATAATAGATAGTATATTTATTAACAGCGCTTTCGTTAATATAGACGAGCTACTAGTAGTAATACTCCGAAATTTCTAATATAAAAATATTATAAAATTCTAGAACCTTTTTTTTATTTAAATTTATAGCGATTTTTTTAAAAACTTTAACGCCTTTAATATCTAGTAGATACGTACGGTAGAGAAAATCTTATTATATTTATCGAAAATCTATTCTACTATTTTATTAAAATAAAATTATAGAATTTCGATAAAGTATTTAGTTAATCCGCTTTTAATATTATCGGTAAATTTAATTAAAGGTCTCTAGTATATAATATTAAAATTTAGTATATAAAATCCGAAGGTTATAATATTATTTTTAATACGATATATCTACTATTCGTTATATAATTCGAAATAGATAATAGTAAAAAGATAAAGATTATTAACGAAATATTATAATATTTTTTCCTTCTATTCGAAAGTTATAGCTATTAGTATTATACTAAAAACTATTAATAAAAGCTCTATTATAAATTATAGAACGTATATATATATAGGCTTTTAAAATATCTAATTTAGATATATATATAGAAATTATAGTAGTAGTAGAAATCGAAAGATTATATAGCGTTAAAAAGTTATAAGATTTATATATAAGTTTAGTAGGGCTCGCGTAAAACTCTAACTGACCAGGTTTATTTAATCTGGGGTAATGCCTCGTTCTTGGTGGTGCGGATAAAGCTCGGAAGTAGCCAGGGGGGTGAGCATCTTGCAGCGTGTCTTCTTGACTTCACCAACTTCAACGGCGCCCAATTAATTCCAGCTGCCCGACTTTCGCTCTCATCTGTTCACAACACATTGTCTTCCGGCACTTCATTCTTTACCGTAATACTCCCTTCTTGGTTGACGCACTTGCATGAGCACCACCCAACATGGCTCACATCCGTGGCACGGCGGGCTACAATCTGGGTGCCCAAGACAATCGCTTCGGTGGTCCGGGTCGCGCAGATGCAACCAACGACCCAAGTCCGTTGGATCAAATACGTGAACAGACCAGCAAGATCGAGGACTGGCTGGATACCATATCTGATCCTCTGAAACCGTACGTGCACCTCCTGCGGACTGTTGGAGCATCTGGCAAGAACAAAGGGCATACTAGGATCTAGGATACAACCCCCGGAGAGGGTCACCGAGGAGAAATCGTGTTAACAGGAGACGAACATCTAGATACCTCCCCATGATCGGCCGCTTCCTCATCGTTGTCACTTTCCTTGAAGATGCCCTGCGGATCCTTACGCAATGGAGTGATCAGCTCATCTACCTGAAAGATTACAGGCACAGTATGTTCATTGAATCTGAGACACAGATGCCCCAACGGGCTAAAACAACCTCTGTTACGTTCAATGCTAACAGTTGTACCACCAGTACCCTGGGGTCTCACACACCTCTTCCTCCTCGTCAACGTCCTCGCAATGCTCGCCTGTTCCACCCTTGTCATCGCCCGCAAATACAGCGAATACGCGGTCTTCGGTCTCCTCGGCGTGGTCATCACCCAAGCTCTCGGCTATGGTCTCATCTTCGACCTGAATTTCTTCCTCCGCAACCTCAGCGTCATGGGTGGCCTCTTGATGGTATTGTCCGACAGCTGGGTGCGGAAGAAGTTCGCGCCAGCTGGACTGCCGCAGATGGATGAGAAGGATCGCAAGATGTACTTCCAGCTCGCGGGAAGGGTGCTGTTGATCTTTTTGTTCATTGGATTCGTCTTCGCTGGGGACTGGGGATTCGGGAGGGTTATTGTCAGTTTGTTTGGCTTCGTCGCCTGTGTGATGGTGGTGGTGGGTTTCAAAGCCAAGTTCAGTGCGGTGATGCTGGTGGTCATCCTCAGTATATTCAATCTACTGGTGAACAATTTCTGGACAGTGAGTACATAATATTCCTAGCCCGACGATCCAAGCTGACACTGTGGACAGCTACACGAACACCACCCCCACAAGGACTTTGCCAAATACGACTTCTTTCAAATCTTGTCGATCGTGTACGTGCTGCCTTTATTCTTCCCCCTTTCCTCCAGCATCTCCGTACACTAACACTCCTATTCAGCGGTGGCCTTCTACTTCTGGTAAACATGGGCCCCGGCCAATTCAGCGTGGACGAGAAGAAGAAAGTCTACTGATTATCACTCGCAAGATGCGGCTCCAAGCCTGCGATGTATCACCGTTTCCACATAAATCTGGTTCGCGTAGAAGAGTCATCGAAGTGGAGAAAATGGGCCCAAGATACCACAAACAATGGGTGTGAGATTTGCCAGATGGGGCCTCTTCCACTCCTTTCGAGGAGGAGGACAGGTGTCGTATCTTATGATGTATGTAGGAAATTAAATGATGGGTTGACGGAGTCCAATTGTGCAATAGCAAAGACATGACGCCACGAGCTAAGGTGCAGTATCTGCATGGAATGGATCATCGACGAGACCTCCTATGGATGCCCGGTGCCTGTAGATCTCAGAAAGTTGACGTAGGGCTTGTCCCCAGCACACTCCTTACCGCTGAGCGGCAACATGGAAAGCCTCTTTGTCTCAATCTTTCGCGTTCCCCCATCAGTACTGGGACGGGAGCGGATGCAGCGGTGCTTTGATGTGCTATTGTCGGTGATAGCGTTGGTAGATTAGAGGTGGCCTGCTTCTGATATAAAGAGTCCATCAGAGCGCGCAGTTCCCTGTAGATGGGTCCCGAGATACATTCTGAGGGAGGCTTGAGATTCCATTCGAGAAAAGGCTGAAAGGGAAGTCGAGAAGGGAGTCCCGGCCGGGGTAATCATAGGCTAACAACCTCGGTCTCTTCGTCTTCCTCTATCAAATTGAGCCTGTTGAGATCGTAGTCGAAGTGTCTTCCCCTTTCCGGGCTTCCGAACGAAGCTACCACTCTTACCCTTTATCCCGGATCTTTGATAGCGGAAGAAGATAGTAATTGAAGGGCCGCAAGCCTGATCAGCTGCCGGAAGATAGAGTATATTTAAGCAGAGTCAAGGTCCTATTCTAAAAGACGGCTTCGACTGATTTTCGATTCGTTGTCGATACGAAGGAAGCGGAACGAGAGCCTATTAGAAGCTATACCGAAAACAACTCTGTTCGCTCGATTCTCCTCTTTCCTAGATATATAGACAACGCCTATATAAGCGGTTAACTGTCCGAGGCAGGTATCTGTAGTATATACTTCTTTAGCCTCGATAATAAGGATATTAGTAGCTAAAGGCGACTGAGTGCGTAGCTCGTAAAAGATAGTATAGTCGCAGAACCCGTTAAGTATACGAGGCTGACCGCGAAGGGTTACTTACTTAGAGAATTAAACTTTATACTGAAGTTCCAACTGCGCAGGTTCTGAGGTCCCCTTCTACTTTTCTCTTATAAATAGAGTTAACTGGTTTTCTTTATATAGCGCGGAAATAACAATCTAGTCGATTACCGTCCTACTGTAGGCTTTACTACTACGGTTAGTAAAGGAGGTTATCGCGACAATCCTTTCGATAGCTTCTAGGAGATATACTGGAATATCGATAGACAAGTCGTTAGCCTAAAGAATATAGGGTGCTCTAGTTAAGGAGAAGATTACTTCCGCTTCCGGAGGAAATAAAGAAGAGGGAGTAAGCTATACTAATTAGACTTGCTATATAACAGGGAGTTTAGGGCTTACCGTCTGCGCAGGTAGTTAGATACTTCGGTCAATCAGTAGTATCCTGTCTCTCAAGTCTTCCCAAGCTTGTTTATAATCTATAGGTTCAGACTTGACAAGGTTTTTTAGGTCTTCAAAATCCACGCTTCTCTTTCGCTTCTGGCCAGTCATTATGGGTTCATGATGGTTGAGATATAGAGTACGGAGGATACACCGATACAGCAGTGGGGTCTTTGAAAAAATGAGAAATGGTGGATGTGGGGCTACCTTAGCCTACCAACCTTTGGCAAGCGGAAGGTTCCGCTGTTGAGCCGAATTTGGCCTAGCGCCAAAGTAGAAAAAACTACTAGACTTTTATAATAAACTTAGTAAAAATTTTCAATTGCTGTTGTTGACCATCTAGGGGTGTAAAAATGCGACCAGGATTGTCAACAGTAATCGATTCAATCATGATGCTGCATCTGCCATGACATTCATCAAAGCCTTGAGCATTGTGATCAGCAATTACGATCATAGTCACTACTGGTGAAGATACTGAACATACCAGATATCGATCCGGTCGAACACTCGCCGGAGGGCAAATGACTAGCTTCGAAATCGCAATCAGGCTCAGACAAGACGTAAACCGCATGACAATGATCCCGAGATCTAAAGAATTCAAGAAAGGACATTCATCACCTCCGTTACCACGATCTTAACAGAAAAAAGGTCTCTCGGCAGAAGAAGTCAAAGATGAAGCATCATTTGCGGCAGAGGAGTGGTACGTCGTGCACTGCATATTGGTAGCTGTCATGTCTGCCAGGCCTCTCCGCCTTGCGATTTGAAACAGATTTATTGCGCTATGTTTGCCTTTTTTCCCCCAGTCATGAACGCGGAGACTGTTTCGGAGTTGATGGAACATCGAGTCGTCAATTGATGTTGAAAGTGCATCTGGTCTGTGGTTGAGATGGGAATCTCTGCTCCAGCCCGCATTCGGTCCAGAAGGAGATTTCTCCTACAAGGTTGCTGATCAACACGAAAAGGAATAAAGGCTGGCAAGTTTTGATAGATCATGAGCAACACGCACTCGAAGTGCAGATGGAATTCGCCAAAGTATATCAGACTCACTCTGTAGCGTCTATTGAATCATGGAACAGCAGGATCACCATTTTATATCCACGTCCGCGGTTGATTCTTAATCCACTCCTGAATCATCGTCGTTGTCGACCTCCGTTCTCCCTGAACCACGCTCGCCCGCACAGATCTTATCTCCCGTACGACTTCATCCGCCTCCACCTCCACCACAGCTCTCCTTGCCTCTGACGAAGACAGTTCGGGCTTCGTATACGTCTTTGAAATGAGTCGAGTCTCCAATTCGTAGGGTCCTCTTCGTGTGGACACTCTATACCAGTCTCGCAATTTATCCTGGTGTTGAAGACGTTTAAGGACCAGTGATTGGCGCTTTCTGCGACGATGGAGCAGGTAGAAAGCTGTGGCGGCAAGGAGGATAAAGCCGATTGGGACACCTATGCCCGCCATAAGTTTGCTGTTGGGATGGCTTATGGGTGGAGGGCTGGCAAGTAGTGAAGGGCTAGTGGATGATGATGAATTTAGGGTGGTGGTGGTGTGTTGTAGCTTGCGAGTGGTCGAGGTAGAGGAACTTTGTGTGGAGCCTGGTGAGGTTGATGTTGAAAGAGTGAAATTACTTGAGGTGCGAGCTGACGATATTGATGTTGGTATAGCTGACACATTCAAAAGATTTTTTGCTCCTCGATGTGTTGCTACCGGAAAATGGGTCGGCTGTGACGTTGTCGAAGTCTCTTCTTCGATATTCCTTATGGCAAATACGTTATCCGCCTTTGAGCAACAATCATCTCCTCCGTCCAGTTTGCAGCACCACTCGTTCTCCGAGCATCTTCTCAAAGCACCATAAGTATTCCGTTCTAGTGCGCAGTGTTAGGTGGCCCACAATGGTAATGTGCAGAAGTTTCTGAGCATACCTGACGCGCAATATTGCGGACAGCCCCGACCCCATTGCCGATCGGTACATGCTCCTCGAATCAACTCTGCTGATTGAAGAGATTTACAGACTCCGTTCGACATACAGGTCCAGTTATTTCGACCGCAGCATACTGATGTAGAAGTCGAAAGGCTACAAGGGTGGTTGTCTGTAGCTACGGTTCCGTCAGGTAAGTAGCAGGTAGCATCGACTCGTAAAGAAAAGACCAGAAGAATAATGATCACAGAAGTCAGGAAGTTAAATCGCTTGACATCCATCGCCGTCTATTTGTGAATTGTTGTAGACGCACAAAGCCAGCAGAAAGCATTTTGATGATATAAGAATTGTAACCACCTCGCCCGAACAGAGGCTGTTGAGACAACAAGTGCTCCACCAGGCTTAGACGTTCATGCAACTCTCATACCGAAGAGGTGCTATGCTGTTCGTGTTCTGCCATCGTACTGCAGGTTGAGTTGGCTAAAATATTGGCCCTTTGAGGTATGAAACCAGGCGAGCCTGCAGATGAGTACAGGCATAAGGGACCAATGATCAAAGGATATACATATCATCAGACGCACCTAGACGCTCAGCAGCATCAGGCTAATACTTCGGTTTGTCAAGGTGGTCTCATGCTATCCCTGAAGTCAGGGGCTGTGAAGATATTCCTATGTCGAAAATTTCAGTATTCTAGGAAATGACTGCACGACTCCTTGGGATTTAGACATAGACCTCTGAGAAGTTCGCTCCGATGATGGACCCTCCAGGAGCTACGATCTCCGATTGGAGCGCTCATAACTTTTGTGATATTCTTCTTGGTGGTCTACACAGCCTTCTTGATGGCTATGCCTGATGAGACCCTACTTCATCCCTCTCCACCCACAGTTCCGCCGCGTGCCAGGCAGAAAGCTCAACAACCTGCCTCCTTGCCGCTTCCGATAGTTCGGGCTTGCCATATTGCTGTCGAAGCGGACTAGTAGCCAGCATCTGAGGTATATTCAATACCGTCGGGGGCAGCTCACTGATTTCCTCGCCACCACGAAACAGATTCAGACGACTTTTCAAATATAAGATGTAGAAGATGCACCCAACTAAAAGAATTCTTAACGGAGCTCCAACTCCGGCGCCACGATAGTCAGGGTGAGACTGAGAAAGATTGATCAGATCTATACCTTAGGGGCAAGTAGCTGTTCCTAAACGATATATTGATGACTAATCAATGTTCGATTGGTTAATAACTCGTTGTCTTCGAGAACAAGTAGTAGATACTTCTTTGACGTTTAGTTTGAACGAATTAAAAATTCGCTAGCTATATTACGTAATCGAAAGTTATATAGAAACTTCTCAAACTAGACTTCTATTAGTAACTGGAGTTTAATTAGTAATCAATTTAGTACATCAGCATTTCCTAAAACCGGTTTGAAGCCGGTCTCAGTCGTTTCAGCCGTCTCAGCCGGTTCTCAGCCGGTATAGCTGAGAGCGGCTTACAAGCGGCTTGTCAGCCGGTCTCGGGTATACCCGAAGCTGCGTGGCTGCGCGGCTGAGACGGCTAAGACGGCTGAGCGGCTAAGACGGCTGAGACGGCTGAAAAGATTTAGAGATTCGATTTTAAACTTGTTTAAGTCTTTATTAGTAGTTAGTAGACCTATATACGCCTATATATAACGCTAGACCAGCTTCGTCTAGATCGAAAATATTAGGTTTCCTTACTAGAATCTAATTAGATTAGGTCTAGCGTGGTTTATTAAATAGATATTCGACTTCCGTTATTCCCGCTTTTAGCGGCGGCCGCTAAACCTTATTTTCGAATTAGGTTATATAAGCTTATTTTTAGCTTATATATAGATCCTATTTTAGGCTGCTTACTAAGCAGATATTCGTACTATAGATACTATTAGAGCTCCAATCTATCGAAAATCCACTTTTTGGATTTTTGGATTATTTGGATTTTTAGATTATTTGGATTGAGATAGCTGTCAGCCGGTCTAATCTAAAAATCCATTTTAGAATTCGCTGATGTAGTAGATATCTATATCGATTTCAATATATATTTATCAGAAAATCGAAAAGCGCGTTTTTTGAACGTCCATTCGATTATGATTAATTCGTAATATATAGATTTTATAAATTCTCGCGTTAGAATTTATTTATCTTGTAAGCCGATTTGCTTTGTAATCTTCAGTGCCTCCTAAACGTTTCGTCCGGTTGGTAGGCACGGGTGCGAGTATTTAGACCGAGCCAAGATGGCCGCTGCCCTCCAATCAGATCCCGTGCGCAGCAGAGCGTCTTTGTCATTCTATGATTATCGCAGAACAGGCCCTCCAGTTGCACAACCCAACCCAACGTGCTTCACCAGTGTCAGGCATCGGCAAATACTCCGAGACAATAAGCTTCTATCCCAAACCTAAGGCAGATCCTGAGGTAATCTAGTGTCGGCTGAATTGTGATAAAACGGAGCAATTTCCTTGGCCTGTGATGCCAATTGGCTTGTTGTCGTACTTTGCGAACCCCCCATCGCTCCGAACCCCCTTGCGCTGCGCTGCAGTTGCACTCGACATCCATCGTTACCTGTCCGGAAAATCAATTGAGTATACCAGGTGGAGTGAGGTCAAAGCTACTGCAGATGATGTCGTGAAAACAATCATGGAAGTCAACAGTGGAAGCACTGTATCTAAGTGGGCCGCATGAGCTCAAACCAGCTCTCATCACCATCACTGGTTCCACGTCACTCAAGCACCACTTTATTATGCTCACGACCACATCTTGACAGAGCAACTTCACCTCTCTGTACCGCCAACCATCATCTATCCCCTCGCTGCTCATGAAGAGAGAACAGGACGAACTGACCACCTTTACTGACCTGTCTGCCCTACGATAACAATCGACTTCCTACATTCTCATCCTAACACCTGATCCTTTGTACCCTCAATCATGTCCTGGCTCTGGCGGGGTACCCAATCGGCAATCTTCTTCTATCTCTCCTGCGTTCCATGCTCCGAATTTGCATATCGTCGACGCCGCCGAAAGAATGCCGCTCGCTCTAAGGCGGAAAAGGAAACGAACCAAGATCCGTATCCGCATCCGGCGCCGTTCAGTACAAACGCCTACTGGCGAGAGGAAATCACAATGGGGCCGGGGCCGCCGCAGAAGAATGGGAAGGTTCGTCGAGAACAGGAGCGGAAGCGTTGGGGAGGTCGGGGTACCAATGACAAAGAGAACCAGCGAGGCTTGACGACCGGAAACAGTGCCGACACGGGAGCGAGCAGTGCAGATACCGTCGTCGCTCGGGATTCCTTGCAGGGCGTTGCCGAATTGGATCAGGAGCGAAGGAGCGGGGATAACTGGAATAGAAGGAGGTATCAACGAGAGGACGAAATACTCTGGGGGTTTGATGATGCGAGTGAAGATGGCGTAGGAGGTAGTAAAGACTACACTAACGTACGGAATCCATCAGTCAACGACCTGCATCCACCTGTAGTCAGTACAATCTCCACCAACCACAGCGAAACACGATGGATGCTGCAACCACCGCCCAGCGCGAAGATCATGGAAGGCAAGGTGCAAGCGAGCCGGTCTCGAAGTACAAGCGGAGGTAGCAATGGGAGTATTAAAAGAGGAGGACCTGGCTTGGGCCGACAGCTGGGGGAAAGGACAATGGAGGAGAAGAGACGGAAAGGGCAAACATCGCAGACCGAAAGTCCTGCCATGAGCCGAGTCACAATGGAGGAAACGCCCATGTCCAATGCCACGAAACGCGGTCAACGGCATGATAGAGATCCAGACCATGCTCGTCGGCCAAGGAAATCAACAGAATCCCAAAGCTCCAGCGGATCCAAGCAAAAAGCCGGAGCACCGTCCCCCAACATCACCCACGACGACTCGCAGACCTCCGACCGCTTGCCGCCTTCAACGTCCACGACGAAGCCTTCAGCAGGATATGTGTTTCCGGCACAACGCCCTCAACTGCAATCGATCATTTCTTCAACCGGCATTTCTCCCGTTCAATCATCTCCTAAATCCCCAACGAAACAATCTCTGCCCCTCCGCCCGCCTCTGCCCTTGAGCACACCAAGCACCTCGTCCCTCCGCGCGCTCCAAGAATTCTCGCCTCCATCGGCTGCGCTCAACAGTCAGCGCCCTGTCTCTATGCCTCCCTCTTCAGCAACCAGGGTTGGCTTACCACCGCCAGACGCACAAGAAGACGAAGCGTTGGAGATACCCGAAGTGGAAACATTCTGGCCGAGCGAGTACAAATTCGGCGCGACCGAGGTCGAAGATAGGAGGCAGCAGAGATGGAGTATGGACATCTAAGTACACGCAGTGAGACACGAGCACCATTCAAATCTGATATGGTCGAAAGCAAGGTGTCACGACGCATACGGCAAGCCTTTCACGATATGCACGATGGTTCGGAGCGTTGGCAGCGATGGCGTTGTACTGCTGGAATCATGGTCTTTTTCGAATTATGGCGTTGACAGTGTACTCCTCAATGAGCGTTTGCTTCTTCTGCTTTTCACACATCCTCTTTTTCTAGCCGCATTAATTGTGGAGCAAGTGTAAGGTGTTTGCCCCAAGACCGAATGCAGGTGGACCCCCTGGAATGGGTCGGTCAGTCACGACATGGACATTCGATCGTTCCTTGCGCAAAAAGGTCAAGATCATCGAGTGAAGTCACCGTCGTCGCTCGAGATGGGCAAAGAGACTACTATCAAATACACCACACAAGGCCGATCTATGTATTCATAGCACCATCCATTTACCAGCGCATACTCTAGGATCCACCTGTGGATGTGTCTAGCGTACGAGGTGACGGATCTTCTGGCCGGGTCCAACCGAGTTCAATGCATTATCGACATCGATCTATAGATAGAAGAGGCTGAGGGGTGGGACACGTAAAACAGCAAAATTTGCCGTGGGGAAGCCAAGTGGGTCCGGAGCTACACTAAAAACAGGTTAACGCCGGTCAGCCGAAGCAGGCTAACGGCTAGAAAGGCGGCACTGGCCCACTGGCAGGGATCTTAAGGGGCGAACTAGTGCGGTTTCATTTATTAGCTCCGCCAGAATACACCTTAATAATAAACAGCTGGCCCCTTCGTCTGTTCATCCTTCATCTTACGCGTTCCCTCTTCAACCTTTTTTCTTTTCCTACTCTACGACTCTCCTAGGCAACACTGCCATCACATTCGCTTGATCAATTGCGACAGCTTCATAATATCCCGCTTCTAATACTCTGGAGATTTCCGTCTCTCTGTCGACCATCCAAAAACCACCACAAACACCAAAATGCGTTCCTCAGCTCTCCTCACCGTGCCTATGGCCGCCCTGGCATTCGCTCAATCATCCAGCGTTGACACCTCATATGTAAGCCTTCCATCCTCCTCATTACCAAACCAACTGCTCAATCACTATCGCCCTTTACCTCGATAATGTGAACAATCATACTAACCACCTCCCTCTACCAGACCAATGGCTTTACATCCTACACCTCCCAACTCAACTCCCAGGGCGTCATCACCGGCATGCCCTCCGTCGTCACCTCCCAGCCCGTTCCCGTCACCACCCAACCAACCGTCGTCACCATCCAACCAGCCGTCGTAACGACCAACACCGCCGTCGCCGAGACCATCCCCGCCGGTCCTCAAGGCATCCCAGCCGAAGTCAACGGCACAACCCTCGTTTCCTCCGTCGTGGCTGGTAGCGCTGGCTCAGCTTCCCCCACCGGCGGCGCTATCGTTCCCGGCGGCAGCAGCAGCAGCAGCAGCGGAAACGGCACGAGTGGTGGGAATAGCACCGTCCCCGCCGGCACACGTACTGCCACATCTGGTGGATCAACTGCTACATCTGGCTCCGAAGAATCGACTCCTACTGGCGAAGACGGCGCACAGAGCACTTCTGCGTCGGGGGGTGCGGCCCCGACGGGTGGCGACTCTGGAAGCGGTGCTGCGGGTTTCTTGCAGCCTGTGCTTGGCTTGGGCATCGCGGGTGTGCTGTTTGCTGCTTTCTTGTAGACACTATACCCCTGTCCGATGGAAATTTCCTGGTGGGTGCAATGAGTTTCTGGAGAGAGGTCGCGGTCAATGTGTTTCGATCTTTCCGAGGGTGTTAGCTGCCTTCAAGGCGTGGCGTATCTACTGTCCTAATCTGGCATGGTTTGCTTTTTAAAAGTACTCGGCTTGTCCTGGCAGCCTAATCTTCGTGGCATTTCTGCGGGCTCAAAGTAAGGGGACGGGACGCATGAGGTGCCTTTTATCGATCTGGTGGGATGTTGTAGGTAGATCACTGAAAAATGGTAATAGGTGTAGACATCTTCATCCCCTTCGCTGTTCTCTTTGCACCATATGCAAAACTCTGCGATGGTTCTCGTCCTGGTTCTCTTTTTTTTTTTTTGGCAATAATTTTTCCCCTCCGATATCGTTTCCAATACCTACCTACCTACACCATAACAAAAATCAACTCCCATCAGATTCCCATGTCTCATCACCTGTGTCCCATAAAACGCTTCGGTCCCCAACCTACCCTAACCATGTACCACTGCTCTAAAATCAACGTCGTCTCCTATTTCACTATCGCATCTCACGAATTTCCTTGTGTCTGTCTGTCCAGTATTGCGAGCCCTACCCGAAGGTAAAGTAGCATTGATTTGTCGCCGTACTCAAGTTCGCCGAGTATCTCTATTCTAAGTTTCTCTCTCCTCTTACCGTTCGCTCCACGCCTTCTCTCCTCTCCTCTCCTCTCCTCTCCTCTCCTCTCCTCTCCTCTCCTCTCCTCTCCTCTCCTCTCCTCTCCTCTCCTCTCCTCTCCTCTCCTCTCCTCTCCTCTCCTCTCCTCTCCTCTCCTCTCCTCTCCTCTCCTCTCCTCTCCTCTCCTCTCCTCTCCTCTCCTCTCCTCTCCTCTCCTCTCCTCTCCTCTCCTCTCCTCTCCTCTCCTCTCCTCTCCTCTCCTCTCCTCTCCTCTCCTCTCCTCTCCTCTCCTCTCCTCTCCTCTCCTCTCCTCTCCTCTCCTCTCCTCTCCTCTCCTCTCCTCTCCTCTCCTCTCCTCTCCTCTCCTCTCCTCTCCTCTCCTCTCCTCTCCTCTCCTCTCCTCTCCTCTCCTCTCCTCTCCTCTCCTCTCCTCTCCTCTCCTCTCCTCTCCTCTCCTCTCCTCTCCTCTCCTCTCCTCTCCTCTCCTCTCCTCTCCTCTCCCCTCCTTCCCGATACTCCCGCTTCCATTCCATTCCATTCTTTCCAATCATACAACACATCATCTCGTATAAATCGGTACAATCTTTCTCTTCCGTCAACTCTACTACACTCCCAGCTGCTGTCAGAATCCAAAGCTTGATTGTACTTATATCTAACTTCGCCCGCGTGCATGACTGGATGACTAGATCCCTTGCCCCCTTCTTTCTTTTGTTTGGTGGATGATAATGGAGACCCGGGTGTGAAGATGGGAAGAGCGAAGAGGGGGTTGTGGGTTGTGGGTTTCATCTCCTCCATATAAATCTTATACGCTGCCATCAATCACCACTACACGACAACCGCACGAACTAATCCCACGCGGCCATTATTCAACCGTTTTTCTCCTCACAACCCAAAACACCGATACATCCACCTCAAACTAGAGAAATCCAAGTAGCACAGCATATCCTTCCCACAAAACCAAAACCAACGCTCCCTTCTCTGGTAGCTCACACAAGCGCACAGACAAGGAAACAGGAGAACAAGAAAAATGTCAAATTAAACCCGCAGCCAACACTTTAAATACCATATCCAACCCACTAAGATGATTTCCATACCATAAAAGCCCCCGCCCGGTGTTTAGATATTGATTTGCGGCTGGTTTATATATATTGCACTTGTTCTTTTTTTTCTTTTTTTTCTTTTTTTCTTTCTTTTTATCGATTCTTGTATCTTGATCTATAACCCACTTTCTACCTTAAACTATAGCCACTTTCCATCCCAAGCTATAACCACTTTTTATCTCACCTCAACTTATATACAATCCCTTCAACTCCACTTCTTTATATCCTTACTATATCTATCTTTACCTATTATCTTTACCTCTTTCTATCCTATCCTATCCTACGAACTCTATCCTCCGATCTTTTAAATCCCTTTTTATCCTCTAACCTCTATTTACAATTCTATCTTAACACTATTTATTTCCTACCCCCTTTTATTCTATATATTATACCACTATCCTCCTTTTATCACCACTACTCCACAACCACTACCCCACTCCTCTATTTCCCCTTTAAAAACCCCTGCACCTCTATTTTCCAAGAATACTCTATTATCTTATGCAATCACAATATAATATAATCATAACACAACCGCATACAGAGACGGATTCAAGAGGCACTTTGTAGTAAATCCGAGAAAAGGCTACAGGATAGGGGGAGATGGTAGATATAGATATCAGATAAGTAGGTAGGTTAGAGGGTGGGTCAGTAGGTTGAAGGGTGGGCAAGTAAGTTAGAGGGTAGATAAATAGGTTGGAGGATGGGTAAAGTGCGAAGGGAAGTAGGTAAAGTACGGAGAGAGATAGTAGGTTAAGATTTATAGTACAGGTAATAAATTTGTTATATAATTTGCAGTATTGGATTAAATAGAATAGAATAGTGATATGATTAATTTAATAAGGGTAGGATAACAGAGGCGAAGACACTTTTGGCGTTTCCCCTGCCAGAGGTAGGTATATTGTCTCTGCTTTGATGAAAACCCAGAGTTCGGTTCAGTATTAATGACTTCACGGGGATTCAGCGGTCTAATTCATTTATCTAGACGAAGCCATGAAATGATAATTGAGAATGGATGTGGCTTCAGTTTTGAATATAGGATGATATGGTGGTGATGATGATGATGCTCATGTTGCTGCTACTTACTTTTGCCCCTGCTGGACCCAAGAAACAATCAAGCCAGTCTGTAGCTGCTATCGGGGCTCTCGTGGTCCCGCTTTCTAGTTCTACGATTCCTTTCACATCATCTCTGCTTCCAGTCTTCCGTCCAAGATGCCATCCTCACGCCCCCACCGATGAAAGTTCGGCATATCATGCGATCCTGTTGATTAGGTCGGACCGTGGTAAGACCCCAAACTACTCTGTAACATTTCGTTCACAGTGCAAAAGGGTTCATGGAACGAACGGTGAGACACCTGAACAATGCATCAGTAATATACTTGTGGGATAAAGGTGTGAGAACTTACGGAGGGCTCTTAGTGAGGTCCGTCTTCAGTATGACAGGCACCCTAGTCATCTCAGTCACATCCTGGATGTACTCGCCTCCTTCTTCGCGAAGCTTGAAGAATTCCAAATATTTTTCCTTATTGGTGAGCTTCTCCTCTGGCAATTCCTTAGCACTCGATGTGAGCTTGGGATCCGACTGTGTACGATGAGGTGGTTGATCTGAAGCCGGCCCGCCTGATGGAGACCCAGGCATGCTCTGTGTGGGGCGCTCGGAAAGTGACACCCCGGCTGTGGCTTCGGTAATTTCAGACATCGAGTCCTCATCGTCGAACAGGTTATCCACATCATCGGTAGACATGGTACTAGACTCGGTTTGCCGGCTCTCCACCTTGGCCAGTGGCTTTTCTGGCTGATTGGGAGCATTTTCCTTCTGCCGGCCCGACCCAACGCGTGTCTGCGGCCGCTCATCTTCTGGAATATATGCTGAAGACGGTACACCCTTCTCCCAGTAGAGCTCAAGTACACGTTCGTTCTTGCGAAACTCCGCTTTTTTCAGGGGCAGCTGATCGCAATGGACGCGCTTCTCAAACCCATATTCAGGGATAAGGACGTCGAATGCCGACTCGTACACGCAGATGACGATCCCCTCGCTAATGAAGTCACCGCCTTGCTCCGTTCGTTTCTTGTCCATGATTCGGCATGACTCAATGTGTACGCTCTGCTCCTGGGCACTCTGTGCAGAGTCTTTCTTAGTGTTGCAGGCTTCCGCCGTCTTCTGCAACGCTTCGATATCCTCGTTGAATTCCAGGGAGCCATTAGATAATGCCACCTCAAGCTGGCGATGCACAACGATGTCGGCGTAGCGGCGCGAAGGGTTGGTGAAATGCGTGTAAAGGGGAAGGTTCAGAGCGAAGTGCTGGTATTGCTCTGGTCTGGCTTTGCTGGCAACGAAGTACTTGGCTCGTTGCATTGCCTTGACCATCAAGGTCTCCATACCCTATTGATCGTTAGCACTATTGAGGGCAAGTAGAGAGAATAGCGGACCTTGCGGATCGCGGCATCCTTGACGTTGAATAAGCTATTTTGCAGAGCGCCGCTGCTCGAAGTATCAATTTCATATCCAATTCGGGTCATCCTCTCAGCAAAGGTCTGCAACCGCCTAGGATTAGGCGAAGCATGCCTACGTAGGAATGCTTTCTCGGGCAAGGCTGCCGCAATCTTCTGCGCAACGTAGGAATTGGCTTTGTGACCTAGTTCTTCTATGATCTCGTGTGCGGGTGTTGAGTCAAATATGTTGTGTTCGACAGGAACGTTCTCGTCGTCAAGTTGGTGCAGCAGCCGAAGCGGAGGAACCTCCTCCGATCGCGAGCCGTATCGAGTCTCCCGGAATTTTTGGGCAATTTTCTACAGAGTATCAGCTTTTGCTAATTTCAGAAACAGCGATAGACTTGATTTACCTTGAGAGTCTGAATGTCGTTCCTGGTGGCACCCTGAAGTTCAACGTCTCCTTCGCCATGGATGACCGCATCAACTTGGTCGTAAGTTACCTTTCCCACGCTCTTGATGATTGCCTTGCCAATCCATGGCTCTTCGTCAACAACGCGGCCGGTGGCGAGATCAATGTTCATAACAACACTGACGGTGAAACGCTCTTCTCCCGGGCTGAGGGAGCATATCTCGGAGGAAAGCTTGGGTGGGAGCATATTGACAGCTCTGTTCATGAGATAAACTCCAGTGCCTCGTTTCTTGGCTTCACGGTCGACTAGGGAATTGGCCTTGATGAAATGTGCTGCGTCTGCAACATGGATGCCAATCTCAACCTTTGCGTCACCAATCTCCTTAACATGGATCGCGTCATCCAGCTCCTCGGTGCCGTTAGGGTCGATGGTGAAGGTTGTCTCGCCGCGGAAATCCCGTCGAGATGCTATAGCCTCTTCGCTTTCGGTGCTGACAGACCACTCATCGAAGCCAATGTTCTTCAGTACGGCTTCTGAAAAGTCATCCGGGCCGAAATTGTTATCTCTGAGCAGGGCGTCCGTCTCCACTTTGAGATCGCCCATCTCACCCAGTAGCTCAACGAGGGTTCCAAATGGATGAAGAGATGTGATGGGCCACCTCTTGATGCAGGCGACGAAGATCCGATTGGCATAATTCTGATGGTTCTCGACAAAGTCTCGCGGTGCTTGCTCGGTGGGTATCGCAATTAGAGGCACGCGCTTGTCAGTTGGCTTGAACCATACGATCTTGGGTTTCTCTGGTTGACGCTCTTGATAATGACGGCCGGAATTACCGTCTCTTTGTTGCCGTTCCGCTTCTTGCTTCTCCTTGGTTGCTTGGCTACTGGGTCGTAGAAGACCCAATGTACTAAGAGGCTGTTAGCGTGTGCCGGTGTTGAGCAGCTTGACAATCTTACCCAGAGAACATCTGGCCAGCAACTCTTTCGATGACGGCGACTACGTGACCTGCATAAAGTGGCTTCTGTTCGTCGTTGACTTCTTCTTCTTCCATCAATAGCAGGGTTTGGCCCTCCACTTCGACATCATCATTCTTCTTCTGTGTGGGCCGCTGTCTCAAGCTGCCCCTTCTTCTGAGGCCCCCCTCATTCGTTCCAGTTTGCCCACTATCACCGTTGGCAGCTGAATCGCTTCGGGAAGGCTTCTCATTAGTAGTGCTGCTACCACCGGTTCGAGTGTCTGTAATATCTTTGCGTTTCTTCTTCTCCTCCTTTTCACGTTTCTGGCCCCAAACTTCATCTACGTCGAGTAGCTCAATGGCGACATAGTCTCCCTCAAGAGCCCGATTGCGATCTTTGCTGCCGCAGATAAAGATATCCGCGTCGAGGTCGGTCGATGTCACATATGCATCGCTTCGATTCTTTTTGTTGACCCGAAGGATGCCTGAGACGAGCTGTCCGTCAGAGAGGAGGGCTGGCAAGCTTGCTTGAGGTAAATATGGTGTGAACAGCGTCTTTCGTTGTTGCTGGTTGTTTGCGGCCTGGGATTGCCCTTGCTGATTGGCGTTCAAATTGAACTGTTGGCCATTTAGTTGCGCCGCTTGAAGGGCCTGCAATTGATTTAGCTGCAGTGGATTGAGCTGCTGGCCAGGGAACATTTGAGGCTGCTGAATCATGACTTGGCCCTGGGGCAGCTGCACAAGCTGCGGCTGATTTGGAAACTGGAACCCTCCTATCGAGCCAATCGACTGGTTCATTGATCCTCGGACCCTATGACCAGGCTGAAATACGTTGGCATTGGGGTTCTGGGGCGCCGAGAAATTGCCCATGCTCGGTTGCTGATGCTCTTGCGCCTGCTGTTGGCTATTGTTTTGCTGTCTCCAGTTTGAGTCAAAATTGCGCGAAGAGGTTCGGCCATGACCCTGGCTACCTCGGCGCTGGAAGTCCGACTGGTGGCCTAGATTTGCGCCGGCATCGTTGGTCGCCATAGGTGGCGGGAATTGGAAGCCACCGGCACCGCGTCCTTGAGGTCCAAGACCACGTCCACCTCCCACTGCCATACTCTGGCTTCTACCATGGCCAGGAACGACTCGATTGCCTGCATTACCTGCACGGCTGCTTAGACCAGCACCAGAAGTTGGTGCCTGAGGCTGTTGATTCTCCGTACCTTTATCATCAGATCCGGCTGGGCTGTCTGAGCGAGTGGTAGCGCTGGTTGGAGAGGCACCAGAGGCACCTGGAATGGGAAATTGGAAACCTGAGGTTGTCCGCTTTTGCTGGGCAAGCTCGGCGGCCTTCTTCGCCTCTGGCAGAGCGAGGGAATGGCGGCGTTGGTGCCCACCGCCTGCAGCTCCTCCAGCACGTCCGCCTCTTTGAGAGCCGTTTTCGCGATTCTGATTACCCGTGTTCTGCTGGGAATATTCGCTAAAGGCTGAACCAGAAGCGCCAGCGGAAGGGGCTGGAGGGGGGCCCATGCCCATGTTAGGGAGTGCCGACTGATTACGGCGATGTGATGAGGGCTGGGAAGGGGCATTCATAGGAACGGCTAGTTGCTGCTGCTGTTGTAGCTGCTGCTGTGGAAATTGAAAAGCATTTGCATGCGGGGCCATGCCAGCCATGCTGACTTGGGCTTGTGGTCCCTGTTGGGTAGGGAAGTTGACGGCGGGAAGTTGATTCTGCTGCGGAATCATGCCCATTTGGACATACTGTTGGTGTTGGGCAGCGATGTGCTGTTGCTGCTGCTGTAGAAGTTCGATTTGTTGCTGCAAAGCAAGTTGTTCCACTGGTCATGTCAGTGAACATGTCTTGCCCGCATTAAGCGGTCCGAGAAGCTACTTACTGATCATGGGGGTCATCTCGGATGGGCTGCGCCTGTGGGCAATGTGCAGTCTTCGGCCAGCAGGTCCAGAGACTCCATTGTGACCTTGTTGATCCATGATTGTGGTCGCCGGGTTGCGTGGAAGAATGGCTGATAAGTATCCAGGAGAAAGCGGCTGGGAACGACGGGTTCGGCGATGGACGAAGTGGCCCTTGGAGTTTGGCTACAAGGTTTGGAGCTTGTCAGGCTTTGGGGAAAGAATGCCGATGACGTAGGACTGAGGTGGTCCAAAGCCCAGCAAGGAGAGAAGACGAAGTATAACCAAGGATGTATTTATGTTGACGTTGGGAACAGCACGCCGTTGAGGTCAGATTTTTCCCCGCAAAAAGGACAGCGTTTTTATCGATTGGACGGTGAGACACTTGCGATAAGTGCGACGGCGGACAGTAAAAGGTGCTGGGTCTAGATTGAGGAAGGAGAGATGGAGAAGGCAGAGAATGACGTTGGGGGAAGGAGTGATGGTGAGAGACGAAGGAGTGCCGTTGGAGATGATAGAGACTAGCAAATGCTCCTGAATTTCAGTGTCCGAGGCTTGCTTTTTTGCCGCAGACTTTGGCGGGCGTGTAATTGTTCGGAGTGGGCGGGATGATGTAGTAGGCGCTCACTCCTCTCGAATTCGCTATTGTTGCTGATATGCCTCACGCAATGGTCCAAATGGATGACGGCTATCACGCATTAGATCTCTATCATGTGTCTCTCGGCATGTGCCAGCAGAGTTGTCATTAGACCTTCACCATTGACCTCCATCACTACTTCATTGTATGAACGAATACTGAATACCACATTGTGAAGCTCCGAATTAGCATCTACATATTGAGACCCCCGAGTCAATATCATCGTGACGGATAACGGTCAGCGGCTCCCCGCAAATCTTCTCCATCAAATGCAGAGTCACATCATGTCAACCAGCACTGCGTTTAATTCCCAATCCTGCTCGAATCCTCACATGTCTTGGCAACCCCCGCGGAGTTAATTTCTCCGATCCGCTCCCAGAACGGCCTAGCGCGAGCTGATTTATCATCGACAGACTCACGTTACCTCAAATGACCCAACAATAAGGTAGCACTGTACCCAGCTCTTACGCTCAACAGTTGCTACAATATGTATCGAGGCTAGAAGACTGTCCTTTTTCCAGACCTGGTACTCGCTGCTGTTGCCAAAGTCCTCTTTGCCTCATCATGATATGCGTGACCCGCGTTGCAGCGCGTCCAATCCGTTTTCACATACCTCGAACCCTAGCAGACCCACCCCAAACAACCTCGATCGTCATAGCCTAAATCTATTAGGACCGTCGCTGCCCTTGAACATCTCCGTAATCTCCAAAATCGCTCGCAATGGCTGTGGCAGATGTCAGTCCATGGAAAGCTGCCAAGGATAGCCCCTCCCGGCAGCTGCTTTGGGAGCTGAGTCGGCTCGCTCTCGCCGAACAAGAAGAGTCGTTGGAGAGACTTGATCAAGCATGCCGTGAACGAGGCGCGGTCCTTAAGAGTGCTCTGGATGAAGCTGCTTCCCGACATGACAAGGTCCGCAAAGACGCCGAAGCAGAGGGAGCTCGAATCGAACAGGAACGTCAGCAAGCCAAAGCACGGAGGGAGGCCGAGCACAGACAACAAGAAGAGCGTGAAAGGCAGGCCGAGGCAGAGCGTGAGAGGGTTGCGAGGCAACGTGCCGCCACCGAAAGAGCCGAGAGAGCTGCAACCCTAGAACGCGAAGCGGAACAAGCTCGTGTAAAGGCCGAGAAGGATCGTCAAGATGCTCGGAAAGCCAAAGCGAAACAGGAAGAAGAGGAAGCGGCAGGCCGGAGGAAGGCGGAGGAGGAACGAAAAGCCAAGGAAGCGGCCGTTGCTGCTGCTGCCGCTCAACGCTCGATCCCTAGAACGCAGCCTGCCATGTCTACGACGGGGCAGCCCGTTGCAAATACCTCCCAGCGGACTCGTCTGGATCCTGAGCGGGAAAAGGAGCACCAGCGATATCTCGAGATCCACAAGACACTGAAGGAGTTACGCCATTTCATGGACCAGCAATCCAAACAAAACCCTACACTCAAAGCGAAAATGGGAGACATGAGACGAGGACTTAGGAAGTCTGTTGGACAGTTGAGGGAAGGTCGAGGAGCGAACATCAAGCAAGTAGGTGCACCCTTAGCCAAGGTATCTGATACGACAGCGATCCTGATATGTGAATAGAATAAGGCGATCTGGGACACTCTTGGGGAAGCGCTCACGTCGTTCCCCGAGCCGAAGATCAGCCTTGCGACCCTGATTGCTCGGCCGATACAGGACGTGCAAGCACCGGCACTCTTCGTCTATCTTCTTAACCATTTCGCCAAAGCAGTCATCGCCCAGTTTATCAAAGAAGCAGCCGTGTCACCGACCATCGCCGATCCCATAGGCACCGCGACCGTCAATGTCTTCGCCAAAGACGAACACCTAGTCAACGGAATTTCCCTCATCGACATTCTCATAGCGAAGTTTCACAGGGTCTGCCCACCTCTTTTCGGTATGTACGGCTCCGAGAGCACCGACCAAGGACGAGAGCGCCTCGGGTGGTGGCGCGAGCAATCAGGTGGGCCCTGGGTTGGGACTCAAATGCATCAAGACCGGATGACCGGACTCGGGGCGGGCTACGCAGCGATCAGTTTGCGGAATTTCGAAAACAGCAGGATGACGAATCCATACCCCCCTTACCACTACTGGCGGACTTTGACAGGGGTACTGAATGTTCCGGGTGGGCAAGTTACGGACACGCATTTGGTTCTGCTCCGGGCGCTGCTCGCAAACAGCGAATCGAGATTCTTGATGGCTTATGGAGAGTCAGCAAAGCAACTCATGCGATTTGCAGTCAACGAGTATCCGAAGCGGGCACCGAAGGGTTCAGTCGCAGCGACGCTTTTGTCAAACCTTGGCAATACGTGGAAGAAGGACAAGAAGCTTTATTTATGAATGATGGTTTCTTTGTCGATTGTGATGTATGGGAGTGTTCTTGGGTAGTCATGCCCTTCATAGCGAGGCGTCTAGAGCGCAGGAATCGTGCACCATCGTCATGAATCATGTCGGAACCAATAGATAGGACATTCGACATGAAATAATTCAACGTTCAAACCTTACCTCTAGTCAGTAGAGTTGCCACTCGACACCTCGATTGATACCCAGACACCCCCCTTAGTAACTGTTCATGGATTTCCCCACCAGATTTGAGATCTTCTGCTGTACTCTGTAGATCTCTTGACAAAACGCTTTCCATCCTTACAAATTCTTTGTGTCTTTGACTTGTTCTCGGCTTGTTGCCTCGTTTGCTGTAGAGACTCAGAGATGGCCCCAAAAGCAAGAGTGATCATAGACACGGACCCAGTATGCTCGTTCCATCTCCCTTGCCTTCAAAACGTCAACTGATAGTCGGAAAGGGTAACGACGACGTCCTCGCGCTGCTATATGCTTTTGCATCAAGCCCCGAAGAAATAGAAGTCCTATTAGTCTCGATAGCATTCGGGAATGTCAGCGTCCAGAGGTTCGTTGCTCTGGATCCGTGATAGTCCGATTACGTCGTATTTACTGTTCCTTCAGTTGTCTTCGCAATGCTGTTTCCATGTTTCATGTCATCGAGAAGGAGATGCGCTGGCGGAAAGAGCTTGGCCGACCGGAAGGATTTGAAGCTCTGAAGAAATCCAAACCCGTCATCGCCGTTGGTGCGGACGAGCCGTTGGGTGGCGAACGCATGCAGGCTGCTTATTATCGTACGTCTGCTTAACCGTTCTGGATCTACCTGATCAGTGAGCACTGATGTTCCTTCTATAGATGGAGCTGATGGCCTCGGTGACGTTCACACCAGCGTAATCTCTCCCTCCCAATCTGCACCCCCCATCCCACAACTAACCACTTCCCCAAGCATCCCCATCATTCCAGCCCCTCCGAAACATGGCAACACCTCTTCGACCGCCCTCCCCCCGACACAGTCCTCTCTTCCACCTCCGCCACCAAAACCAACTCCACCTCCCCCACCTCCCCCCTCTTCACTCCCTCCTCCTCCCCCTCCCACCTCGAAATCCTCAACATCCTCGACCGCGAACCACCTAACACAATCACCCTCATCGCCATCGGCCCCCTCACCACCTTCGCCACCGCAGCCGCCCACTCCCCCACCACCTTCCTAAAAGCGAAATCCCTCCTCGTCATGGCCGGCGCTATCTCCGTCCCCGGAAACATGACTCCCGTCGCCGAATTCAACACCATTGCCGACGCCATCGCCGCAGCAAGAATCTACGCCCTCACGTCCCCGGACCCGGAAAGCACCATGCCGCCTTTCGGCTCGGCGACGTCATTGAAAGATTATCCGCCCAAAGAAGAACTCGGCGAGCGGAGATTACGCATCGTGAAATTCCCATTGGATATCACGACGGGGCATTCGTTGCGGAGAGATGAGGTTGAAGCGAAGGTGAATCCGTTACGGGAAATGGGATCGCCGTTGGCGGAATGGGTGATGGCGTTTACGGAGCATAGTTTGCAAACGACGGAGTCGCTGAATACGGGCCATGAGGTTGGTGGGGGCAGTACGTGGATTAGTCTTCATGATCCCGTTGTGCTTTGGTATGCGATTGCTACGGGGGGAGAGGAGAAGGAAGGGTGGGAGGTTGTGAGGGGGGAGGATGTTAGGGTTGAGACGGTGGGGCAGTGGACTAGGGGGATGTGTGTTGTTGATCGGCGGGATCGGATCAAAGGGGTAGAGGGGGAGGGGGAGGTGCAGGGGGATATGGGGGATTGGTTGAGTTGGAGGAAGGGGAATAGAGTTGATAGGTGTGTGGGGACGCCGGGGGAGAGGGTGTTGGCGGGGGTATTGTTGGGGACGGTGTTTGGGGAGTAGAGGTTTGAAATAGGAGGAGATTCGAGATGCGATATGATGGAGACGAGTAAATGAGTACTTGTGTTAGACGGACCATGATGATATTCAGGTAAGATTGTGGTCGTTCAGTCGTATTTTGTGAATGTAGATGTGTGTCTCGTTTCTTAGCTATCTATTGATTTGGAAAGCTTTCGGCTTCGGCGTCGGGTAAGCTCTGGAAAGGGGTATCTTGTCGAGCAATAGCATAACCATGGTCGCGAAGAGGATGTAAGAAACTTTGTGAACTAATCAGCACAGACGTATTGCCGCTATTGAGCTTCTAGTGGTGTCTGCATATGTCACATTGCCTCAACGAAAGAACCATCATCATCACAACTAAATACTCACAACCCCCCCTCTAACCCTCACCTCCCCAACCCACATCTCCCTCACCCCCACATCCCCCACCTCCTTATTCGCATGAAACACAATCCTCTCCGCATCCGGACTCACCTCCGCCCCACCGGGACTCTTCAACCGTCCCCCAAACCCCCCACTCACCAACAACGGCCTCTTCGCCTTGACATACGGCCCCAAAATATCCCTCGCCGTCGCATAGCTCGTATCATAGAGTTCCGTATTATAGCAATTACTGCTGAAAAACAATATATACAGTTTTTCGCGGGCGGAGTAGGCGAGACTGGGCGCTTCGACCAACGGGCCATCGTATTCGCTTCGGTCTAAGATCGTGGTCGCGGGGCCTAGGAATGAGGTTCCGGTTCGAGGGTTCAGAGGGGCGATTTGGAGCGGGGTGGGTTGTGAGGAGTCGGCGTTTCCGCACGGGCCGCCGCCGCCGAGGGAGTTGCTGTCGATTTTCCAGGTGAGGTAGAGGGTGCCGGATATGGGGTCGAGGAAAGGGGAGGCGTCGATTGCGCCGCCGGCTTTGAGGTCGCAGATTAGAGGGGTGGGGAGTGGGGAGTAGGGGCCTGTTATTGTGCGGGAGGTGGCGGCGCCGACGCAGTGTTTTGATTCGGAGGCGCGGGAGGTGCCGGAGAAGTAGAGGATGAAGAGGCCGTTGGTGGGGAGGCGGGTTATGGAGGGGGCCCAGATGTTGCCGGTTGTCCAGCTGGGGAGGTTTGGGAGGGCGTCGTGGTTTTGGAGGATGGTCCAGTTGGTGGTGAAAGAAGGGGAGGTGGCGATGGGGATGTTGTGCTTGCCGTTGGTTGTGGAGAAGGCGTAGAAGGTTTTGTCGACTTCGAGGAAGGATGGGTCCGGGAAGTTGGAAGCGATGGCTGGACGGGTGGAGATGGTGCGTTTGGAAAAGGGGAAGGAAAAGGAGGGTAGAGAAAGGTAGAAGAAGAGGACTAAAAGAATGTGTGGGAAATACATTTCTTGAAGAGGGGGTGAAATATCTTCAAAAGGAGCGACGCCAAAGAAACGCTTACTTTCTTGTTCCAAAAGATGGTACTATAATGTGGCTTTATATACAGCAGTACATGATACGAAAGAAGGATCTAATACACTGCGTGCCGTGATTGCAGGATGAGGGAGGCAGAAGCCGAGTTCCTCCCTGCATAGAAGCAGATCCGTGTGGGGCACATTACCCAGTATCCACTGCACAGTCCTTGAAAATAGGATCAAATCAAGCATTGCCTACATGATCAGCGGGTGGAAGAGGCTGCGGTATTTTGAGCTGATGTCGACACTGTGCTGCTAACTGCTGAAAGAAGGAAGAATGCTAGGCCAAGTTACTCAGCAGTGACTGCCAAAGAATGACAGGCATCGGTCAGACTGCCCAGCAGCGAAAGCGCCGTGAATTTACATCTGCAAGACGGCATTGCAACGGGTCGCAAAGAAGCTGAGACATTCAGTAGCCTTGGCAGCCGGGAACAAGAGTTTGGTGTTTCGTGGCGGGCCGGGGATGCTGTGCAATGAGAAAGGCATGAAGAGCAGCATCTTCAATGAGGCTAGCCATTGCAAAGCAGCTGCTCTGATGAATGTTTCGATTATATCGAAAAAGTGAAACTAGCCTTACATTGAGGCGTTGTCACACAAAACTTAGCGAGGAACAGCAGCTTTATGGTCGAGGCTGGATAAGAACCTCAGCCACGCAAGCTCATCGTCACTGTAACGAGCCCACAATCTCCTGAGCAAAATTGGGGCTCATCTCGTTTTGCCTATTTGCCTTGCTGACTGAAAGTCGCAGTACTCCAGCTTGGAAATTGAATGAGAGATTCTGCAGATACCATGTACAGCAAAGCGCATAACTCGGTAGCGATTCAAGGGAAACGACAACAGCTATGGGCTGGATGAAGTGCCCGAGGGCATCCAATGTCATGACTGCATATGACGCCTGACGGATTGAGTAGAAGATGGGAGCTTTCTCGCTTGAAGGTGATGGAAAAAGCATCGAGATGTAGGTATGTGACACGGAAGGCAGCGAGCTGAAAACAAAGGGTCGCACAGCCATACGTTTCCTCCCAATGCATGCGGCGCATTCTCATGCTTGTGTGAATACATCCCTTCTTGGAAAGGGAGAAACCAGATGAGGCTTATCTTTTCCCCATTGAATGAGTGAATTGAACCTTATTCGGATCCCTGCTGTCGGCAGAGCAAAAGATGACCAGTGACATCATAAGGGGTTCGACGCTACGTTTTGATTCGCTAAAGGCGTCAAATCCTTCGTACTGCCGCTATGGAATTGTATTCGAGGCCCTTGAACCCCGCAGAGATGGACTCTTTCATCCAATACTATGATCCATGTTTCCGTTTATCGTTCATACAAAAAGTTCCCGCGCCAGTTGCGATGTGTTCGACACAGTACCACCTGTAGATACCAGTCCTCGGCATCAAATTGGCCCACTATCATCGACATTCTCAAGCCGAATGTCGTAGAAGATGACGATGCCCTGCCTGACGGCGATGGGAGTGATGCCTATCAGAACAAAGAGGAGACAAGAGAGCGGTGGGAAGTACCGCGTGTCCCACTAATGGATATCTCTGTTAACGGTACGTCTTCATGGAGAGTCTTTCTAGTGATGATAAGCCCCCATCAGGTTGTCTGCATCTTAGATCTTTGGCTCTACGTTATAAGCTTTTCATGTTTTTGCAAGATAGTAGGCATGATTCTTTCACGGCTTCATTCCCAAGCTTGCCCACATCTACTAACCCCTTCACCGTCCGTTACAGGACTCACTCCATCTCAAATCTATGCCGACTGGGTCTCTCCTCTCTCTTACTACATACGTATGGACAAAGACCCTAAAGCCAACCGGAACCTCGCCTGTTTCCTCCGCCACCGTGGCCCTCCAATCTTGCCATTCAGCGAAGTCGTTTACGTGGTGCATCCATACCTGACGACTCGTATCTTTAGCAAGGATACTGCTCCCGAAGACCTGAGTCAAAGAAGTTTCGACCGTATTTCTAGAGCTTTCAGTGGGGAAGACGTGAGCACATTCTTAGAATTCAAGACTCCGTCTATTGCTGATGTTTCACGTGTGGGATTAGATTGAAGGAGCAAGGATCCTAACTTCTATCTTCCGTCCGTCGCCCCAACCCTTCGCCTAAGGGCTTCAAAATCTGATGTGGGTCTAGATAGCCCTGCCAATCTACGCGCGGTACCAAGCAATGTGGCTGCCCTCGGGACGATATTTATAAGGTCTCAGGTTACGGTATGTTCATTGCTTCCTCTAAAACGCGTGATGTCCATGGTCGGCTGAGGTTGGCACCTCTAAGGGGGAAGGACCCGACTACAAGAATTGCTGGGCTCGCAGCACCGCCTGGGCACACGCAAAATATCTTAAGATGATCGAGAAGCAGTATGATGCCGTTTCGGAAAGTATTGGCAATGCAGTAAGCCTTATCGGTGCCGACAAGCACAGGAATGGGGAGTTTGAGGAGCGATTTAGGGAAGAATTTGAGGAGCGCTTGATTAATGAGTCCTTGGACGAAATCTATGGCGATGAGACAAAGGGACAGAAGGATCAACCCTAAGGTCATTCGCGCTATGCACATATCAAGTATGAACGAGAGCACAGCGTGCGGCCAGCCAAGCTTGAAGTCTGGAGTTCGTTGACTTACATGATATACTGCACTTCTTGGTATTGGTTCTGCTGCAATGACAAAATGCATTTCGTGAAATATCAAGACGGAATACTAAAAGCAATGGAGTCTCTGGCTGGTGGTCTTCCCGGTCAGGTACGTAACTTTCCGGCCGGATCTAAATCCTTTAGATACGAATGAATGCCATTGACGAACCCGTCCAGAAACAGTATAGTAATCTATCCAGCGAGACTTCTTCAACTGTGAGGTAGCATGGAACATGCGCGCAAAAATCCCGGTTCGACGATATCTTCGACTTTCCGTTGGCAGTTTACCAACCCATACTCCAAAATGGCGATCCACATCCACAGCAGTAGAAAAACGTCTACCAGAAGAAGAAATATGAACCCTTGATACCCGACCTCGTCGAAGATGATCCCTCTATCATCGAAGGTGACGGAAGCGACGGATATCTCCCCAAAGATGAGATCGGAGAACAATGGGGCGTACCCGCAGCTACGCCGCTATTAAATGTCAATATCCCTGGAACGGCACATATGTCCATCTATTTTCCTGTAATATACAGACCTTTTTCGCAGGAAATGCAGTAATCCATCGTAGTGAATCACACTTTCTCTCGATAGAAATCTCAATACTCCCTTGGATTCGAATGCTTGGTCTTGAATTCCACATACTCATATCCCTATGATGCAGCCGTTCCTCTTCTCAGAACAATTCAACATCGACGATGAAATCCCTGTTTCCTACTACCTCCGCATAACCTCCGCATCCGACGGCAGTAAACCCACTGCCCGCCTGCTACGCCACCGAGCCACTTCTATCCTCTCCTTCTGCCAAATCGTCCTCGTTCTGTATCCCTGTGGATATACGATTTCCACGCCAGCCGGGAAAAACCTCCCGATATCTTGCAGAAAGGCTGGGACCGCGTTCTAAGAGCTGTACAGGGCGTCGATGTACGTGTACACCTTTCAACTCCCGAGGGTCAATTTCGCGGGTACTTAGTTAGTGGTGCGCTGTCTGTAGCTTCAAGGGGCACAGATATTGGGCGCTACTTTGTGGGATTGCATTTGCATGAATACGGGGGTATTTGTTTTGTGATAGATAGAATAGACTGATATTGGTGGGATGAAGATACTCTGGAAAATCTGCGTGATATACCGTATAATATGGCTGCCTTCGGCGCGTTGGCTAGGAGATATGTCTTTGAAAGTTTCAAAGAGAAAGGCAGAGGTTACGAGACTTACTTACCGACTTGAATGCAAAGGACCACGGGCCTAGATATAAGGAGTGCTGGGATCGCAGTACCGTTTGGGCATACGATCGCGATCAACAAGCAGTTCAACCGCAGGTATAACTGTTATGGAAAGCGTGGCGATGGCGCTGGAGTATTTTAGTCACAGATGACGCGGTCTTGGAGGATATCCGGGGAGTTAAAAAGGTTGACGATACAGATGTCGATGATTAATGATAGCCGCCATGGTGTCTCAGGACGAAGCGGGTGCTGGGGATTGGGGGAATTGGATAGTCGTGAGAGATGATGGGAAGGTATGCCGGGTAGCTTGTGAAGTTGCCTCTTTTATCTTTTACCTACTCTGATCACCCATTCCCCAATTGACTACGGTCGTCCTCCAACAACACCATCCACAACCTCCTCAGCATCTTCGTCCTCACCCATCCCCACGGCACCTTTCTCTTGATCACTCCCCTTCTGTCGAACATGCTTATCGTACCTTGCATGCCCTTTGCTCAGATCCGCATTACCGAGCTCATGCAGACGTTTGGATGAAGCTTCGTCAGGTATGGCGTCGCCGGTGCCGGAAATTATGGAAGAGGTGGGGGCTTGGTCCCGGACGGACTAGGTATGTATCATCATCAGCAATTCATTTAGTTCGGATGAGGTGATTGGAACGAATGTATGAACGCACCTTGGGCATGTCATTGGTGTTGTCAGCCACACCTGCTAAATCTGTGCTTCCTAGATCGGTGGGATCGTCGGATGAAGTGGTTTGTTGGTCTGGTCGTGGTTTGGAGGGGATGGTACGTTGTGTTGCGGAGTCGGAGGGGACGGTGGTGCCCGAGACGGCCATGTCGCTGAGGGAACCGCCTTGGGGGTTGGGGTCTGAGGGTGGAGACATCTTCTGTATGCGAGTATTTGGAAGTTGAATGGGTGGATTGAGATGGTGGATTTGTTGTGAGACTTGTGGAGTCAACCTCTACGTCATTTCTGATTAATTGATAAGTCGACACATTCCAGTTCGTAGAGTACTCCTTAAAGTACGGCATGTCAACGTTATATTCGTAAGAGACAATTGACCTGCCCTCCTCCAGCCGAACTTCTTCCCTCCGAACGCTACCAGATCGCCGTCGCTCACTATACTATATACTCTTTTACGACTGCTTTAAAATTGATAGTTCTGGTATCGTTCGAAAGCTCTCATTCTGTTCTCTCGACAGTATTAAGTTATTGCCGCGTTCTCCCTAATCTTAAACCTGCTCATGTTGTCCACCCTTACCTCGCCGCCCACCGTATCGCGACGATAGATCTCCCATCGTTCTTTACCGAAGAAGGCTGGAAGAGAATACAGGGAGCTCTCGATGGAACTTTCGTGAGTGCCAGCAGTCTAGATTGGTAGGCGATGGACTACTTCCAGCGGATGAACTGATCCTTGGTCATGACAGCTTCCCGGAACTGCTTTGCTCGCAAGCATATACCGATCGTCTACTACGTTCTAATATCCTGTCCACATTCTGGTTATTAGTTGGTTTCGTGCAGATTCTCACGCCAGTATCCGGCTTCTACCTTTCAACATGGCTGCTTCGAGTACCATAGCATTACGATATGAAACGAATGTGTGTGACGTACTGGTCTCATTGGGGACGACAATGGCCATATTTACCGTCTTTTCTATAAGGTGGCAGCCGATATTTAATCCCCTCCAGCCTACCTTTATTACTTAGTTCCAGCAGTGTTCGGTATCGAGACTGATCACGGAAATAGGACGAGGCTCCTGATCCTAGAGCTTGGCACCCAAGCACAATCTCCTGCTATACCAAATGTAGGGAAGCCGTCGGTGAACAACATGAAGTTGTGCAAAGAAGTTTGCTAGAAGCAACCCTGCATGTTGCGGGTTGTTTCAAGAGCTATCAGCTGTTGAGGAACTTAGCTATGGAAGCAAAGAAACCTTGATTGTCGTCCTCAACAAGATCAAGGGATTCATTGCAGAACAGGGAAGTAATCCGGAAACCAACCCTCTAGGCTTCGTTCCTGCTGTGGGATCCGACCGGCAAAGAGGTGCTGGCCGCATAGGTGTCTATCTGCCAAATATCGCGGCTCTTGATCCATCTGGGCAGAGGGCGCAAGATCAGTAGTAGAGTGGGGTCAAATTATAGAAACTTCCTTCGCTGGACGACTCTTGGGAGTGGCGACAAATGTCTTGGCAGGGAGGTACAAGTCCGCCCTTTCCTAGCATTGAATGCCAACTCGGATGGAAGCTGGCTTCCTTTGCGGCCCGTGTACCTTCAGGAGGCCCAACAGTGCTTAGGACTGCTTAATGTTGATTAAGCATCGTCTTACACAGGTGTGGCTTTCGCTAAGGTGAACGAACCAGGGCTACGAAAGGTGTGCACGTATAACCGGCCAGAGGCTAGTGCTACGATGTCAATCGGGTACGAATATGTGAGACCTCCCTGGTTTGTATCTTGAAACAAGGCCAGTCGTTGGACACCGTAGACCGTCGTCGACACATACTTCAAAAATGTCCTCCGCCCTCATGTTCATGACTCAAGGTATTTGCAAGCTATTTGCATCGAGGAAAAGCTTCGTCAAGGCAATGGTCTCATTCACTGTTCGAACACCCCAGTGCGCTTCGTCGATTTTATTGCATTTCCTTTGGCCCGGCAATACAGTCAAGAGAGGTCTCATGAGGCTCTCTCGATGAGCCTCGGGTCTTGCATAATCTTTAGCTTCCAGTAAGACTTTGAAAGGTTCTGTTCGTCTATTTTCACGTCATTGAATCTGTATATACCTCGTTTGCCGCCGATTCCTTCCTTTGGGGAATTGTCTGAGACCGGTACCCTATTCTTTGACTTATGGTGCATTAGCCCAGCGAGTCCAGGTCGCAACTTGTTACTCTTCAACATATTATGTAGGATGTTGGGTTCTGTTGGTAGGCCCTTTGTCTCTATGGCCCTCGGTGTTGAAATTTACAAGTCATGCCAAGCCCACCGCGTCTCCTAGTTCTTACGTTCAAAGCCAATCTCTCCTTCCTTTGTTGATCTCTAGCGGTCATCCCCAGGCGGCCAGACTTGTCACGTAAGATTCCTGACCCGATGTCGTAAATCCTGCTTTGGCCATCCTGGGGTGCTTAAAGCACATCTTCCTCGTGCTATGCATATTTATTTACCTTCCTTGATCGTAGCTGATTCCTTCGAAGCAAAATTTAGTCGTCTCTTTTCACTTTATGCTTGTTGGTCGTGTGTAGCAATAAAAACTTCGCTGTTGACGGAGATAGTCTTCAGGTTGACCATGGCACCAACACGGTTCTCGCACCACGACATTGGTAGAGCTCGTTTCACTAGAAACGCACTTGGATGGGGTCCACTTTGGGAGCCACGGGTCCTTCAGAGCAAGATGGAACACCCTCACTTTGTCTGTATTATGACCAATAGCTTGATGTTGTACTGGGGCGGAGCTTCAAGCGTCTTTCCGGCTAAAAACATGGTCCGGCTTTAGCTCGCCCCATCGACGATCGGGGGTTCGATGTTCAACTCGAAGTAATCGACAAGATTCGACGCTTCCAGCTTCATCAACGTCATCGAGCATAAGACGCAAAGCGAGTCAACGCCGTCGTCTAAATTATGTCAACCACTACCTCGACCCCAAGGGTTATTGCGGGTTAGCGACATCGTTGTCAACCTGAACGTCATCCGTATCCAAGAAATGAGGATCAGGTGCAATCGAGTGGGAGTCTCAGACAAATTCGTCGCCTATTCGATGTCAATCATGACATCCATCGCCCACCGCAACAACAGGAAAAAGTCGATCGTCGTCAACCTCACCTCGCTTCCTGACCTATACACGCTCCACCATAACATCAATCAGTGCTGAGGACCGTGCGATGAAGTCGATCACTTCCATCTCATTTTTCACATCGTCACATTCATGACATCGACCTCGCCAGATAGTGTTCGAGAAACCGAGGATCAACGATATACATTCCTGGACTGGAATGGAGGCTTGAAAGCCATCGACGATGGATCGGGGACTCCAGGAAGCCCAAATTTCTATAAAAAAAAGCCCATGATTTCCTTCCTTCTCCATCATCATTAGCATCCACAACATCTTCACAAAAATCACTTCAAATAACCAAATTTCCAAACTTGTAGACTCCAGTCATACAAACACCACTCAAAACAAAATGCATTTCTCCACCATCTCCGCCGCTGCTGTCGCCGCCTTGGCATTCATCGCTACCCCCGCCGTCGGTGCAGCCATGCCAGCTGCCGACCTCGCTGCCCGCTCCGCTGAGCTCGACGCTCGTGCCGAGCAACTCGAAGCCCGTGCCGCTCTCCTTGTCTGCCAGCTCGGCGGCGTCAAGGCATGCACTGCTGAGGTAAGGGCCTTTCGTCCGCACCACTTCAAAGATATGACAACTTTCTGATCATGATTTCAACAGTGCATTGTCAAAGGCCACCTCCACGGCGGCTACTGCAGCTCCACCCAGTGAGTTCCAGCATCTAGCCACTGTGCCTATATATTTCGCAATACACCTACACAGTTTGATTTTCTAATACTTCCCTCCTAGGACCTGCGTCTGCAACCACAACGACTAGATATCTCCATCAACACCACCAAGACAAGCATGACGTTCTTTGTCCAGCGATGGAGGCTAAGTTGCTTACTTGCATCAGCGAGTCTTACATCAACATGGGGATTGGGACCTGGATGGCTGGAAGGTTGCCAGACCGTTCGAAAGTGCCTATATGGGGCTGGAGACGGAACATTTTCGCTGCGTTTCTTTAATTTCTGTAGCTAAAGCTGAATATGACACTCGTTCAACACTTTGCACGTTGTTCTACCTTACAATTTCTTTTGTGGGGGTCGCTGTTGCGGAGTGTTTGACTTTTGGCTCGTTTTGACTCCCTCAGGGACTGTACGTGGAGAGGAGACTGGGGATCGAAGAGAAGTAGGATTGAAATTTTCATGTTTTGCGTTTGCCTTCACCCTTATATTGTCCTTCAGACTGATACCCGTCAGGAGTGAAATAGGGGAGAGCACGGGCGCTAGCTAGGATTTTCAGGATATATAATTAACGGTGGGATGTATAGGTAAATGAAAACCGTAATCTCACCATCAGTGGTCACTGGGTCGATGCGGTCTCGCGCTATAATATCGCGCCCCTATGTCAAGGCGAAGAATCTGTACCTCCGCCACAGGACTTCACACATACACATCAACCGTGTCAAAACTGCTGTGGTAATACATGGATTTGCACGCTTTCCCTCTAGCATTGACGAGTATTCTAAGCGGCGTCCTTTGTCGTACAGGACCAGTTGCGGTGACGGTGTACTCAGCGCGTAGTAGCCACAAGCCAGGAGCAGGGACATTCACTTGGCATGAAGCAGGAGAGCGTGGGTGGCGACTTCAAGAAAATGCATCAGGGGTTAGGGTCGCGTTGGACTCAGCATCGCGACTTGGTGGCGCAGAATGCTACTGCTGTCAACCTGTTTGATGAGCCCTTGTAGGCAAACATCAGGTCACCAGCACTGCAGAAGTAGGATCTTGCTAAGACGGTCCGCATACGCATCCAGCTATTGACAAGGACATAGAGGAGGCAGATACATCTCATTGGGAGTCTCTACGGATGTTCACGGATCTAGGCACGTCAGACGAACGTCACCACGGCTTAATTCTCAACCTCCCTCCATACAGAGCCCAAATCTATTCTCCCCTTCCGGATAAATCCAATCTCTATCGGCTTGTCCCCTGCCCTCATTTCCATATGCATCCTCATGCTCCCCATCAAACCACTCATCGTTCCTAAATTCTTTGTCTTTCAAATTCCCCTCCAACTCCCTCCATGCCCACTAGAACGTTCCCAGTTCACCCTCAGTCGGTTCGATATTCCATACTTCCCCTTTCTCCGGCTTCACATTGTCCAGATACCCATCAGATCTTTTCTCCCAAAACTGCAATTCTGGGATCGGCAATCTATACCCTACCACCACTTGTCCGCCGCTTTCTAGGGAGGGTATGCTGATGAAATCCCAATCTTCACGCAGATTGCGAGCCAACCCCCCCCCCCCCCCCCCCCGGGTGGGCGGACGATGGACCTTATAGCCCAATACTGGTGGTCCGCTGTACCGATATTCGTCACGAGAACTACGGAGGTAGGTGAGCACCGAGTCGAGCCAGACAGGTGAAGAGGAGTCTTCAGGAGAAAGAGAACGCTCCAAAGGTGTGCGCCATGTTGAGAGAGCAACGCGCAGGGAGGGCCGAGTGCTACAATTTATTGAGGCATGAATTTGAATGAAGGCATCTGTTGAAGCCAAAGCATCTGGACTCGACTGTGGTAGACAGATGGTAGAAGATGAGACAGTAGTGCGGAGGTTCAGAGTGACTTGGATATCTTCGGGCTTGTGGCTAAATGCAAGATGTCAGCGTCACTTGGGGATCCCTTGAAGATTGCCATCCTTTCCTTCGATACGGCATTCCGATAAAGGGAGAAAAGTCACACCAACAAGATGAATGCAAGCGGTCGCAAGGGAACAGTATCATAGTGGGATTTGACTAAGGGAAGGAGAGTCTGAGTGTCTAACAAGTCCTCCGTATCGTAAGCCTCGGCCTGACATTCTGGTAAACATCACCCAACAGCTTTCCGGCCTCCGTATCGGTAGTCCAGCACCAGCTTACACCAACGTCGATAACCCAGACGATTGGTTTGTCCAATTTATGCAGCAAACCAAAGCCAACGGCGCCAAGGTCGATTTCGTTTGCCTGCACCACTACGCCAAGGAAAACGACGTCGCCTCTGCGGTCGAAAACTTCAAGAAGTATCTTGATGGTGTGTATGCCAAGTACAACCTCCCCGTTTGGGTTACCGAGTATGCGATGGTCGATTACTACGACCTTGATGTCACCAAATACAGAGTGCCAGATGCAGCGATCCAAGAGCGTTATGTTACTGAAAGCGCGGCGATGTTGAAATCGTTGAGTTATGTGGAACGGTTTGCGTGGTTCGCGATACCGCAGAATGATGCTCAGCCGCCGACCAATCTGTACACGCAAGATCAAAATGGATGGCAGAGAACGCGGTTCGGCGAGGCTTATAGAGCTGTTTGAAGCCTCGTTAGGAGGTGGTGAGCTGCTGATTATGCCACGAATCCGAGGGTTCCGGATAGAGAGGATTCGAGATCTACGTGTTGGTAGAAGGGGAGCGCGGTAGAAGAGGTACCGGCTCAGATCGTATAGGTCTCTACCAATCTTGAACATGCTTTCTGTATGGCTGCGATCATCTGGGATAGGGTTGGAAAAAGACAAGGGTCACTTTACTCTTGTTGGTGGAACACTAACCGAATCCTGGGTTGTCCGGTTCTCAGCTGTCGATGAGAATATCTTGACCTTCATGGTAAATTTCCAGAGCATGACAGATTTTGGATAGGCTCGTGTTTAGTAACTGCATGATTATTTCTGGGCAAACCCTGCGGGGACACCCCCCCGTGTGCCCCCAAGGGTCAGGGGTCGCACACGAGCGCGTCGCGAACATCTCTACCCCTCAACGCGCCCACTGGACTTTTAATATAAGGCCTCCACCTAATTTTCCCACATCAAACGCTCTTCCTCGAGAATATCCGGAGACATTATAATCTCTGGACCCCTTCCTTTTCCTTTAATATCGTTTTCCCTTGGTCTATTGCTATACTACCAATTAGAAGGCAGATAAATAAAGTAAACAGGCAGATATTAGGGGGGGGGGTTATATATTACGGAGTTAAATACGGAGTTCGTATAGGGCTTACCCTATCCGAAGGCTATCCCTAGCGACTTTTAGTAGTAAGAACGTTCTCCAGGATCGAGGTAAACGAGATTGAAAAGGTACTATATACCTAATTCTTATCGCGCGTACTAGATATTTTTATGCATTACAGTATAGTATATAGCTAAACTACTTAAGAGTTTCAGCTTCAAAGATTGCAGATGTGGTGTGTGGTACAAGGTCGCAGGAGGTGGTTGAAGAAAAGGAGTTCTCGATGTACTTACAGGAAGTGGGGTTGCGCAGTAGGGCTAGCCCTACCCCTATCCTTGGGGGCCCAGCTATGTGTACTCTTGCGATCCTTGGGTCTCCGCTCTGGTTCTGGGCCTCGAGGCGAGCTAAGGCAAAGGTGAGCATGCAAATACTGTGGCGTGAGCTGGTTATACGGTAAACGTTTGTTCTGGACTTTTTCTCCAGAGGATTGTGAGTTTTGTGTGTCGAGGCAGCCGTTTTACCTCGTCGCCAATCGGCAATATTCTATTTTCGTTGCCGTGACATTGAGTGATGCGATCTACAACAGTTACGCTTCCAATGGCTCAAGCCATATTCTTCTTCCTCTTCAAAGGCTTTCTGCACGCTTTTCGCAACCAGTGATTCTGATCATGCACGTTAGTGTCTTGGGATCCGTGGTGGCTCTCGTTAGCCTTTGCTCTGCTAGGCCGGCTCAGAATGACATCTTGGACTCTACTGGTCGTACGCAGGGCTTCCCAGCTGAATACCTACCATCGCCGCTGAGAAATGCGTAAGTTATGTCTGATCGGATTGACACCTATCGGGGGTGATTACCTCCCGTGCCACGGCTGACCTAACTTTCAAGCACTGATACCAACTCAATGGGTCTCACTTTACCCATTAACCCTCAAGGATATCCCGGTTTTCAGCCAGTGATCACTCACGACTATAGGGATCCACCAGCCAGAGGTCTTGAGATGGCTCAAAGTATCTTATCGACCATTTACTATACTTGGATGGATATGGCCAACACTCCATTGACAAGATCAGTACCTGTACGCCAGCCACCATTTATCCAATTCAGTTACCGCTTTCGGCCATCCTTGGGCCAAGGGACTGCGCTAACGCCAACGAAGATTGGGTTGACATCTTGCTGGATCTTAAATAATTTACTCGAGTTGGAACGTTGGCCAGGACACCTGCTGGCGATTATCCATGAAACTGATCACCGGCAGAGACGAGTAGTTGGATCTGTCCAAATCGATAACGCTCCACGAGTCGAGGAACCGGTTTTCCCTGCTGGTGGCGACAACAACAGGACCGGCGGACTGTCCGACGTACCAATCAGTATAGTGCAGCGGTGGTTGAGATGCTTCCAAGGGGCTGTGCACCATTCCATAGTGCACTGGCCATCGTACCCCGTGACGGATGATCCTCAATTTTCTCCTCAGCCGGAGGTCGCAAGGTATATTTGGCCGTGCTATAGTCCGCTTGTGAGAGATCACTTCGAACTCTTCATCTACCCTGATGCCAATGCAGGACAACCACATCAGCTGACGTGGGACAAGTTGATGAGATTCCTGCTAACGTGGAGTATCGGTGTTGCTAAAGGGTCTGACGGCGGACATTCGACGAGGTTAGTCGAGGATGGCAGACCGATTGTTGAGGCTTCGATTTTCCTCCAAGGGGTTAGGGGAGGTAGTGATCAGCTGGATCTTACTATCGCAACAGCTTGAGCAGTTCAGGGGTAGTGAGCACACTCATACAATGTTTGAGCTGGGGCAAAAAGGGTACCGTTGAGATTAACAACTTTTGCATCGAATTCCCGATTGACTGATCTATGTCTAATCATCGAAGCAGGTAATTTTGTTGTGCTCCTTGGCGATAAGCACGACCCTACACAATCTTGTATCTATTCACTTCCTCTCCCAGGCATTGTTTGATTGTCCGCTGGGACGTTGATGATGTTCTAATGCTCTTTGATCACCCCATCGCCATCCGTCTGTTCATGCATCAAGACAGATCGAATGGGTCTCAGCACTGCAAAGATTGGTACAATGGATCAACCATCCGCCAATCGTTGAACATGCTTCGGTCAGAACAAAGGGGGGTTTTTTTTTGGCCACATACGCATAGTTTTGGGCACAAAGAAATTCTACCGGCTTTGTGCAGTCAATGTCATTGTTTTATCTCATTGATCATATGTACATCTCACTGCAGCACTCCCTTTTTGGATTTGTGTGCCTTCCTCAATCTGGACTGTCAGATACTGTGTCGAGTCTACAGAAACACATCATCCATCTTTCCATTGCGAGCTCACACTTTGCCCAATACACCGTCTCTTCTTCATACAAGATGGGAGGCTTTCTTGCACCAGATCCTATAAATGGGTTTGCTAACTGCATGCATGCGTTCGCATTCATCAGACCATCGCGGAAAGAGACCGAACGACCCCGGAAGTCGAAGCTCAGGTTCCGACGCCAAAATCCTACTTCGAAACCTCCAGATGTAGCACCTTCTCGGCCATTGTTACCTGCCACAGACTTGGGACGGGCCGGTACTCCCCCTGTTCAGATACATCCTTCTCGCCATACGAGTCCACTGACTCGACAATCTAGGGAAAGAAGGAAATTGTGCAAGGAGCGTGCCAACAAGAAAACACCTAAGAGTACTCCACTCCCGATAAGTTTTCGAAAGAATAGCGCACCTCTGAACGATCTCCTCACACCGCCTCCTCTTTCCCCTCGTCCTACGCTCAATATTGACCCGGAGCAACACATTGTGCTTGACAATACAAACACCGTTACAGCATCACCAGTAGTTGCAGTATCACCGGTAATTGAGCTCGACGTCAACCCATTCAATGACCAACATAGTATAGGAGGCGATGCGAACCATAACGACGCCGAGCTACTCTATGTTCTTTCAGCTTTACGCCCACGCCTACCCCATCAGCGAATGCACTATCTCCGTCGCCTCGGCGATGGCGGCGAAGGCCACATCGACCTTTTCCGACTTCATTGCCCTCCTCAGACCCTCCTGGCAATCAAGACACTGAAACGCACCCCCGATCTCATCTGCCATAAGAACAACAAGCGTAAGCCACTGGAGGCCCATATCCTACAAGACCTCTTACCTACGCCCCATCCCTACATTGTCCAAATGTTCGGTTACACGTGCACTCCGCGAAAGACCATATTGATTTACGAATACTGCAGTCTCGGCGACCTTCAAGGCCTGCTGGAAAACTACTTCGCCCGCTCCGTCAATATCCCCGAGGGTTTCATCTGGCACGTTTACCTCGCTATCGCCAAGGCACTGGCTTACCTGCATAAGGGGTACATCGCCCAGTCTTCTCCCCCCAGTTCCAGCGTCCAAGACACTGATGAATGGACCCTACAGATGTACAATAAACCTTGGACACCCATCCTCCACCGCGACATCAAACCCGAAAATATCTTCTTCCGCCCCTCCGCCTCATCACCCTATCCCACGCCCCTCCTCGCCGACTTCGGCCTTGCAACCGCCCAGACTCCCAATCCCTACGAATGCTCCGGCACGTTCACCTATCAAGGTCCCGAAATCCCAACACAAACCGCTGCTTCGGATTTGTGGTCGCTGGGTGCGACAATCCATGCGCTGGTGCATGGACGCCCGCCTATGATCCGCAAGCCGAAAGGAAGGAGCACTGAGAGTTGGGAGTTTGATCCGAGGAGTAGACGGATTAAGGAGGTGGGGGACAGAGGGTATAGTCTACAGCTGGGGATAGTAATGAGAGGGGTTTTAAGGTGGAGGATGGAGGAACGGGTTGGGGGAAAGAGGTTGGTGCAATTGGTGGACCTGGGGAGGAAGGAGTGGGGTGGGGTGGAGGAGGTGATGGGGGAGTGGGCTTTTGCGAAGGTGGGGGAGGGGAAGGAGGAGGAAGGGGAGTTTAAAATTAGGGGGTGTGCGGAGAAGCCGTGGAAAAAGGGGTAAGGGTGTGTAATTCATAGCCGCCAGTATATGCACATAAAGCTTGGGAGGAGTATAGATAGCTCTTAATAATAATGCATTGTGCCGTTATCGAACACTCAAATACAGAATCTCACAAACTTAGGATGATAAAAGGATGACAAAGGGGCCCAGAGAAAATGATCGCCCAGCCGCTTATTGCGCTAGCGCGCGCCCCAAGCTTGGCGGCTGTTGGAGGCGTTTGAGATCCACCTCCCATATGATAAAGTGCGTTACCCATCCATCCCTCCAGCATCGACCGTGTTGAAGGGATGGCCACCAAATCTTGTCCACGTTATCATGATAGGTCCGGTGTGTCTCTCTAAATTAGAGTATGCCCTAAACGTTTGTCTTTGGATCTGATTAACTTGACACTTAATTACCACGTGCTCATCTACTAGACTTGGCTACTTGCACTAGCTATCACTCGCATTCCATTGCTTGCTCCGCGAATATTGGCTAGACTTTCCCCACGTTTCAGGAGCAGCTGGTCTATGATAACATCTGTCACAGGCGCACCTGTCAGGTACTTCTCGACTAGGTCTTTCTGACCCTTGTGAGCTTCCAGCACCCGTCTGGTCGCGTCTGTTCGGCGAGAACCGAATGTGAAGGTAAGACTTTAAGAATACTACTGTGCTTTACGGACATGGAATTGGCCCTGTCATCTGAAATCTAGACATCAATTATGTACCATCAGCTACGAACATCAGTACCGGAAGTACTCACGAGCCATACGATAGCATTGCAATGTCTTTCAACCGATGAAATCGAGACGGCACATAAAATGACCCGCTTCACGCCTGTAAGTGCTAGCAGCTTGGCAGAGCGCTGTGATCGAAGCCTTTCCTTTTAGAATTTTCAATTGAGTTTTCATAAGGTCATACCGCGGAAAAATTGGTCCGTGTCCAGGACAGCTTGACCTGTAATTGGGTCAACAACCACATTTATTTCTATGGTAGGAGATCAAACACAAGCGATTTCAAGCCTCCCAAGACGTGATCAACGGAAAGGTTGTAAACTCCCGCCAATCAGATGCGAGGCGCAATGGCGACAATGTATAGAAATCCGGAATAGAAGCCTTGGCATATGGTAGATCAGGTATGGGCTAGAATCACTTCCCGTTTCAGGTTGAATTCTTTTGCGTGTAGAGCCTTTTTCGATCGGGTCTCTCGAGCATGTCATTCAGCGAGCACTCACCCTAATGAGTACTTTTTCTCTTTCATCAGCAAATATTGCAAAAATTCTCTTGGAATTGACAGCTGGAACTTTGAACCCTGTATCGCAGCCTCTATCGCGAGAGCTCCAATATCCAGATCATACGTATATCAATTGGCTTGAGTATGGCGGCCAAAACACCGGCATCTGCTCCCGGGCCTCCTGCTCCTTCAGGACCGCCTCCACCGGGTGGAGATCAAAACCGAGGCGAAGACATCATCATCACTCAATTCGTCCTAATCAGCATTGCGACTATCCTCGTCGGTCTCAGAATCTGGGTACGGTCAAAAATGACACGGAAGATAGGATGGGACGACATACTAATCACAATGGCGCTGGTGAGTGGGCCGTTACTGAATGGTCGACCTTGCTTCTACCTCCTACCGGCTTTTGTCGGATTTCTAATGCACACAATAGATCGTCACAATTATCGGGTCCGCATTCAATTGCATGATGGTCCGTGAAGGCTTCGGTCGACATCTGTACTATCTCAAGCGGACTCCAAAACAGATCCCCCGAGCTACGTTTTGGCACATTATATGGCAACCGACATTCTTCCTCTCGGTCACACTAACCCGAATATCCATCTGCTTCCTCTTACTACGGATCTTCGGTGTCAATCGCACTTGGCGCTGGTGTCTTTGGGGCGTTGGGACATTGATCCTCGCCATCAGCATACCCTCGTTCATTATGGTCTTCACTCAATGCAGGCCATATGCTAAGTCTTGGGATCCAATTGGAGTCCCCGGGTACTGCTGGCCAGCAGACAACAACGTCAAAGTCGCATTGTATAGCGGCATTATGGCTGTCATTATGGACTGGCTTCTCGCTACAATACCGATCGCCATGTTATGGAACATGCAAATTTCGAAGGAGAGAAAATTCGGAATCTGTGCTTTGATGGGGCTGGGCTACTTCAGCGGTGTTTGCGCCATAGTACGTACCGTCATATCGATGAAGGTCTTCAAAGCAGGCGGGCTGGCCGATTTCAGCTGGGTGATCATCGATCTTCGAATCTGGGGGACGGTGGAAAATCTGGCTGGAATTATCGCCGCGTCCATCCCGACTCTCAAGCCTCTCTACGTCAAGCAATTAGGGTCTCACTACTTCCCGTGGAGCAAAGGAGGGAGCAGCAAACAGGGGTATGTGGCCCATAGCGGAGAGACGCCAAACCAGCGGCAGCATCTTCGTCCACCAAAGGATCCGTATGCGACTACCCTCACGACCGTGGCTGGATCTACCGAAACGGCGCAATCGTACCCTCACGCCCAGAGCTATGGCCATCACGACGATAAGCTGGCAGATCATATCAATGTCCGGACTGACATTGAACTGGACGACTATCATGATCAGAGGCCCATGGTAAGGAAGGCAGATCCTGGATACCATGTTGTTTGATGTCTGGTGGGTCAAATGCCATTTGGAAGCCCAAGAAACCGGGGTAATTTAGCAAATGAAGGAAAGGGGATGGTCTTTGCCTTGTTTGATACCGGGAGGCTTCCAAGTCAATCAATTTGAAGGATCGAAAGCAGCGTTCAACAACTTGGTCTTGTAGACCAACTATTTGCCCTCGCGCTTCCCCCACCATTGTCAGATGAGACTTCGGGGGAGATGGTTACGAAGATAGGTGTTGAGACTGTGGAGATTGAACCATAAAGATGACGTAGTCGTTGTACAGCATGCGTTTGACATGGGATAATCTCAGGGATCCTTGCCCTGGCCAGGATTGTAGACACCTTGAGTTCGCCGGATATATCAGACATATGCGACAGCACCATGTGGCCAATAGATAAGCGGGTAAATATCTTAGCGTACAACGACTGCATAATGCATGAATTGCACAATTTGCACCGGGCACTACTTAGGTAGCTAGTCCAATGAGGTTAGCTCGCTAGGGCTTAGCATGGCAACAATTTTAGAACGAACCTCGATCCTATAATTGTGCAAGCTTGAAGTCTCTGTTCTAAAGTGTTGCAGGTCTCTTGCCGTGTGAGCTGCTTGTGACAAATGCGTGAACATGCATATCAAATCTCTGGTCCAATAGTCGAAATCATCAGGCCATTTCGCTTCGCCCTCATCACCATATCGGAGAGTGGCAATCGACCAAAGTACTCATGCTATGTTGTCCTGGATTGGTCTTCAGCTGCATCGCAGCTGTTCAAATCCAGTATGCCAAAGGCCACGTGGGTTGAGGTAGGCATTACATGGAGATGAGGGAGTCGTTATCAAGATTGACGGCGTGCAATCGATGGCCCTCGTGTGTTTGGCTCATAGGATACTAAAGATTATAGAAATATGATGGCTAGCTGTTGAGCTCCATGGTTGAGTGGGCTTGAACGACTTATAGGTTGTCGATTGTTACATCTCCTACTACTCGAATCACATTGGGATGGCCATCAAGAATCTAGAGCTTGCCTACAATACCGACTATCGACTGGCCTACGGCTTGGGTCTATGTCCTCGAGGTATCTGTACCCTTCCCTCTACGATGTCGGTAAAAATGCTGGCTGTGAAATGTGCAGAATAAGCCATCAATGCATATCAAACCGGCAATCTCGATTGGGAGACAGAAAATTCGACAAGTATCTCGCACCCGAGCAGTATAATTTTCGAGACTTGCTATTTGCTTGCATCGGATGATGGACGACATCAGGCGTGTTCTCAGGTTCAAAAGAAGAGCTCACATGATGGACACTGCCAGTACTTTCAGATCTTGTCCAGGTGAATCGTTTTCTCGACAACCTCTGCATCACGGGAAAGATATCCATTAGTCTTTACGGTTTGGTTCGTTCAGTTTTCCACTTCCCATATGGTATATTCACCGGTAAATATCGATTCCAGTCAATCAAGTTTTCATCGTATATTGTAGCATTCCTACCACCTTCACTCGTTCAAGAAGTTCCTTTGATCCCATAGCATAGCCCACTTCCATTGAAGTAGCAGGGACTTCTTGTTCAGTTGAATGTCGTCCTTTAGCATACCATCCTATCAATCCAAACCACTCTCTATCCCTTAGAACTTGTGCCTGTCCCAACGAAAATCTTATCATACTTCCAGTCCTCTTCTTTTACAGGTCTTAGACCAGTCTACCACAACATATCTTTTTCTCCGAGGATGAACCACTGATAACACCGTTCGCTATGCATCTCTTCTCCGTAATAGTTGGGCTAGCGGCACCTGCCGTGGTGGCCGCTTCAAGCACATCTACTGTCACACACGATAGCACCAGCATCGAGGTGTACCAAAATGCATCTTCTATAATGGTCAACCCTACTCTTACTTCCCTCCAGTCATTGTTTCCGACGGCTACCAATGTGGCATCTCCTCCCCATCCTGAAACCCTTTATGCAACAACCCCTTCCAGTCTCTTCAATGAATATCCTGAACTCTTGAGTACTCCTAATGAAGACACGGCGACTCGCTTTGGCAACCCTATGCATGACACAATTGATGCCTTTCCCCCTAGTAACGGTCACCTGTTCCATAATTCACCTCGTGCCAATCCTGTCCCAGCAGCGCCCAAGTGTGCCAAAACCCCGTTGACAAGGAAGATAGGTTACTACCAAGTGTAAGCCTACTTGTTCCAGATCCTGTGACAATAGGAACGAGGCTGACAGCCAAATGTACACAGGACGAACGTCCGAAAGCGTCGATGCCATCGCATTACGCCCGCCGAGATTGACATCAATGGACTAACCCATCTTAATGTGGCCTATGCCGCCATCGATCAGACCACCTACAAGATTGCCGCATCCCATCCGGATGACATTGGGCTGTACAAAGAACTGAATGCACGAAAAACTCCATCGATGCAGATCTGGATTGCTATCGGAGGATACGATTTCAATGATGCCAGCAGTCCGACCCATCGGACCTGGAGCCTGATGACCTCGACGGTCGACCGGCGGACAACATTTATCCAGTCTCTCCGTGAATTCATGGATACTCATGGCTTCCAAGGTGTTGATCTGGACTGGGAGTATCCTTCGGCGAAAACCCTTGGGGGCTCTACTGGGGATGCGGCCAACTTTCTTGCCCTTGTCCGAGAAATGCGGGTTGCATGGGGCAAGAAGTATGGCATTAGTGCCACACTTCCATCGGACGCCCCATATCTTGATGGCTACGATGCCAAAGGTATGGAACCACACGTGGACTTTTTCGGATACCTATCCTATGATTTGCATCCGGCATCGGATACAGAATTTGTCGTACGCTCTCACACAGATATTGGGCAGATCGAGAAGGCGACAGTGGCTTTGTGGTCGAAACATCTCGACCCAAAGAAAATCAATCTTGGGCTATCGATGTATGGTCGAGGCTTTACTTTAGCCAACCGTGCCTGCGCTAGACCGGGATGCAAGGCCTTAGGTCCAAGCAGACCGGGTCTTTGTACTAATACCGCTGGCTCTCTATTCAACATCGAGATCAAGGATTTAGTCCAACAGAGGGGTCTTAAGGCCGAGATGGTATCAGATACGATGTCAAAGCAAGTATCTTGGGATGACCAGTGGGTTGGATTTGACGATAGTGAGACTCTGGCTGAGAAGACGAATTGGGCTGCAGAAAGTTGTTTTGGAGGGACTATGATCTGGAGCCTTGACATGGACTCTGGGCAGAGCAGGTAAGGCCAATTATTCCCAGTCAGGGAATAATTTGTGATTGACAACGTCACAGGGGCAACGTACCCAGTCCCATCTCACCCGTCCCAGCCGCGCCCGGCAAATCAACGGCGGACAGTAGCACGGCCACCCCAGGAAAATCTCCAGATCGTCCGAGCACCTCAGGCCTAACATCCACTCAATCCGGCAGCAACATCGCCCCTATCATACCCCCTCCTATCGTGCCAGGTAAATCCTCACTCGATAAAAGCACGTCAAGTCGCTCGAATGCAGTCACACCGTCCACTCGCTCTGGTCAACCAACCTCGGCTACTAGTCCTGCCCCGTCTACCTCAGCTCCAACCAAATCCCCGGGAAGTACATCTAAACCTCCAAACGCGGCTACATCGTCTACTCAGTCCGGACAGACAGTCATACCGGTGGTACCTCCTCCTGTCGTGCCGGGCCGATCTTCATCACGTTCAAACACACTCGATCGGTCTAGTATTGTTACGTCTTCAAGTCAATCTGGACGGCAGACTACGGCTACTGTACCTGCTGCAAGCAAGTCGACAAGGTCTTCCTCTGGGGTTCGAGGCCAGACTGTGCCGGTTTTGCCCGTCCCTGTTGCTCCGGGTAAGTCTACGAATACTGTCAGCGCTGTTAATTCGTTGAGTAGATCCGCCCTGTCATTGCAGACTGGGTCGACGACATCTGGATCCTCGAAGACATCTAGGTCGTCGACAATATCTAGTCCTACCAGCGCTCGTTCTCAGGGAACCGGATCCCTTGCTTCTAGCCAATTAAATAGCGCAACTTCACAAGGCCAGGCGTCTGCAGCTGCCCTGATAATCCCAGGGATTGCTACGATACCAAGCCCCACCCTTGCACCGGACTCAATAATCACCAAAGGCACAGGTGCTATCCTAGGCCTGATTCCGCTTGCAGTCGCGTTCCAACGGGAGCTTGCAGAAACCGAGCAGGATCTCGCTAAATACGGTGGTTCGGGTTCTACCAAGTGGGATGCCGTGCAGCGAAGACAGGCTACTTTACCGAAGCCTGACGACGTCAATAAGACACTAGAGAAGCTGGCTTCGGCATACGCTCTGCTGGGACTACTCGAAAAGGAAGTGGGATTGATCGAAATCAACTCCCTCGCAGCGGACGTGCAGAAAATCTTCGACGGCATCAAGAAAGCGTTGCCTGGCATTGACAGTGGTATCAAGGCTGGGATCACCAGTCTTACGAATTCAATTAAGAATCCCGGAAAAGTGAATGGACAGGACATCGGCAAGGCCAATTCACTGCTTGGTGAAAAGGGAAGCGTGACCCAACAAGTCGCCGCAACCTTCAAGCAGTTAACCGGCTGGAAAGCACCGATCGGGAGCAATGACCTCATATTGCCTGGTCTGCTGACCCTGCCGAGTCCGTCACTCGATGATAGTTGGAAAGGTACAGTCATCCCTGGTGTCCTCACCATCCCTAGTCCTACACTGCATTGGAGCAAAGCACTGATGTCTGGATCTAACCCTGGAGGAGCTGCTGGGGCTGCTCCTGGAGGAGCCTCTGGAGGAGCCTCTGGAGGAGCCTCTGGAGGTGCCGCTGGTGGTGCCGCTGGTGGAGCCGCTGGTGGAGCAGGTGGTGGTATCTTGTCCGGTCTTCTTGGTCTTGCCAAACAAGCCGAAGGCGCCGTGAGCAACGCAGGGAAAGAGCTCACTCGTTTGAGCGGGCTTGCTAACATAGGTGCCAACGAACTCTCCAATGCCGTCAGCCTCGTCACCTCAGCTACCGAAGGTCAGTGTATCCCCCCATCAAGCAGTCTCTTGTGCTAACAAGGTGTAGACGTGGGCGGTCTAGGTGCAGCTCTCGACTCATCTCTCAGCGATGCATACGAGTTGAACGAGAGATTCCCGCCCCAGGATGTGAGCAAAGTCGTCCAAGCGCAGACTGCGAACAAGGCTCTTTCCGCGGATCTCAAAACCGTTCTGAATGATCTCGCTCAATTCATTACCAAGCCAGCTCAGTCACTCCAGACCATAAAACGACATGCGCCAAAGTTTGTGATCGGCGGCACCATTTTGGCGTTGCTTGCCAAATCCGATTCAGCTGTGATAGTCGATTTTCCGAAGCCGGTACCCATCATAGTAGGACCATCTAATTCAACGACAAAGAAACCTGTGGAAGAGTTTTTCATGGTGACTGTGGAAAATACGACCGTGGAAGCTTTCCAGAAGTTCATCGTGACCCTGCCGGATCGCGGCGCTGGACGTCAGCAACACTATGACTGGCCAAGAAGATATCAGACTTACGTTGGCAACATGACGCTGGAAGAAGCCTTAGCTGTGAACGAAAATTCAGTCCTGAATGGTAAGCGTATCATTGATATGATTGGCCCAAACGAGATCATAGGGGAACCAGCCTTCTTCATGCCCGACAAAAGATCGAACCAAACAACATTGCATCCCCGAGTCAACCCTACTTGGGAAGTACAAAGGAGAATTGAATCGAGACTCCACCTGCGCATGCTGTCGTACGATCCCCAGACAAGATTGGATCTCCTTCATAATCAACCCGTGACCGGTATTGGGGCCCAATACGACTATCGGCATGAGGTGAGTTCTGGTAAGGGTGCAGCTATCTATGTTCTTGATGAAGGCTTTGACTTTCAGCATGAGGTCAGTCTCCATGTTATACTCCTGTGCGTGCTGCAAACTTTGCCTTGTGGTCTCACTCACATCACAGCAATTCGATCGAGGGGTCGATTTGAGACCAGAGACCTTTGTGCCACCGTTTTATGGCAATATGCCCATAACGTCGCAACATGGTCATGGCGAAATATGCGCTGCTATGGCTGTTGGTAGTCAGCTAGGGGTTGCAAATCAAGCAACTCTAGTCGCAGTCAAGCTGAGAGGTGGTACAGGCTCATCTAGAGTCGAAGCGCTCTACGAGGCCTTCAGGTTTGTAGTACAGGATGTGCGGTCCAAGTCCCGTGAAGGAAAAGCAGTCATGAGCTGTAGTATTTGTGAGAATTTCTCTCATCTAACTTTGTTTGGCTGACGCTAAACTGTTGTAGCATGGCGGTATCCTATTGCTATTGCTGCTTTCCCTTACCACAAATTACCTACGGATTATCAGCGTTGGGGTCTGGTGGAACCAGAACATCCAGACTTTTTCCTCCCGCTGGTGGCAGATATGTGGGCCGCAGACATCGTGACAATCTTCTCAGGCGGCAACAAACGAGAAGGTGCTGATAACAACATTATGGGTAGTAATTCTCCCCAGCGCTTCGCAAATCCGAACAATGAGTTGATCATCGCTGGATCGGTCGACAAATACGGGCTGCCAAGTAGGTTCGATAAGGAAGTTGGACCTGCGCCAGGCGCAATCGGACGCGATCTCCAGCTAACTGGAGAGTATACCGTCTACGCAATGGGGGAGGACGTCGATGTAATCATAGCTGGATCGCAAAATGGCTATGGAAAAGGAACCGGCAATTCTGCTTCGGCTCCTCAAATTGCCGGGCTTGCGGCTTATCTCTTGAGACTGCCTGGCATACTCTGGCCGCCGGGCCAAGTGCCAAAGGTCATGAAAGATTATATTGTTGCTAAGAAACGAACGGGTCCGAGATCTCCTGATGGCTTTGGTATAGGTTACAACGTTATCGAGGAGATCCTTGCGTGGTGCCAGCGTCCACCTCCAGGATTTGGAAAGTCACGAAGATGGTATGTTGAATACACAGCGTTATCAGACTACCTTGGAAGAGTCTTCAGGCGCCAGCAGAACGGCAAGAGTAGAGAGATCACTATCTTCAAAGATGGACATCTCACTGATTCGAAGTATTCCAACGAGGTTAGTTGACCCTTTTTGTTCTCCTTAGAAAGTCCATTTATGGGCTTGGAGTATGGCGACCCAGCTGCTGATGGTCCATCTCACAAATCCAGTTCCGTTGTAAGCTACCAGGTGGCTTCGAGCCAAAACCGACATGGTCAACCAAGACGTCATCCCCATCGACCACAACATCGAGCAAGCCAAAACCAACAAGCTCATACAAACCCATGACAACACTCGCAAAAACCAACCAAACATGCTACTCGGATCCGAAACTGAAAAGCAAAGGCTCAAGCTTTCATGAGGAAGATATGGCGGCGTTCATCAACATTACATGTTCAGCATCCAAAGGGTTCGACATCTACCAATACGTGGCTGCTAGAAACGACAAAGACGTCAATCTCTATCTAACAGCGACTAAAGCCAAGGCCACTGTTACCTTCAAAGAAAAGGACTGCCTCGATGGCTTCTACCTTGCTGTCCAGAACTGTACGTATACCTACACTTATCCGACCACATTACAGCCTAGGCTTGAAAAGAAGTTGTATTGACATTCCTCCCCCCAGGTGACAAGAACACAGACAAGAAACAAGGCGGCAGTATTCAGCTTGGAGACGTCCACTATTATGCCAATGCCGCAAAGCTCGTGCCGTCACCTACCCCCTCACCCAAACCTCCGCCCGCACCGGCACCAGCACCTGCACCGAAGCCAACACTCACACCTATTCCCCCGCCGGCGCCACCCAAAACACCAAATTTACCTCCTCCCGCCAAGGACTCGGACTGTTACTCGAAGGACAAACAACAAACCAGGGCCCAAGACTTTAACGTCCAAGACATGTACAGAGCCATCAAAGATGCATGCACCACAACGGAGAAATACCCATTTGAAGTCCTCGCCATCGCCGATAATGGCCAGAAGGCACTAAGGCTCAAAGCGGGAAATATAAAAGCTCCAAAGCAAAAGTCACCTTTCCCAAAGGATGAATGTATATCCGCTCTGACGAGGGCTGTCGATCAATGTAAGTTTGCCAACAAGTTCCTTCCCCTATCCCCTCCCGCCTTCTTTCCAGCCACGATCGGAAAACTCACTTACTCACTTTCCTTCAATCAGGCGAAAGAGAAGGCGATCGTAGCTACGGTGGCCATGTCGACACTGGCAAACTAGACTATGACGCCTCGGCCAGCAAAATCGACCAGGATGAGAAGGACATCAACTGTTATACCAAAAAGGAGAATATCGAGATTCTTCGTTCCCCCTTCTTCGACCAACCTGGTGCCCTCGCTGCTATCCAGAAAGCGTGCTCGGGTCCCGATCGTTGGCAGTTCGAACACGTGGATTACAACCCTAATGATAAGGATAAGCCGTTGTATACATTCACGGTGGATGTGAAGAAAAGGGAAGTGTGGGTTGGATTTGATAAGGGGCTCTGCGTCAAGGCGTTTGAAAGTATTGTGAAGAAATGTGAGTTTCGCGTTCTCGATTTCTTGATGCTTTTATTTTGTGCGGTTTCTTTGTTGGAGAGCAGAGGAGGATGCAATGAAGTGTGTTTGTGGAAGATGAGTGCTGATGATTAGTATAGGCAAAGATCAGAGGAAAGGTAAGCTTTGGGGCGGAAGTTGGAACATTGAGGATATCAAGTTCGATTTCTTTGTTGGTAAGGGTGGTGAAGATGGACAATAGGTATGTCATCTCTGCAGATAAAAGTTGAGAGACGGGGCATGCAGTGGTCGATTTGGTCAGTGAAATTCAAGGGTCGGACTCAAGAGATATTTTTTCTATGGGGGAGATAATAGTTCTTGTACGATAGAGATACTCACAGATCAGGAGGTGCTCTTTCAGAGATGGGAAGATTGGCCCATAAACATATCTGTAGGATAGGAACAGAAAGATGCTCCCTTGGTGCGATGCATTCAGGGGTTCAGTTGATACGGGGACGTCAAAGTGTTCTAATAGTAACATTTGTAGGGCACAAGCCCTTGTAGTTGCTGTCCCGAAATTCGCGTCGAATTATATCTTGCGACTTAGCATACTTAGCATCAAGTAACGCACTTTTGATCTCTACAACCTTCTGATATTGCGGTCTCATACGTGAGAGAACACCCAACCACTGGTCTTCCCATATGGAATTTCCCTTTGACTGCGTACGATTTCAAGATTGAATGATAGCCATTGTGACTTTCTTACGGATATCAATTTCTTTGTCTTCTACCGCACTTCCAGTCTTTGTTCTTTCTTATTCGTCCTGATAATGGTCATTGTATTGGGATTCTCATTACTACAATAGTCATGGGTGATCATTTGCTTGTGTCGTCAAACGTTCGGAGTCGCTACGTGCATCGTCTTGGTTGTGACTTGTCGCATCCGTCGACTGATCACCATCTCGTTGGCTACACATAAACTACAGTACAGTATGGGTTTCGTCAACTTGTTCGCCGGTATCCGAAAGAACAAGGCTAACACGATGAAGCAGAGTCCAACCGTGAGGGACCTAGGGATTTCATCCCCACTGCCCCAGGAAGTATCTCAGTATGATACCTATCCAGGCATTGATCTTCTCAGGCAAGGCGGAGTTAAACGAGCACCCCATGTACGACGACCTAATGAGCCTCTCCAAGAAGCTCATATTGTGCAGAGACGCCGCCGGATAGGCTATGCCGATCTGGACTACGACAGCGACCTAGGTCTGCAAGGTGGCGCACATCGGATCGGAGAATTGTACCCAGAACACGAAGTTCGTCAAGCTGATTCGGGGTATGGCACTGACAAGCATTTAGGCCCTGGGGATGTCTCCTTGGGTGGTAAAGTGCAAAACATCGAGACTAGTTCAATCGGCCAGACTCCTGCCTCAAAAAAGCCGAAGGAAGAACCCTTCGAAGGACGTATTGAGCTCTCCGAAATCTGTCAAGATGGCAACGAATATCAGGTGTCCGGCATCTTCGGCTCTGTAACTCGAAGACCAAGTATCCCTCAGCGCAACCCACTGCGAAAAGCGAGTCTCATCCCCAGTGACATCTCATTGCAATCGTTCACTCAAAACTCCCAAGCAACCCTCTGCGGCAGCATCAAATCCAACGGTAAGTACGAGATCGAAGAATCCAGCTTCAAGAAAGATTTCTGGTGGGTCAGAGACGTCGGCGAAGGCGGTTTCGGCAAAGTCGAACTCCGCAAACACAAAACCACCGCTCAACTCCTCGTCCTCAAAACCACCCGCACCGTCGTCGACTACATCGACAACATCCCCGCAGAAGTCTATATAATCCGCGATATCCTCGGCAACGTACACGCCAACCTCCCCAAACTCTACCACTTCAACCACTCCCTCGCGCAGCTCGAATACTGGATGGAATACTGCGACGGCAACGATCTCGTCACCTTCGAAGAATACCACCTCCTCACAAAAACCCTAGTCCCCGAAGGCTTCCTCTGGCACACTCTAATCTCGCTCTCCTCCGCCCTCGCCTTCCTACACACCGGCGTCGACCGCGCCAACCCCGACCGTCCCCCACCACAAAACTGGCGCCCCATCATCCACCGAGATATAAAACCCGACAACGTCTTCCTCAAACTCCCCTCCCGTTCCGCCACCAGCAATAAAACCCCAAAATACCCAACCCTCGTCCTCGGCGACTTCGGCCTCGCAACCCCTTACCTCTCCAGCCAATCCACAAACTACTACATCGGCACCCCCGCCTACCAACCCCCACAACTCCCCCTCCACACCACCCACTCCGATATCTGGGCCGCAGGCGCCATCGTACATTACCTCGCCGTCGGCTCCGCGCCCATCGCCCCACAACCCTACTACGATTCCCGCTCGTTGGGCGAATTCGAATGCGATCCTTCGGTCCGCGAAGTCCAGGATGTGACGTGTTTGAAGGGTGGGAAGGAGGGGTATAGTGCTGTGCTGAAAGAGTATTTGGGCATGTGGTTGTGTTGGGAGGAGGAGAGGCGGCCGAGGGGGTTGCGGGGGGTGTTGAGGGCGGAGGCGGGGAGGTTGATGTTTTTGGCGGATGGGGGGGTGGAGGACGATGTGGAGATGTGGGAGGGGTGGATTAGGAGGGGGGATGTGGGTGTTGCGGTGAGGACGGAGAATGGGGCGAAGGGGTTTTAAAGTTGGTGCATTGAGAGTTTTGGAATAGATTTGTTTAGGTAAAGTGGATGTGAGGCTTCGTTTTTTTTTTTTTTTTTTTCAATGGTGTCTAGTTTAAATAAGCTGTACATTCGCGTTTGGATTCTTTGATTATATTCGATTTCCAATGACATTGGGCATGTTTTCCGTACCATTTCATTATTTTATGCCTTGTTTCGTCATGATCTCGAGGGACTGAAGTTGGATGTTGGCTATCCACGGTACCACGGACAAACTTCAAAACTCAATACAGGCTTTATTTTCCAGCTGCTCTATATCATTCTCCTGCGGAATGGCACTTCGTACATGTCCATGGTATTCGAAGTCACACTTCCTCTAGCAGTACAAACGACCCCGTGATTATTGGGCGCTCAGAAGAGTCAAGCAAGACGTTCTTAATTTACCATTAGATAACATAACTGTGTTGCGGGAAAAAGAGCAGAGAGAGGTCTGTCAACAACGTATCCCAGTGTGTCTACCAGAAATACGTGCTGAAGGGAGAGAGATGGTTGATTACAGACAAATACTGTGTGTATGTAATTTCAAAGCTGCCTTCATTATTGTCATTCTTTTGCCTGTGAGGGGAATTTGTTGACAGAATACATGTAAGAAATGTATTTAATCTCGCATTATGCTCCAGTGCAGATGCAATTGCTTGATATGCTGCAGAGAATCTGAATTCACAATGGAAAACATATGGTTTGGCTTTACGAATCGATGGGGCTTGCCACTGTGACGTCCTCGAGGAGTCAACGTCTGAGCTAGCGCCTGGGCGAGACAACAGGAGACATGATAGCTTAGACTTCTGAGCGACACGGGTAGGATGCCGTCGATATTTGTCCTTCGTTGGCGCTTAACGGGCGCATTGGTAGTGCCTTTGACACGGAAGCAGCAATCTGCACTCTTCTTGAGGATCGTGATAGCGGATGAGTCCTGGTATTCTTTGTTGTTCCTTCGTTCGCCGAACTAGCCGCCACGGGCCTTTTTCCACCGAAGTTCTCTAGACTCGCCCCCGACAAGAATGCCCTGCAGAATGCTGAGATGGAAGTCGAAGATCCCGGTTCGCTGTAATAATCACCCTCGGTACCGAGGTTCTGCCCAGACTGTCTCCAGTCGCCATGGGCGGTTCGTTCCAGAGCCACTTCTGTGCGTTTCGCTCTACGTTGCATTCGCTTTGTCGAGTTAATACTGGGTAACATCTCAGGAGCGTGGGACCATAGGCCTCGGAGCATGAGTGCTACTGTGGATGAGCCCCCCGCTGGTATGTGTTGTCTTGAGCTCCTGAACCTTGTCGCGACGGTCAACAGACCAGTCACAGCGACAAGGCCGACTGGAAAAGCAAGCCATCCCCATCGAACGCGGACGATGGTGCGGTCCTCGAAGGTCGTACCTATTGCGTGGAACTTGCCTTTCCCGGAGTAGACGACAGGCGGGTTTTGTTGATTATGACGGATGTATTGTGTAAGAGCATACGCAACATCTGAGAAAATTTTGTAGACCGCAACGATTTCGTATCACCGTGACTGGAAACTATCAATGACGTCGTTGTCCAAATTCGGGGACAGAGCCCAGTACGACGACACCATGATGCTCGAGAAGCCGCAGATGCGTTGCGACATATCGAGGTGAGATTTGATGATGCATCTCACACGCGCTGGAAAGTTGTCGCTTTAGGCACATCCCGGGATTTTTAGTAGAGATCGAGGGATGTTGGGGACAACACATCACCGCTCCTTATCAAAGACCTTATCCAGGAGATGTAAACCCGACAGATGTTCAAGCGACCCAGCGTGTACCTTGCGGAAGCGCGTCGAGAGCACTTGGGTCCACTTTGACCCGCTCGTCAGAACAAGAATAGATTGCAATGTGGGCACAGCAACCCACGCATCTGGCGCTCATGATGTAGATCCAAGTCACTACAAGTCTACTGTACTATTGAATGTGACGTTACGGGTCAAAAGAGCAGCTGTACGGCAACATCTGTGCAATCGTTAGGACGATATTGTGCAATCGTTAGGACGATATCCCTTATCGAGGTACCGGCTGTTATAACCCCTCATTGCAATCTATTCTTGTTCTGACGAGACCCGGTCACTCCCACGCGCTCTCTAGCCGCAGAGAACTCAAAATAGATAAATTTCCTCAGGAATTGTGCTCCCTCGAAAACGTGCTTCCGAAAAGTGGCTGCTGGTGTATGTACTCTTCGTGACTGATGCGAGCGAAAAGTATGAAGAAGCCTTAACGATAGGTGGCATTGACTTCACTTGTCTCCGGCGTGTCCCTTACCTGCTAGATTCTGAAAACCGACAATGAGATCCTGTGATGGTTCGAGGTTGGCATTATGGCGCTGGGTATTCTTTCTGGCTTGCTTGCTGCGCAATGACTCCTTTGTTCATGGGCTTCCTGCTTCAACGGGTGTGGAGAGCACAAGTATAGGAAGTGGAAGGGACACACCGAAGTGGGTGAACATTCTACCGCAGTACTCCCAGTTTTGACATGGAAATGCAGCCCGATTGGAGCACTCGTCGAGCCACCGGAAGGATTCTCCATGAGCATCAGTCGAGCGGGAAACGGGAAGCTCCTATTCTCCAGAGACCTTTACTCTGCGACTCTACATGCCCTTCTCCATTTCAGTCTCCTGTCATATGAGACAAGGGCGGAGACATACAGCACTCGAGGATCCGAGCCACCAGGGGCAGTAGTTGCTAGTGTTCTCCCCTTCGCAACAGCTCCCCTTTATACGGCCCTCAATTGTCACGTGGCCTGGGGTCTATACTGGAGTGTTATTGCGTTTAATAATCCAGAGAACAATAAAGAGTCCGCGGCAGCCATCTTCATTGGAGGAAAGCGTACAGCTGTCATCAGATACCTGCAAGACTTTCAAGCACCGGTATCTGTCAAACATGGACTCGGGAACGCCACGGCCAGCCTCTCACACGGCTCGGCTTTGCAAATGCTTCGAGCCAAAGACAATGGGGTGATGCGATCAGCGACCTTAATGCCGGACGCTCTCGGATATCGATTGAAATGGGTACTTGCACCAGGAGGTAAGGCACTTCGACGCGAGACCGCGTATGATACAGTAGCTTATGCCATCCTGTGGACGGCCCAATACAATGAGGATATGAGATTCACCGGATTCCGTTCAATCTCCGTACCCGGCGGGAGAGTGTATGTCCGGCTCGAATCGTACCAAGTCGGACGTTGGGATCCGATGACTTACGGATTCGCTGCGACGGTTCTCAAGACCCTACCAACTTTCCTCGAAGCTCATGCAAAGTTTGAGGAAGCTTTCTTCCAGGTCCTGACTCCCGACAACAGTGTTTGTGGGTCTATTGGAATCTTCATTAAAGGCAATGTGGATGATCTGGAGACTATTGACGTACCGGATTCTGGTGGATTGCAGACTACCTGAAACCATTGCAGCTTCATAAGAGGCAGTCTTGAAGCCGTCATGTGAGGACTGTTGTCTTTAATCTCAAGGGCTGCACGTGGGATTTTAGATGTCCGTAGCAAAGATTCAATCATTCATCCATGGCAAATCCAAATTGATCGTGCAACTCGTCTTCATCCTTTGTGCCCACATAAGCCCGATTGACGAAAGTGAACCACGTCTTGTTGATCCTCTTGTGCTTCTTGTGCTTCTTGTGCTTCTTATTCTTTTTATTCTTCTTGTGCTTCCATTTCTTTGTAGCGGAGATGTCATCTTCGATATCGTTCGTTGTGGTAGACCACAGATCATCCTTCTTTGGCCTGTAGTCGCCGATACGTGCAGCCAAATCAACATAACTCCTCACTGTCAGATCTTCTAGACCAAAGACAGTGTCGTTTTTCGTGTCGTGTTCCACCTCATAGGTAAATTTGGCATTCTTCGACTTCCGTCGCGAACCAAACTCGGCGTTGATCCTGGTCAAATTTGCAAAATACTGAGTGTAGCCAGCCCAAGAGAAAGTCTGCGGAGAGTACGCGGGACCTGGAGGTTGCGACTTAGACGGCGGATGCGGTTTGACGAATCTATGTTTTTTGGAGCTCTCAGATATCTCCCCCCTTTTCAACTCAGCCAGCTGAGCATCCGCTACTTCTTCAAACTGGTCTAGCATGTTGTTGAGAGGCTCCTGGGCTCCTGTGATGTTGTACTCAAAGACCCGCATAGTTGGAAAGTAATTTGGCACCACACTGGCCCCGACAAGCGTAGCGCTGTACCTCTCCGCCCACGGACCACCAATCTTGTCCAGGAACTTGTCGTACTTCGACTTTCGCCCTTTCTTCTTTTTGTTTTTTCTTTCCTTCATGCTGGCCCCAATATCCTTCGCTTCGACACTGTCCGGCAAATTCGACCAGCCATATCGAAGTTCGGTCAAGTAGGCGGCAGATGACTGGATGGAGAAATCGTTCGACTTCGGTGGCTTCTTCTCCGGCTCGATCTTACCCGCGACCAGCTGTATGTCGATGTCGTCGTTGTCTTGAATCATGAAGTGGTCGATATTCATGTGGCCGTAGAGTCCTCCAACCACAACATCGCGGTATTGCTGTAGCCAGAGGGTATATTTCTGCCAGCAGGTCTCGTCCCAGCTCTGCTTACTTGGGGTCCTGGCGGGCGGCACATGACCCATCAAGATGGCCTTCATGCCACGCTGCCGGAAGAACTGCAGCTGTATCCTCAACCATTCGAAGTGCTCGTACCCGGGCTCGGACTTGGATGCGCAACCGTCGACGGCATTGTTGTTACTGAAGAAGTAGAGGGTATTGAGGCTGAGCACGGCAAGCTTGTTTGGGATAACCTCGACGAAGAACCATCCCCCTCTTTCAAACCCATGGCGTTGCTCCTCGGGGATGAATTGCCGCCAGACTTGAGAAAATTCCTTGGTCCACCTGTTGGGACCTTGGGTAAAGATGTTGTGTGGGAGAATGTCGTTGTTGCCGAAGTTAGGCACGATGGGTATGGTGAAATCGTTGGTAGGATCGGTGTCGTTGATGTTGTCGGGTTTGCCAAAGACCTCGACGAATTTGTGGACGAGCATCTCATTCAGCTCGATGACCTGCTTTTCTGTGCGCGGAATGAGCTCGTCGTTGTCGTGGCGAGCGGAATCGCCAGTCCAGACGACAAAGTCGATGGTATCTTTGAGGTTGTCGTTGATCCATTGGAAAGTAGCGTTGACCAAGGTGATTGGAGAATCACAGTCGGTCTTTTCGGCGCCGAATATACCAGCGTCGCCCTCGCCCCAATGGCAAGCATCATCGTGGTCGGTGGAGGAGAATTGACTGTAGAATCTGTCTGGATGGAAATCTGTAAAAGATTAGCGAGGACAGCTCCGATGGCGTGGAATACGCCGTTCGATGTACCAGTGATGTGCAGAAATCTGCCATGTAGCTTCCTTTCGTCGACGTTCGAAGAGACAACAGCAGGCTGGAGAGGCTTCTGTTGGGTCGGCTGAGGCACGCAATGACAGGCTGCTGCTGCCCATGAGAGTAAGACAAGCGACCGGAGGATCATGATGGCCATGTGCAGCAGCTGCTTCGAGCGCTGAGAGCGGTGTCGGGCTCAGCTCCGAGCTGTGGGCCTTTGATCTAGAATAATAATGCCACCGTAGGATTGCTTCTAGGATGCCCCAGGGACGGTGCTCGCTTAGAGCGGGTGCCTCGGGCGGGTGCGGCTAGGTGGGTTGGAGCCTGCACCAGTGCACTTGCAGATTGGAGTTGATTATTGAGATGGAAAGCAGGCAAGGGAAGTTGGAGTCAAGTCAGAATAAAGTATGAAGCTATCATGACCGGCGTTCTGCATCACATGCACGACATCAGTCACAACGACCCTCTCACCCCTCTCATCCTCTCACTACTACTGCAGCTGACAGCCCAGGCTGCATTCAACATTCTCGACCAATCAGATCAACCCAATCCACACGTGTGTCATTTAGCAGGTCATCCTGCTCCCCGAACCACCAGCATTTCTGTATTACGCCCTCGAGATGGGCAAAGTGCCACCATTGACGGATGCGGGGAGAGACATGTGGGTAAGGATGAGGGGGATGAGAGATAGCAGAGTCGGAATGAGCAGATATATAGAGTAGAGCAAGAAACATAAAAATAATATTAATTTTCCTTCCGAACCCAACCATTTGGAGCAGACCACATCCTCCCCTTTCCAACCATACCTACACCTACCACCTCTATCTCGGGGCTGATCGGAACAATGGAAGCACTCTTCAATGCGTCCTACTGCATTGCGGTGAACACCCCCAACAGTCCGCCGTACCTGGTGACGCTGCTCCTGCCCTACACCTGTCTCATCTGGTTCTTCTATGACGCGCTCGTCATCCTTGTCTTTCTGGCAATGTACTTCTTGTTCGCCTTTACGGGCGACTGAACTGCCTCGAAGAAGCTCACTCCTTCCGCATCCGGAACCTTCCCTTCACTCGACGACAGACCTACATCTCCGATCGGGCCCCCGTGCAGCACCGGAGCGCACAGGGTGTGACTGGTCCGATCCTGGTGCAATGCTGAGTCATCTGACAAAGGGATGCCAAGACTCCCACGGCCGAGGTCTCGGTAACGTCGGGGAAGGTACCCGTACCTTATCGAGCTTATGTACCCCAATGCGGCCGGGCGGCGATCGGTCGGCAGTCTCCGAGCTGCACAGGGTTATTGTTAGTCCCTCAAGATTCAAGAACGGGAAAATGCAATTGTCCTTCGGGGAGAGGTACAATACATTGGCATCCGTCTGCGGGTTCTCGTCGGGGACTTTTCCAGAAAGGATCATCCCGTCTGCCGGTCGACGACATGCACATGTCAATGAGGAGAAAAGTGGAAATTGCGAGACAATAGAGTTGCACCAGTCCATTGGATTTATCGACGAAAAACCATCTGAGCCTGTCCAATTTTGCCCCGCCACAACCTGTCCGAAAAGGTGTGAAGAGGAAACACTCAGACGTTCGGATACGAGTGTTCGGCGTTCTATCGACTGGATGGTCTTGAACGCTGTTGATCCTCCTGGGTCGATGCTTGATCCTGGGGAAAGCATTGGGAGCGGAACCCGACAGGCGAAATCGAGATGATACTGCAAGACGGAAATTTGGTGAGTCTGGAACGCCTGGGCGTGGGCATAGGTGCATCGGAGGTGGAGGGCGATCTTCCCCATCTGCAACATCCCCTGCAGCAACGGCTCATGCAACGGTCCCAATCGATGTCCTCGATCGTGGGGCCGCACGCCGAATTGGGGTAGCTCCAACTACGAGCTTCCTCATGTGGACGAGCTAGGCTCTAGCCCCCATTGATTATATAGTTATCCGAGGCCGCTTGAGCTCGACGCATCGACGAAATCCTTGATCCCAATCGTCCAGATACTCTAGCTTTCCTCCACATGGCGTCCGCCAACGAGCTGAGAATCTGGATCACCAGAATTCATTTCCATCACCGTGCTTCACTGCTTTGAGCCTTGATGGTTTAAGTGAAATGTGCCACGCCGAGGCTCCAAAGCTGTGTGCGAAGAAGGTTTGCCAGCTCGCTGCCTAACTTTCAGTCAATGCTAAGATCTCAGCCGTAACATGAAGCACCTCCTATTATTCCTTCTTTCCCTCTCTCGCCTATTACCCGTCTTGGCCACCGTCTGCGTTTTCTCGCTAGCTGATCGACCAGTAGTGTCTTCTCTATGACTGGGACTTAGCCGGATGAGGCTGGCCCCTTAAAGACCATCACCAACATGGCTTGCAAGCCTTGTGTTCCCTCCCCGTGGCGCTGGTAGCTGCTCTTTTCGGGGTTTCGCCAGGTGGATCTATTCCCCTATGAGGATAACCTTATTTGGTCCCCTGAGCTATGATTTCCGAATCCGTCTTCATGTATAACCTTCTGTCTTTTAGGCAATGCTCGCACGATCACCTTGAAATACCTCCCTTCCCTTCAATCTGCGTTCCTTTCGTTCCGTCACTCATTCTTTGTGCTTTGCACCTGTCATTCATTGAGTAGCTTGGCGCTCTCGAAGCCATTTGGTTTTTGTTGAACCGTACACATTATAATCCATAACACTTCACCTTAACCGATATGTCGAAAGTAATTTACACCGCGTTAACCGTCCTGCTATGGGCAATCCATCATGTGGCCGCAGGGAGACTGTCTCCCACCGATACAATTACCTGGGGCGAAGATAACAGCCGATCAGGGTATTCCTCGTGAGTCGCTTCCCTGAGCAGCCTCCGGCCACCGCTCGACATCACGCATGAAAGCTGATGTGATCATGCAGAACTCACAACATGGACCCATCCGTCGTCGGAAGTGCACAATTTGGTGAACTCTGGCAAGCCAAGCTTCCTGGTAACTACCAGAACGCTCAAGAGCAGATTTACTCCCAGCCGCTCGTTTACACGCTTGATGATGGCATTCAATACGTCTTCATTGCTACAACACAAAATAATGTCTACAAAATTAATGCGAAGACTGGCAACATCGTTGCCTCGAGAAACCTACACATTCCCTTCCTAACTTCTGAGGTTCTTCCCTGTACAGACATCAACCCGCTGATTGGCGTGACCGTGAGTCTCTGCGATCTGTCTTGGAATCACTCGCAGCTGACAATACCTAGGGTACTGGTGTCATCGACCCAACCACTGACACCTGGTATATCACCGCCAAAACGTACGACGACCAGTCCGATAAGGTCAAGGGTCTCGCGAACGGTCGATACTTCTTCCATGCCATTGACGTCAACACCCTTGCCGAGAAAGGCGGCTTTCCAAAACCTTTGGATGGCACGCTTGCTCGAAATAACCCGAATCGAATGTTTCAAGGTGGCATCCACCTTCAACGCCCAGCACTCCTTCTTACCGGCTCGTATGTGTACGCTGGTTTTGCATCTCACTGTGTCCAATACAACTTCACCGGGTGGATCATGGGATGGGACAAAACAAGCGGTGAGATTGTCGAACGCTTCACGACCGAAGGTGGACCAGAACCAAACAAGACCCCTGGTGGTGGTGTCTGGATGTCCGGCGGAGGTCTTGCGACTGATAACAAAGGGAGCATGTACTTTTCGACCGGCAACGGCTACGCTTCTCAGCTCCATGGTGTTCCAGTCCCTGGCCGCCAACCTCCGTCTGCACTCGAACAAGCTGTTGTGAACATGAAAATCAATGATGACGGAAGTCTGACCGTTGCCGATTTCTTCATGCCATGGGAGAAAGAGCAACTGGATGGCGCTGACAAAGATCTTGGAACAACGCCCTTCGAGCTACTTCCGCCAAGTACCTTCAACTGCCCGAATGCCAAACGAATGGGTGTTGTCACTGGTAAAACCGGCAAGACGTACATTCTGAACCTGGACAATCTGGGGGGATACCAGATGGGTGCCAACAAGTTGGACGCTATCCCTCTAGCCCCGATCCAGAACGAGAACTCCGTATACGCCGGGGCCGGAGTCTATCCTTTGGAAGGAGGGTACATCTACATCGTGAGTCAAAAGTCCGGTGATTCTACTATGCACAGCGCTAATGTACCCCAGAATGTCATCCAGTATCCGACTCATGTGTTCAAATTCAGCTGCGATGCCAGTGGCAATCCTGCTTTCACTAAAATAGCCGACTCGGCTGAGAAGGCAGCCTACGTCCTCGGTGTAGGTCACGGGACCACCACTTCGTTCAATGGCCAAGCTGGAACCGGGTTGTACTGGATGACTGATGTTGACGGTTACAACCTCAGAATCTACAATGCCGTCCCAAAGAATGGCGCACTCGAACTCATCAAGTCTGCCAACATTCCCGGTATCGGCAAGTTTGCCAAACCAGTATTCGGAGACGGTAAAGCGTATGTTGCCAGCAACCGAGGCATACTCTATGCTTTCGGATCCCCCGTCAACCTCCCACTTACCTGCACAACCCCCAACGATTTTGGAAAGACTAGCATCAATGCTACTTCTGCAGTCAAAACGATCCAATGCCAAGCCAATGTTTACACCCAGATCAAGAACATCACGCTGAAGACTCCCACGAATTTCCAAATTTCGGGCTTTCCCTCCTTGCCAATCGACGTTGAAGAGGGCAAGAACATCAGCTTCCAAGCTGTCTTTAAGCCAGTCGCCCCAGGTCCCCTGTCAACTGATGTGTCTATCGCTACCAGCCAAGGCGACATTAAATTCGCTCGCAATACACCGGTCTCGTTGAAAGGTATCGGTACATCTGCCAACCCTCTGCTCGCCGTCAATCCCAACGTTGTCACTTTTAACGGCGTTATCGTTGATCAAAATGATGCTGGAGCTACAGAGTCTGTGATTTTTTCGAATGTTGGAGACGGTGTCCTCACTGTGCAGGGCTTGGATTACAGTATCATCTCGGAAAAGGGAGCCTACGTGACGCCCAATCGGACTGCCGGCGGCGTGCAGGTTGGCCCGTTCACATTCTCCAATATCCCGACTACCATCGCAGGGAATGCCGAATCGATTGTCAATATCAATTTTAACCCGGTCAAGACTGGTAACTTTGCCGTCTACGTCCATGTTCGTACTGATGGCGGCACCAAGATCTTTGACGTGTTTGGTACAGCATCAAGCCAACCAAGTGCGCTGCTGGAGTTCGAGGCAGCAGACGGTTCGGGCAAATGGATTCCCTACACCTTCAACAATCCACCATTCACCTTTGGCAATGTCGTTGAGCAGAAGACGAGGACTTTGAAAATGCGTCTGACAAACAACGGCTCTAGCTCTGCCGGTGCGCTGTCTGTCACCGTCTCCAAGCCTCCTTTCGGCGTAACAGGCATCGTTGGAGCCCAGAATGGTGCGGACCTGGGTGAAGGGACGAATCTTGCTGCAGGTGAATCAGCCACAGCAGCCTTGTACTGCTCGGTGCCCAAGTCCCAGGTCAATGTTGATAGCTACAATGGTACTGCGGCGTGGGTCATGAACACTGGGGATCCCAACTTTGGCAAGCAAGCAATCCAATTCCTGTGCAATGCCGTCTCGGAACAGGTTGGCCCTCTGGCCGCCAATGGGTCTGCGATCTACCGGTACAACGGCTGCTACAAAGAGAACAATCCTGGCCGCCAACTTAAGATTCAGCTCTACGGCACTGACCCTAATATGAGTAACGAAAAGTGCATCGCCGGTTGTGCTGCCAGGGGTTATTCCGCTGCTGCCACCGAGTACACCAATGAATGCTGGTGCGGTAATCGCTTCCCAAGTGAACTCGCAGATGAGATCGACTGCAACTACGTTTGTACCGGCAATGAAACCCAGATTTGCGGAGGAAACGGATACTTCCATGATCACTCACACATGAGCTTGTTCACGAACGGGAAAGCAGGCGCTGCATTACCAAATATACCCCCTTCGATTCTCCCGTCAATTGGTGCCTACAAGTATGCTGGTTGCTATACTGAAGGCGTCAGTGGAAGAGCACTCAGTGGTGCTCAGACAGCTTACGACGACATGACAGTGGCTTACTGTGCAAACTTCTGCTCCAAGTATCAGTACTTTGGTATCGAGTACTCAAGCGAATGTTTCTGCGCCGACACCATCGGCAACGATGCGAAGCTAGTTGCTGACAGCGATTGCAAGAACACCTGCAGTGGAAACTCTACTCAGTACTGCGGAGGGGCCTATCGTTTGACCGTCTACGGTCTTAATGGTACCACACCTTTGCCATCAGGAAGCTCCTCGACCACGGGAACCGCCACAAGCTCCACTGTCACCAGCTCCACGGGAACGTCAGCGGCTTCCAATGCTACCACCACGCCTGGAGCACCTGTTGCCGTACAGACTGCTTCTCCGTTCGTTTACCAAGGCTGCGTCACAGAAGCTACTAGCGGCCGTGCTCTCGGCGATCTGTCCACAGCCTACGATGGAATGACCATTGAGAAGTGTGCCGCATTCTGCTCTGCATACACCTACATGGCTGTTGAGTATATGTCGGAATGCTACTGTGGTAACACCATTGGCACGGGATCCGTCAATGCTACAGATAATGGTTGCACAATGGCTTGCAGTGGCAACGCTGGTCAACTCTGCGGAGGGCCAAACAGGCTGAACTTCTACAAGAAGGGCCAGTCTGCGACAACTTCGTCGACTGTGACATCAACTACATCAGGAGCATCTCAAACCGGTATCAGCACATCAACATCAGCTTCCTCGACTGCTACAGGCCCATCTGCGGTTCAGACAGCTGGCTCCTTTGCTTACCAGGGTTGCTATTCTGAAGGGACCAATGGAAGAGCTCTTTCAGGTACCTTGACGGCCTCTGATACAATGACCGTCCAAAAGTGCGCTGCATTCTGCCAAGGCTATGCCTACATGGGTGTCGAATACACCAGCGAGTGCTACTGTGGCAACACCATCGGCGCAGGTGCAGTGGCAGTCACCGATGGCGGATGCTCCATGACTTGCGGTGGCGATAAGTCACAGCTGTGCGGTGGACCCAACCGATTGAACTTCTACAAGAGCTTTCCCTCGGCGTCTGGATCATCTTCGACAACTAGAACATCCACTGGCACCACTTCTGGATCGTCGTCAACCAGGTCCGGTTCCTCATCAACCACCTCGACCTCTTCGTCTGCTTCTGCTTCCGCGACAGGCCCTATCACGGTGCAGAGCGTCCCAGGCTATGGCTATCTTGGATGTTACAGTGAAGGCACAGGCGGTCGTGCATTGACCGGCCTTGCGAATCCCATCGATGCAAGCAAGGTCTCAGTCGAAGCTTGCGGGATTGCTTGCTCTCAATTTACCTACTTTGGTGTTGAATACTCTGGTGAGTGCTACTGCGGCAATACTATCAATGCAGGGTCCGCTATGATAGCTGGAACCACTCCTGCTCAAACACAGTGCAACATGATCTGCAACGCAGACAACAATGAGTATTGCGGTGGGCCGAACCGTCTCAATATGTACCAGAAGGGCATTGCGACCACCTCGTCTTCTGCGCAGCCATCAACGACATCGACTTCCTCAAGGAGCTCCAGCGCGGCAGCCACGACTTCGAAGACCTCGACCACTTCTTCGTCTTCTTCGATCAGTTCTTCAAGCTCGTCGACTCGCACCAGCACTACGAGTTCGACATCGTCTCCAGCTTCGTCATCAAGCTCGTCGACCCGCACCAGCACTGCGAGCCCGACATCGTCTTCAATTTCATCATCAAGCTCGTCGACTCGCACCAGCACTACAAGTCCAACATCAACTTTGACTTCATCAACTGGCTCGACATCCACGACCAGGACAAGCACCTCTACAACCTCCACGTCAAGCTCGACAAGCGGCCCAACCATTCTGCCTGGCAACGCCAACTTTACGTACGAAGGCTGCTACACAGAAGCAACGACAGGCAGAGCCTTGTCGAAGCTGGTCAAGGCAGACGATAAGATGACCGCTGACATGTGTCTTGGGCTTTGCTACCAATATCAGTATGCTGGCATCGAGTACGGTAGGGAATGTTGGTGTGGCGACACACTTGCTTCGACTTCCACCAAGGTAGTAGACACCCAGTGCAGCAAAGTATGCCCCGGCAACACATCACAACTCTGCGGAGCCGGCAATCGCTTGACGCTGTACACTCACAAGCCGGAAGCCCAAGCTAACCTCAGAGTCGCGAACGTTGAGGCTGGCACGACTTCGTCGTCTTCCACATCTTCATCGACCAGCTCACAATCTTCTCCAAGCTCAACATCCTCATCAAGCGCCGCCACAACCTCCTCCTCACCATCAAGCAGCGCATCACGCACCTCCACCTCCACCTCCAGATCCAGCACAAGCACCACCTCCACATCATCAACCCTCTACCCCACCCCCTCCCAAACAATCTCCAACTACATCTACTCTGGCTGCGCCAACGCAACCAACCCCCTCGCCCTAAACGCCCTCTCCAAAACCTCCACCTCCATGGACCTCAGCACCTGCCAATCCTACTGTACCCAAAACAACTACGGCCTCTCCGGCCTCCAAAACGGCGACACCTGCTTCTGCGGCAACGGCCTGCAATCCTTCTCCGCCCTCCAAAGGGAACTCGCCGCCGCAAAAGACAGCAAATGCAACGTGCCCTGTTCAGGCAACTCCACGGAAATCTGCGGCGCGCAGTCGTATCTGAGTGTTTGGAACGCGACTGAGGCGGTTAAGATCCCCGCTACTATGGTCAAGCAGGTCGGGTTCTATCCGCTTAAGGGTTGCTATAATTCTACGGTTTCGGGCACCAAGACTTCGCCTCTCTTGGCCGCGACGGCCACGAGTTTGCCGTCTTCGCTGTCGGCGGAGTCGTGTGTGGGATTCTGCGCTACGAGGGGGTATGCGGTTGCGGGCATGGAAGATGGGAAGACGTGTAGCTGCGAGGATAGGTTGTCCCTGGTGGCCGAAGAGCTGGATCTTGCCGAGTGCAATGTCGTGTGCCCTGGCAACAAGAGGGAATTCTGTGGCGCGTATGCGAAGACGTTGGTTTATGTGATGGATTCCGCCAGTGTGGATCAGGATGGGAAGCCCAAAAGTTTTGGACAGATGAATGAGGCGAGTGTGAAGGCTAATTCGACGGTTTATTGAGAGAGGGGGATGTGATGAATGCATTGCGATGGAGAATTTTTGTGGGGGGATAATTTGTGTTCTTATTGATGCTTGGATGCATGGGATTTGGATGGATATTACTGTCGTTATGGGATTTGTTTTCTTGTATTTAGATGTTGTGTGTAGTATTTTATTGTCTTCTTCTTGACCCTCACCTCTTCCTTTGTGATGTGACACCCCTCGCAGATTCGTACTTGGACCCATCTCAATATGTCGGCTTCCCAACGCGGGAGTTTTTCGCGTAGCCGTTTGACGGTCTCGACCCTCTTATCGGATACATCTAGCAGAATATTGTTTTTGTCATTTCAACCAAGATGTTTAGGGCTAAATTGTCAAGATGAGTACGTTGTAGCACGTGCAACTATGTCAAAATCCTTGAAGCCAGCGCCTTCTGGAGTCGAACCCAGAGTCGTGCCAGTCTACCCGATATCTGTTTTGGTCGGTCGAGGTTCTTTATCGGCGTCTGTTTTGTTGGAGGAATTCGCAGCTTCGGCTGGGTCCGAGGGATCGTTATAGACGGGCGGTCTACTCAACCATTCGAATCTACGCTTGACACTGATTTCTCGAGGAGTCCCCACCTTGTTCTGAGGTTTGTGGACTCGTTCGTGTGAATACAAGATCCTGTTTCTTGTAGTCCGCGACTGGAAAGAAGCTCTTTGTAGTAGCCTGGAACAGCAACCTTATCAGCGGTTTTTCTATAACGTCAGCAGAAATCCTTTTGGGTGGTTCAGACGGCTGTCTAACACAGTATCTGCCATCGATTCCGTTATGTCGTGGTATCGAAATCATGCTATGGGTTTCAAGGTTTCCAGATTGCGATAAATCCATACCGAGACCTCGATGGAACGATATGTTGAACAAGAATTAGCGAATGTTACAAAACGATGTGACAAGTTTCGAGGTATCGATATAGTTGTGGGGGAAGGTACTACCTTTCGTTCGACGATCAACTTCAACATGCTAGCTCGTCACCAACAACAGCCTTATCGCTACCAGCTCATCATTAACAAAATCATCATCGCTACCTCATCACCAACAGAACCATCATGACTATCGAAACATCACATATTGACGACGCTTGGCCGGCTCTACATCAAGCTTCCTGGTATGGCGACTACACGGAAGTACAACGTCTACTGCAAGATAGCGCGAGTGTGCGAGAAGTGGACGATGAGGGGGAGACTGCACTTCATCAAGCTGCCTGGCAAGGTCATACCGATATCACCATTTCATTATTAGACGCAGCTGCAGACCCTAATTCAAAAGATGGGAGTGGACAAACGCCATTACATCAAGCAGCGACCAATGGGTTTAAAGAAATAGTGTGCTTGTTGTTGGCTGGAGGAGCTGATCCAAGCGTCAAAGATATTCATGGCCGCAAGCCTCATTCGCTGGCGGAGAGAAAATTTCATCATTCCACGGCTGATATTTTACGTCAGAGGGAAATACATTTCGATGGCCAGGAAGTTGTTTCCAATACTGACAAGATCCCCTCAGAGATTCTACCGGCTTTGAGCTTGGATCCCAGTGTCATCCCTTACTTGCCTCTCCATCAGTGTTTATCAATGTCAAATGAGCCGTATGGCAAAGCAAGCTTTTCCACAACTTCTAAAGTGAAGGTCCACCTCCACAGGGGTGAAACCAAATTATACTTCATGAAAACAGGATTGGATGGCCGTGCATTCACAGACGAATTCGAATCGTTATCAGCAATCCATAAAGCCGTACCTTCGCTCTGCCCACGGCCATTAGCCCATGCGAAGCTCACGAAGTCAGAAGGATACTGTCTGCTCACCGAGTTCATTGATACGACGGCTATAGATCACCTTCAGTCTAGCGGCATTTCCCTCGCTCAGAAGCTGGCGCAACTACACAGCACTCCGGTGCCAACTTCAACAAGAAAATTCCCAAACCCAGTCTATGGATTCCACGTCCCAACCTACGTAGGTAACACCCTGCGTTTGAATACCCGGACCCCCTCCTGGGCCAGATTCTGCACGGAGTGTCGTCTTCGCCCCGCCTGGAGAACCATGAAAAGGATTCATGGTGCAGACACAGAACTACAATATTTATTCGGCCGCGTGATCCAGGAAGTGGTGCCTCGCTTACTGCGTCACGGCCATCTCGGCGGCAAACAAGGTATCAGGCCAGCACTTGTGCACGGAGAACTCTGGTGTGGAAACAAGACACGTGGAAGCGTAGGGGGAAAAGGCGGCGTCGAAGCTGTAGTCTTCGATCCGGCCAGCTTTTACGCACATTCGGAATATGAGCTGGGGATTGTGAGGATGTTTGGAGGCTTCTCGTCGGGGTTCTTTAAGAAATATCATCGTTTGATACCGAAGACGGAGCCGAGAGAGGAATACAGAGGGAGGTTGGAGTTGTATCAACTGTGAGTTACGCTGGAGAGTGGGAAGCTGAGATGCTTACGCTCAGACAGGTATCAGCAGCTGAATCACTTGGCGCTTTATGGTCTCGATTATCGCGAAAATACGAGAGTGTGCATGGAGAAGCTTGTGAAGGAGTACGGCACAAAGGAGTAAGGGGGTCAATTCGAAAAGTTTTCCTTACAGCCTCTACTTTGCACGTACTCTTATGTCTATGACTTACATATCCTACAGCGGTCTTGACGACAAGCAAGCATGTTATTCAACCCTTCGAAGGACACCTTCACATTATCGACTTTAAAAAAAGCCGGTATCTCTACAGACTTCAAGCCCAACGACTCTAATGACTTCATTGACCACCATGATCGCAGCCGCAATGACCCCAACATCAACCCTGCACCTGATCCCTTCATCACATGCTATCGCCCTGAGA
>SAUG01000165.1:0-97251 GCA_011316305.1 Rusavskia elegans
AGAGGAGGTTTTGCCCTTTTCATGACCTGAAATGGTACCTTTCTTACTTGGGTCCGGACGTGGGCGGTGATCTGTCTGTTTGTCTTTCCGTATGCATGGGACGGCTACTTCCTGCTTCCATTGCCTGTTGCTGGCGTTGAGAGGACGAAGAAACTGTACAATTTTAACGGCTTTTGGGACGAGTTCACCGCAGGCATTTTACGGTTGTATAGACTGAACGACGGGGGAAAATGAGAATTTGCAAATCGATATAGAATCAGGTGCTTTTCACGCGCGCATCGTCTCTCAGTCGCTGTTGCTATTTTTCGCTTTCCCAAAAAGCCTCCACCCTGTCCTCGTTGGCACACTCTCAACCAGCCAAAATATCAAGCGACCTTTCACCCTCACCATCTTGGCAGCAGAGGACGTATCTCTTCTGCCGCTGGAGTCTCCAATTCAGGGGAGAAGTCGCATGGCAAAACGTCGATTCCGCAGAGATCTAGTCCGGCACCGGAAGCACTACGGCAAGACATGATAACGTCCCCTACCCGTCTACATAAAGTAGCTTCTCATCGACATCCCATCATCAATTCATACACACCCATTCTCCCATCACCATAACCGCCGCCCTTTTCACCCTGCCATCTCTCCTCCCTATCTTTCCCTTCCCTATCTCTTCGCTGTTAAACTTCCCATGTAGTCGAGTATGATCATCGGCAGTTTTTGGTTCTCGTCCTCTCTTTCGCTTTGTTGGTATGCGGGGATGTGGAGGCGCGGTATCGGAGGAGGTCGATATCCTTGTTGAAATGTTGGCCGGCGGATTGGAGAGAGGTGTCGAGGTGGTAGGGGTGGAAGTGGAGGTATTTCGGATCCAGAGGTAGGCTATGATTTTGATCTCGGGGAGGGTGGGGTGGGCGGTACGTTGCTGCTCAAGGCAATTAATTCGCATTCGTTGATCGGTTGTGGTGTTTTATGTATGCGGGAATTTAGTAGGGAGTTGGAGGAGAGGAAAGGAGGTGAGAAAGAGGAAAAAGTGAAAGGGGAGCATACATGATAAAAGTAAACCTTGACGTTCCCAGCTCCATCCCTTCCTCCGAACATGATGGAGAAATTGCCGAAGAGATGGTAATTGTGTTCCTGCCGGTGGTCGGTGCGGTCAGCTCATCCTTCTTCTATCTCGCTCATCCCTGAATTTGTTGTAGCGGCCGCAGTCGTTATCGTTGTCATTGTGCGTGTGATTCCTTCGCGCCGCTATGCCCTTCCTTCCCTTCATCTCCTTCCGCTTTACGTTCCGCAAAAACAACAAAACACGCACCCCAAGAAAGGGGGAAAAAAAAGAAAGGAAAAAGGAAAGAAGACATACCAACACCGCCGCCATCCCCTCCAAATCCCTCCACTCCACCATCTCCTTCTCCTCCCCATCTTCCCACCCATCATTCACTCTATCCAACCCCCACCCATTTGCCATCCCACGTCTCCCATCATGAAAACAATCCCACATCGCCCTCAAGCTCTTATCCCTCCAATACACGAAATACGCCCCATCATCGAACGCCTCGGTGTACATATTCGGGTTGGTTGTATAGGTTGGGTAGGCGCGGGGGCTTAGGGAGGGAAGGATGGAGGTTGGGGAGATGGTTTTAGGGGTTGAGGCTGTGAGGTGGGTGGTAGTGGTGTTTTTGAAGGTGAGGGTGGTGGTTGTTGTTGTTTTGATGGGAGGGTGTGTGGGTGTGTCGTTCGTGAGGGTTGAGGGGGAGGAGGAGTCGGTTTGAGAGGTCATGATGTGGTTTTGGGAGGGATGGATGGAGGGATGGAGAGTGTGGGTGGGAGGACGAAGAAGAGGATGTGGTTTGGGGAATGTTGAGTGAGGGGAAACTTATGGAGTGAATGAGTTTGGTGTTGTAGTGTTCAATGGGATGACATGCGAAATGGTTCCTTCCTAGATCACAACCCTTAGACTGGTTTATGCAGACTTTACTCTTCACGTTCCGGTAGATATGTCCTGAAAACTGTTCAAGGGCATTACAACAAATCCATCATCAAGTGTAAGTCCTGGTCGCTGTTCGTTCACTAGCTCGAAAGGAAGGCACTGATACTTATAGTTGCCCTTCTACGTGTTTGGTATTCGAAGAAACCATGGACCCTGTGCATAGAGTTTTATGAGCTGTTGGTATGTCCCTTGGATTGCGGTAAAGTAGCCAACTTCTTTTCGAACAATTTACGTGCCTCTTGCCATACAGGTGCGTTCTCCGCGTTGGATAAATCCAATAGACTTGGCAGCAACGCATTGCTAAAGGCTTCTGATGCTTCTAGAGAAGAAGTTAGCATGCTTCGATCGAAGTGAGGAACTCGCTGACCTCGAGGCAGAAGAGAGGGGAGATGGTCAATCGTGATATAGGACAGCGGAGGATTGGCGAAGCCCTCAACAGCGATGGTTGGCTTGTCGAAGTAGGTGGCCTTATTGCAAAAGGGTATCGGGTTGTGTGGATTCGTCGTATCACAGCTAACATCGCACACGACGGAGAGTTTGCGATTACCGGGGTCTTCTTTGAGGAAATCTTCGGTGACGAACTTGGGAATGGGTTTATCAAGGTAGATGCAGTTGATGAAGATCTATCAGGGTTTTTAGGCGCTATTGAGTAGGCTTGGCTAGGAGGACTCACGTCTGCTTGTCGGATCTCGGGATAGGGTCCGGCCTTCGCTGACCTGAAGAGATATTGAAGTCAGTCGATAGTCCTCGAGGCCATGCAAACCTCATTCCGTAGCAGCTGATACAAGTTTCTGGAGCGTTTAAACCTCTGCTGTTGTGGGGAAGAAAAGAGAGATCAAGCTTCTGCTTACGTCTCAGCCAAATCCCATCTCAGAAGATTGGATTCCGGGATGCCTGCGGCGAGGCAGAGATCGATGGCACCTCTACCACAGCGTCCCAGCGCGCCAATGATCAAGATTTGAGGGGCTTTGCCATTGTTCTTTGCAACGCCTGCGCTAAGGTCTGACTTGACTTCTTTGACAAGGTCACTTTGTGTATTGTAGGGCTTCTTGCCTGGAAGTGGTGTCTCGGGGTGCTGGATCTGCCATGCCCAATTTTCCAAGGCAAGGGCCGCGCCAGCGTATCCTGGAGTTGTCTTCGAATCAGCACATCTCGCCATGATTGATTAGCTGGATCGTTCTATATACGACTGGAATATGCCTTCATAACAGTGAAGGCTTCTTAGTCCGAATTTGGATGGCTTACCTGCATGGTATCCAAACGCAGCGACTCTTCGTCGATTTTCGTCCTCCAAGAATTCTTCACAGCTGATTAGCACCCTGGCAGAATACGTTACCGATCGTCGTACCCATATCATACAGAGTACCTCCCCCAGCGGCGAAGCGTCCAAGCACCTGCCATTTGGTGTTAGATAATGGCTCTGCTTCACGTCAAAGATTCATGCCGCTTACTTGTTCCCATCCTGCTTGGCCCTTGTAGCAGTGTGCAAATTGTATGTGTGTATGCTTTAAAGGGACTTCCGCATCGGTTAGCTTGTTAAGTATCATGGCAATGGCCGACTCGCAGTCTTCCTCTGGGAGCTCTTTCAACCTGAAGATTGGTTTGTTTAGTACCATTGAGTATTCTGGCTGTGTGATTTTCATACTGACCCAATAATCAAATGGTCTTCTGGCGCTTGAGGCCATGAGAATTCGTCGACCAATGTGGCGTACGGTTCATAGTCTGCATCCTCGAATATTCGCTTTGGATTTTTCGGACTCTTCTCTACATTCACCTTGAAGCCATTCTCAACGAGCTTCTGTACGACGGCGGGGGAAAGTGCACTTCGATGCTCGAGTGGTTTTGTCTCTGCACGCTACTCGATGCATCAATACGGAACCTGAAGGAGGTATCATCTGGTTGCTGACCAGATGTAAGGTGACGGGAGCCATTGAGCTGCTGCAAAACTTTGATGATGTTCCTTGGCCGACTACAAGGATATTCTCACTGTCTCGATCCTTTTCAGATGGACAATTTCTCGGGGCCACCTCGGCCACAAGTCGCTCTAGCGTTAGGGCTAGGGCCTGCGCGTCCATTTGCTCGGCGCCTAAGGTATCCATATCGACAAGGTCCGAAAAGCTAGCCAGCAGTCTCGAGAAAAGCTTGGTAGAGATTATATGAGGGTGATGAAGGTAATGCACCGCGGCAGCCGTCCAATCTCTCCAATCAGTATGTATCAACCGGTCTTGACACTTCGACCGATGTGGCTGGCAGTCGAGGTATCGAATGCCCACCCCGTCAGTCCAATGGGAACTACGCACTGTGATGTGGAGGTTGTCCATACCGAAAAGTCTGGATGTCATGGGGGAAAAAGGGCCATCAGCGCAAACGACTCAGCTGCTCCTTCCTCACTAACAAGCTGGGCACATTGCATGCATTGCCTTCCCAAAGCATAGAAAATGCAATCTGGAACAAGTCTACTCCGACACAGATAGCCCTGTCAAGTGGCCTCCTATCATCGACGAGAACATGTCAACCCTCGCTCCTGTTGACCCGGATAATTACGCCTGGAGGCAGGCTAGTGACCATTCCCCTCTATGGCAGCGCCGAGCTTGTGGCGCTGAGGTGCCCATTGCCGTACTAACCGGCGGAAGATACTTTGACTCCTATGCTTTTACTACAATGCTTGTTGACGGCAAATACTCCCTTCAAGATCTCAAGCGTGCTACCCGGGCTGCTTGGCGACTACTTCGCTACGAAGAACCTCACATAGCAGGCACCGCTGCCGGAATTCAGGGTAGACCTGTCCTACAGTACCACATCCCTAAAGACGAAGAGGAGGTTGAACAATGGCTGGACAGAACTATCCTGGTGGAGGCTAGCAGCAGAACCCCACTGGTCATCAGAGATGCCTACGAGGAGGACAGGAGGAGAAAGAATCTTGGTGTTCCCGAGGCTGCCAGGATCTACATTGCAGCTTCTGTGCAAAACGAGTTGACTCCTCTGAAAGGTGCCCCTGTTCGGATTCTGTTTCAAGTTTATACTCTGTTCTTCGATGGTATCGGCTTTCGCTGTATGATCGCATCTTTCTTCCGGGGTCTCGTCGTTCAGCTCTCTACGTCAGACGCTATTTCCCACAATGAGCTCGACTGGAGAAAGAGCAAGGATAACCTTCGTGAAGCTTATGTCAATCTTTTAGCGCCCGAGCAATACGCCTCTGGACCGGAATTCAACGCAAGCTTCGAAGAGCTGTTCAGTGGGCGAAGCCCGGAGTCTGTAAGTCCCTAGCAATATCTCGACACATCATTGTGTGCTGATGAGACAGCGCAATTGTTCCCTGCTGGTGGCTAGATACCCTGCCGATTGGGGTCTACCCAAGACACTATGGCATAACTTCACCAAAGAGCAGTCTGAGAACATGATCACCGCTGTTCAAAAAAGACTCGGACCTGGCTACTCCATCACTCATCTTGGTCAAGCAGCTTGTCTGCTTGCGCAAATTAGAATGAATCCAGGCGACATTCCAGTAAGTAGTCGTGGGAATTCCTTCGGTCCCGCACGCCTTGGGAGCTATCCTGGGCAACTAGGAAGTCGACACCTCGATTGACACGTCAACGGGATGGCCTACCACGCCAGGGAGATGAGACCCCGAGACAGTGGTAGTGCAGGCGTGCTGACTGCGAAATATACTGCAGGCATCTTTCTACTGGTCTTGCTTCACCGCGATCAACGGGCGCCGCTACATGCGAGAGCCTTACAAGAGCTACCAGAAGCCATATTTCCCCCACTGTCAAGTCACTGGCTTTGTTGCCTTCGATGAGATTACGAATTACGTGCAGAGAGAACATCGCGGCAAAGACGCCAAAACAGTGGAGCTCCTGATGAGCGCCGCGAAGCAGTCCAGGGATGGGTTTGAGAAAACCACCAACCTACCTCACATCATGGCCATAATGGTCCCAATCGCCGAGGGGATTTGTGAGGGGTCGTATGGGATCGCTCAACCGGTATTCATAACCCTCCCCTTTGCCAAATTAATCCACTCAAAGATCGCGCTTTTAGATGTACACCAGCTATGGCATCGACAAGCAGTACATTTCCCGGCACTTCAACAACGACAAGGGCGAGCAGGCACTTTCACTCGGTGACCTCCGCTTCTGGAGTGAGAATTACGCCCCTTACCCGTAAGTTCTCGATCTCCCGTACCCAAATCCAGTCAATAGTACTGACAGCTCATCAGGACGGTCCACCTCACGAGCTGGAGAAAGGCGTGCCGTGTCACGGTGGAATGGAACAGCGGATGCTTTAACGAAGCCTTCATGAGAGTCTTCTTGGCTGAGCTGGCAGATCTGATGCTCTTTTTTGCTTCTCCCGAGTCCAAAGATCAGCAGCCGGAAGACAGAGCTGAGGAGGCATGATGTTAGAATGAGCAGGATGTTCGCGTCAGCATTGTTTTCGAATACAGCTTAGTCGTATGGAAGAGAGAGGAGGCGAGTGAGAGTGAGAATGGCGGATATCAAGATGGAGACATGAAGAGGTTGTAAGGGTAGAGAAGTCCGTTGACTGTGTATCCTCGACGCGGGTGGATTCGTGGCAGGAGAGTATGTTACAAAGGCTGAACGACGACGCTTAGCCTCATATAATTTGATCAGTCAAGCCATGATCGATTGGATTCTTGGAGTAGGGTTCAACATACGATCATCAGAGTTAAGCTGCCCCTACGTACACATTAATAGGATAGAGCAATGACAGAGACGATTATGATGTGCACTACCCAATGGCTATCGTGTCGTCTGATCTTAAGCATGCGGCATCGAGACTGGAGAGCGGAAGTGTGGTATATTTACGGTGTTGGAGTCTTATCCCTTCCGCAGCTACTGCTGGGTTTCGTACGCCTACCAGTAGCAGCGGAAGGGATAGGGACGAGTGACGGCTGAGATAGCTATATCGGATGATCAGGAATGGGACGATATCTATACGTGAGGATATCTCGTAGGGAAAAATTGTCAGGGGGTCGAAATTGGATCATCTGGCGACTCACAGGGTTTGCATACATGGTGTCATAGACCTTGCTCTGAAGGGGGGAGATAGCAATTCTATCTTTCAGCCATGTGGATGAGGACCACGACGGTGCATGGGATAGTGGATTGGATGTAGCATTCACATAAGCTGGGCCCATAGGTTCAGGATTGCCATCCAGGCATTGGCGGATGGTTGTTTCAAAGGGAAAATCACAAACGTCTGCTGATAGGATGTAGTATATAGCCGAATCGCAGGGCTTGTGGGCTGTCTTTCGACTTTCTTCAAGCTTCAAGCAATTCCGCCGTTGAGGTTGGACCAGCAAGGTCTGAGAGACGCAAACAAACCTTTCATCCTCGGAACCTTTCCAAACAGAAGTCCACTCAAGCGTGTTCATGGTGTCATCAGCTTTTCAAATGGTATACCTGAATGCTTCCGATCCCTCGTTCACTTTCTTGCCTTTGTTGGCTTGCTTGTTCGCATACATGTAATAACCACTCAGCCCCAATACGCATACGATGACTAAACAATTGCAACTACCACGTGCGAAGCCGTCAGCAAATCTCGGTTCCCGGGGCTTCATCAAGAAAGAACGGAAGACTCACGCAATCGCCGCACTGATCCCCGGAATATATCTCGGCGCATCCTGGGACCTAAAAATCGTCCCTCCACTGATCCCGCCAATTCCTCCACATCCTACGAACAAAGCGCTGGTCAACGCTCGCTTCCACTGCCCACGGACGTTGTTGGCCTGGTAGGCTAGAGCAGTGGGGATATTGGCGTTCGTGCCAGCCGTCACGAGGAACACGCCGAAATAGCGGGCGCTACTTGAAGAAGCAAACCCCATAATTGGGAGGCCGACTAGGGCGACTAGGGAATTGAAAATAAGGATGGGACCACGGACGTGGAAGCGATCTCCAAGGTAGGCGGAGGTGACCATGAGGATAGCCGCGACGCAGTACTGTGGATGAACCAGTTAATGCGGCTTCGTGTGGGGAAGAATTGCACAAGTTTCGTCTGAGACAGTACTACATAATGGAACAGAGACCAAGAAGTAGCGTGGCCAAGAGACATGTACTCACCGGAGGAGCTATCAAACATTGCGATTCCGCGATAGTGAAACCCAGACCATTTCTCAGGATGATGGGTAGGAAGACTGAGATCGAGGTAGTGACTGTGATGATCAAGCTTGATAGGGATGGGTCGTTAGCCGCAAGGACATTTCCTAACGCATATCACGTTGAGAGCGCTTACAAAGATATGAACGCCAAGATCCAGATTTTGATGTCAAGCGCTGGTCTCAAGAAGCGTGCCAGGGTAAACTTTTCAGGTATTGCATCGTCTCGGTCCTTGTTGATCCGCCGAACGATGAAGTCACGTTCGTCTTTGTTCAAGAAACGCCAAGATTGATCCGCCTTTTCTGGAAAGTCGACCAGGAAGAAATAAGCAAAGAAGGAGGTCGCGCAAGTAAACTTGAGGCAAGGTAGCCAGAGTCAGTGTCATAGCTGATTTGGACGGAACAGGGAGAGAGCTTACAACACCCTCCATGATGAAGATCCATTGCCAGCCTCTCATGCCGGAAAGACCATCCATTTGCATGAGGCCATAGGCCAAGACACCCCCGAACGCGAGAGCAAGACAACCAATGACGTAGAAAGCGCAGTATCGCTTACCCACGTCGTCTGTAAGAGATCGTTAGGTCCAAGGGGAAGAGGTGCTTTCGTGGTTTTATGCGACTTACAGCGCGAGTACCAAGTTGCCAGCAAATACACCACGCTTGGGTAAAGTCCAGCTTCCAGTATACCGAGGGCAACGCGGAGTCCGATCATGTCGGTCCATTTTTTAGCAAAACCAAATCCCTAGCTCAGTCAGTACTTTTGGCCCACTGTGATTGTCGAGACCGCACCCACAATCTCGAGTGCACCCCATAGTAAAGTTATGGACGCCAAAAACTTCCGCGGCCCCAGCCTTCGTGACAACAAGGTCGCAGGAGGCTGAAAGAGCACATATGTCGGGAAGAAGACCAAAACTATAGTCGACTGGCACTCTTATAAGTACGAGTTTTAATTAGCAAGGGAACGCCTATGGCCTACGTATCGAAAGCCGACTTTCAGCTTCAGATCATCGGTCATGCTAAAGCACCGTCAGACCAATTCGCGCGATATGGGCCATGTTGGCTTGATTAAGGAAAGACCCACCCTGCGATGGAGGCATTGCCGAGATTGCCACGGTCGATGAGAGAGAAGCAGTAGATGATGCCACAAGTGATGACTAGTCGTCGGTCAATGCGATGGATGATCTTTCTCTGCTCCCTGTACGAATAGACGAGGTCATTGTCGAGAGCCAGACGGGAGGAGTCCGAGGCAGTCTCTTCATTGAGTGCATTCCTGCTGTTGGTGCTACCGTCGCTAGTTTTCTCGTTAACTTGATTGGCCATGTTGGAGTAGATGTTCTAAGCGTACCTCATTCGCGACACGGAGGGTTCCTTGGTTTATATTGCAGGGTCCTCGTTGGCAGGGACTTTCCAGGGCACGCGTTGGTTGATTTCTCCGCACGATGTCGTGCAGGATGTCGTCCCCAGTGCCAAGCCATGGCCAGATCTGAGTGGGCCTATCAGTAGGATTGCAGGAAGATGCGTGGGGTAGAGCATCTCAGATAGGCTCACGAGATGGATGATCCTTTGATGAGGCAGCTAGAGAATCTCATTGGCGGATTGGACTGCTCGAAGTCCATGTGTATGCAGGTTGCGGTCACTGTGACAGCTGGACTTTTAGCCGTACAAGTCAGGAAGCTCGCTTCGGCTGGACTCGCTAGGGGAAGAAATGCACTTCTGCTGGAGAAAGCTTGTACTCTGAACGTCGATGGCAAAATTCGATGGACGTACCAAACAATTTAACAATCTGGACGAGGATGTACCAAGTACGTGGATATCGCGACTCGCGATTCGTGAGTCCATCATCCACCAAGTCTGACGTCACCTGCTCGAGGTCAGGGACTAGGGTTCTGGCTTACTCAGCTTCGGCAAGACGGCCGAGATTGGCCGACGTTCACTTCGTCGCAAAGAGATGGAGACTTGTACGAGAACTATGAAATTTCAGACCGAAAGTGGCTCATATACTTGTGGTTGAAGAGAATTGGTGTATAGCAGCGTAAAAGAAATCGACACCATCGACGCCCCACAGTATCATGGACGGCTGATTCAGAGATGCTCCAACGATCAGAACATGCTTCATTCATGCGTCACAAATTTACTGGACCGTCTTCACAGAAGCGTGAAAAAACAACTTATGAGGAGAGCTTGGGATTACAGTAGAAGGTGCTCGTGTGGACCAAGGAACAGTAGCATGCTAAGCAATCCATCAACTAACACTATCTTGCTCGAATCCATAAGCTCCGATGCAAGCATATCATTCTCACCATTTCCAGCACAATGAATTCCCCCTACTCCGTACCCCTAAAGCAAACACCACCCATTTCATTTAAAGCCTTCAAGATCTAGGCCCCCACCTTATCTTCTGTGTCTTCCGAATCCTCCGTGTCCTCCATGTCCTCCATGTCCTCCACGTCCTTCATGTCGTCCATCTCGTATCCCTCCGGCCTGCCCGTGCCCATGACGTTGACGGGCGTCTCGGCCTGGATATGAGGTTGGTGGGAAGTCCATGGGATGACCTTGCTGCCTGTGTCCATGAGGTCTTTCTCGTCCTGGCGGTCCTTCTCGTCCTGGCGGTCTTTCTCGTCCTGGCGGTCCGAAAGGATCCGGGCGCTGACGATGCCCGGGATTATGATCGTACGCATCTCGGGGATAACCACGTCCCGGAACTCCTTGGTGATGTCTAGCATCGCGGCGTGGGTCCATGCGAGGTGCAGGTCCATGCCCTTCTCGACGAGCTCGCTCAGGGCCCCCACTAAATCCAGGAGCCCAGGAATCCGAGGACCCGTCTGAATAGCTATCATCGCCTAGAGAGGAGACATCAAGGATGTCGGAAAATGAGTCGTCCAACCATCCGTCCTCATCAAGACGGCCGTGAAAGTGGGTCCGGTAATAACCGCCAGGAGATCCGTAAAACGCGGAGGGAGATTCTTGGGAACGACGCCCATATACAGCGCGGCGTGGAGGTCCGTAAGCTCGGAATGGATCTTGTTGAGGACGATGGCCGTGTCCGCCACGGCGTGGATTTTCGCCACTCATCGGTCTTCTGTCCCTCCCGTTCATGACTGTCGTACAAGTCTTCAGATGCTAGTACTGGTAGTTGTTTCTTATGCGTATGTATGCTGGTAAATTGGGGAAGTGATGGGAAGTATGAAAGACTGAGGAATCTAGAACGACCAGGAGCAGCTTTTATAGCCATGATCTGAGCCGCCACAGCAGTCACCGTCACGAAAGACGTTGTGAATGTTCTTCATGACGCAAGCTAGACTATACTACAAGTTGACTCACATCGACATTGCGCCCACTTCGCTGGTACGAGCGACAAGGCTAAAATAAACTCATATCTGCTCAGTCACATGAGCTTACCTGAAAACCGTTGATCGGCAGTGCAATTTTCAAACCTTTAACTTGAAAAACTCTTCCAAATTCCATTCGTCTGATTTATTCCATCGTGTGTACGTTTGTTATGGAGAAGCTCCGCATTCGAATAGAGGTACGGTATCAATCGCTTTTCCAGCATGGTCTCAACTCCGAAGCCATCGGAAGTCTATCTTCCATCGATTCACTACGTCCTCGCTTCGATACTGATGCGATACAGAAGAGGCGTAGCCCGCAACCTTTCAACTTTCTGCCACCGGAAGTCCGACTGGAAATATATAGACACCTGTTAACAACACGTTCGATTATCGCTGAGCCAAACGGTGTTGATTGTAGCAATCACCCCAATCTCGATACCTCAATCCTACGTACATGTCGCCAGATCTACAATGAGGCTCTACCCGTACTCTACGGCGACAACATCTTTTGGTTCAAGTATCAAGATTGTATAGAAGCATTCAGATCTGAAGGCCTTTCCAGAAGTAGTCTGGCATGTAAGTACTCCTTGAGTTGAGGGAAAATGTTCCAGAACTAATTGGATTTCCCAACACCAGCTCCAGATCCAAAGGAGTCCTTTGGAATAGATGGGGCACCACTTACGCTTATTACCAACCCATAAGGCCGCCTGACATTACTACGAAAGTTGCATATAGTTTTCAGGGGAAACTTTGACCTACCAGTCTTCTGGGAGTCAGGAGGCCGTTGTAACAGCCGCGTTATGATAATGGCACGTTGGCCATCATTCTTCCGTTGCGGAAGATATACTGAAAGTGAAATACGTTTCCCTGCGCTCGCCGAACTACGACTGGACTTTCAGAATTTGTGTCTTGGAGAAGATGGTCTTATCATATATTACCAGCAATTCTTACACACTCCTCCTTCAACTGATGGGCTAGCCATCCAATCCCTCGATTTTCAGCCCACTGGTGTATGGGATACTGAGGTATACGTATCTGTACTAAGTTTGCGCAGACGGAGCCTATGATTGACAAGTTTCAAGTCCCTACAGGCCTCAAGGAACTTGGAATCAAGGGTGTGAAGCATCGTGCGACTTTGGACGAACTTAGGAAGAGGTTGCTCAAAGAAAATGGGAAGTTCTTTACCGATTTTCCCAGTAACGTTCGACATAAACAAAGATGCTCGATATTGCGTGATTGTGCATCATATGAAGGTCATAAGACACAGGATACCGGAAGATAGCAATGGAGAGTTTAATACTGATCATGACACTACGCGATCAAGGCGACATTCAGTGTTGGTTACTAACACGTGGCCGTTACTTCTAGGAAGGGCAAGGAAGAGCGTAAAATCATTAGACAGCTTGCTGTCTTTCTACCGTCGATTTTTGGCATTTCCTTACCCCTATTCAGGCACGCTAAGATATCTACCCGCTTATCCATTGGCTGTGAAGCATTGTCGCATACGTCCGATATATCCGGCGGACCATCAAAATGCAAGGTGTCCACAATCCTGGCCAGAGCAAGGATCCCTGAGTTGTTCTTACTTTCAACAGTGCTCAGACCAGTTCCCGGATTGGGCATCCTACTTGGCATTTTTCGGTCAATATCCGAAGATACGGAGCCGAATGGAGCAGCTTTTTGAGTCTAGTATTGAGGAAAGGCATGCAATGCTGTCACATTGGAAGACTATTGGTTTCAATCGGTGACAGTCGTCCTGGAAAGAAGATCATCTGTGATCATCGCCAAGCCGGACTGTGTCGCCGTAACAATTGTTGATGTGTGTCTATCAGGGTTCGTAATCGGCATGCATTGGAAAGCGCCATGAGACGACAAACCGTCACCAAGAGGCAAGGTTACCACGGAGTTCTCGATGGTCTGACGTCAGTCCCTCTGGGAGCATGTTCCCCTCTTGACATATGGGGAGACATACACAACCATGATCCATTCCTACTCTCGACGAAAGATACCGGCTGCGATCCTTGCCACCAACATCTGGCGATATTGACTTCGACCTGCGAACCTTCTATCCCACGCAAAACCTTCGATCGCAATGTCCGACGCTGTCAAGACATACGGATGGGAGGCTAAGCCTCGGGACCCTTCAGTCATTTTGGCTGGGAAGAAAAACATCAAGGATCCCAAGCCTCAGACCGTCGCCAGCATCAAGCTGCCGGACAGCACTCTTGCCGCATCAGTCCTCAAGTATGCCTCGACGGAATTGAGCACCGCGACCTTCAACCATAGTATGCGAGTCTTCTACTACGGTATGACGGCCTTGATCGGATTTGCGACTTTTCTGATGACCCAACGTCAGGGATGGCTATCCACATCCAGCAGTTCCCGGAATGGCAATTCACTGAAGAGACATACCTACTAGCCTGCCTCCTCCACGATATCGGCACTACCGACAAGAACATCTCGGCTACAAAAATGTCCTTTGAATATTATGGTGGTATGCTTGCGCTTGATCTGCTCTCGAAAGAGCTCCATGCACCAATCGAGCAAGCCGAGAGTGTCGCAGAAGCCGTGTTCCGGCATCAAGATATTGGAGAAACCGGCATGATTACAACCATTGGCCAACTTTTGCAACTGGCAACCATCTTCGGTACGAGACGACCAACAATATCCGAAACTGAGAAGCTGACGACAATGGTAGACAATATGGGGGGACACAAAGACCTGGTCCATGAAGACACCATCAAGGACGTAACGGCGCGTTATCCACGGAACAAATGGTCGTCGTGCTTTGCAGCAACGATCCGGAAAGAGAACGGATTGAAGCCATGGGCTCATACAACCACGCTGGGCGAAGACGACTTCCCCAACGGCGTACAGAATAACAAGCTCATGCAGCCGTACGATTAATCAAATATCTTATTCATGACAATGAGGCATTGGGCCCCTGACTTTTCCAGTCCCGTTATCCATCTATTGAAACACTGGCCATCATAAGTGTGTGGAGTAGTCCTCCTGCCATTCAATCTTTCGGCCTCTCCAACTTCAGGTCAAGACTGTCGCACCAGCCCAGGTGCGTTTCCCACGTTTTCTCTCTATACCCAGTCTCCTTGAACCCGAAGCTTTTCAACAGACCTATGCATGCGCCGTTCCTGGGGTCTACGTCGGCCACGATTTCGTCCTGTGCTTTCATGTCTTCGCGCTGCCAGAAATCACGGAGTAATTCGGCCATTGCTTCTTTCATGTATCCCTTACCCCAGAACGGGCGGGCCAGCATGAATCCAATCTCATGACCGTCCCAGACGCCAAGCTTGCCAATCAATTTGGGTGTAGTCGACGGTGGTGCGTAATCGATGACAAAGTCACAGCGGCTGTTATATTTCCCATCTATCATAGAACGCAAAGTGTTCTCGGTCTGTTGGAGCTGTGAATGCGGCGCGGTAGACCTGAAAGAAAGACTGAGTCAGAAGATGGGCTTTGCGATTAACTTTAGCACACGGATGATTGTTCACCAATATCGCATCACTTCCTCATCCGTGTAGAGCTCATGCAAATCCTGTAAGTCGTTCATCGTGGCTGCGCGAAGCTTCAGATGAGGCATAATACCGCTCGATGTTCTCAATAAACCGCTGGTACGTATGCTGTATTTTTGTCGCCGGACGACGGACAGGGAATGGCTTTTTGTCTCGTTATCAAGCTCCTTATGATATCGAAAATGTTCCGCGCTCCAGTGATGTATCACTTTTCAGGTGCTGCCTTGCCTAGGACTGGATTGGAAACCGCATCCGATGCTGACAGTCAGTCCGCAACCTTCCAGTAACCATGGATACAGTAAGCAGGACCGGAAGCCTCGGAAGCCTCGAATGCCCATAGAAGTACCGATGCGCAAACGCCCTGTAACAATCGAGGTACCGATACAACACATACTTGTCTGACCAGCGAAGCACGTTACCAACTCCAACATGAATTTGTTAGACCACTATTAGTTTCAGGGCCTGTTCAGTCGTCGACCTGGTACATCAGAAGCTGCTTGCTAACTAACCTCTTCTCCGCTTCGTTGGGTGCTATATCCAGTGATTATCACATCATGGCTTCATTCGCCCGATTACTCCTGCCGAGTCAGAGTCTGCATTGGCCCTTCCGTCAACGGGGCCGTCAACGGCCGAGTAGGATTTAGGCGCGAGTCGAAGCCAATCACGTGCGGAGGGGCTTACGGCACGTCTGGGAGCACCTGTCGCAGATTTGTCTGCAAACTTGCCACGCGGGCTGCTGAAACTCTTCGTATCGTTTCTGAGAAGCGCGGCTACAAGAGATGTTGTTTCGTGCGGCCGGGCGGCTGGAAGCGAACCACTCTTGCCACTTAGCGTCGACCCGCGTTCAAATATCAATCGGAATCCTGTGATGTTTGTTTCGGTAGGGATCATGATGTTCCCTCCGCACGGCAGCTGAGACGTACTGGAAACATAACTCTCTACAGTTTTGCTGAGACGAAGGACTTAGAGAGCTGGGCGTTCGCAACCCTCCCCATGCGGCTATAGAGTAGTCATCTATTGTAAGTACTTGTAGGGCCCAACATTCTGCTTCATCTGCACTTTCATGATTGTGTGATTGTTCTGGTATCAATTTTCACTTGTAATTTCTCTTTCTCTTCCGGGGTCATGTTACTTAGCATTTATCTCTGTCCTCTCTTTTTCTTTCTCATCCATGCAACTCCACTGCATCGTGCTCGTGGGGAATATGGATCACTTAAACCAAAGTCATGGCAATATAATAGTCCCATCACGCCTAGTTACGTTAAACGCGAGAACCCGGACGACACGAGCTTGTACTCGACCCCGACTGATCTAAACTTGAACGACGACAGTGCCAACAACGACGACAGCGCCAGCAATGACGACAACCCAAACAGCGACAAAAGTCCGAGCAATGAGGATCAAAATTCGAAGGAGGATGAAAACTCGAACAGCGATGATGAAAGTTCGAACGACAAAAGCTCGAGCCATGAAAGCTTGGGCGATGCGAAGATGAATGGCGTCGCAATGAAGAAGAAGCAGGGTGCTACAACGAAGAACGCCATAAGCTCGGAGGACGCGGCAAGCTCGAAGGGCCTGAGCAAGGGGAGTCAATCCATCATCCGAGCATCCTTTACCTCCAACCCCAAATGCGGTCAAACGATCTCATGCAACGCCGGCAAAACCAACGACCACACCGGCGTCAACGGCACCGGAGCCGCCGCCGTCAACGGCATGCTATTCGGCGGCCCACCCGGCGTCTACGACGGCTCAGGCGGCTACACCAACATCAACGGCGTCGGAGGAGCATGCGGCTCCTGCTGGACACTGACCCCAGGCTACAACTACTACGAAAGCAACGGCAAATCCCTAGGGAAAACAGTGGTGGTCCGGATCAACGACGCGTGCACGGATCCGGGCTACTGCGATCAGAAACCCGACCAGCCCTTGAACACGGGACCGACGGACGGGGTGCAGAAAAGTGGGAAATTCAACGCACCCGTGCATTTCGACTTGTGTGAGGCTACGGGGGTGGCGGCTGCGTTCTTTGGTGAGATCAAGACGGGGGTGGCGATTGGAGCTGCGCAGTATAATCCGGATTGTACTGGGCTTGAGGATGGGGAGTTTGGGGCCAAGACGGTGTCGAAGTTAGCGATGCCGTCCTAGATGGAGGGTGGTTGTATGTTGATATGGTGTGAATGTGTCGCTGGAAGACAGATATGCTTGGACATGACATCTCATCACATCTATCGATATCAGGATGGAAAGCCGAACGGTTTATCCAGAGAATTCTTTCCCTTGGTACTGACATCTCTAGCATCTAGGTACAGACCGAGCATCGAACTCAATTTTCTATGTACCATCGATGAATCTTTGCTTCCAATATCGCAAATCGCCGTAGCCTTTCTAACATGATACTGTTCCTCCATACCATGCATGACTTCACTCTCACGATCAACGATCGTTGTACAAATACCCAGACGGGGGTGTTTAAGAGATCAAAGCGGATATTAGTATTTTGAAGTTTTGAATAATGTGCCCCTACGAGTTCGGCCAGGACGATTGTGGGGAGGAGTAAATGTTAGTGGGGCGGTTTTGATAGGGGAGTCTTGAATCTAATGGAGTCGTTTAGTGTTCTTTTCTCGTTTCTGGAATGTCTGGATTGAGAACTCATGTCAGGATTGAACAACTTCTTGCGGTGCACAATGGACGATGCATGCTCCTTCCCTTAAAGATGCCACAACGCGTGTCAGTTGCCTCTTTTCCCCTGGCTTTCCAGCCCTGCCCTAGGGTTTTGGTCGCGAGGTTGCCTGTCGTATGGCAGCTGTAATATGACAGCCAAGCAATCGTTGAAACGACATCTCCTATCAAGGTAGCGACTGTTCTATCGCCCGGCACTACTTCATTCCGAGTGTCCCAGTGCTTTGACGCAGCTAGGTTGATATTGCACTATCTACATTCCCATTCTTCAAACCCTATCATCATTCTCATCACCTTACTTTGTCATCTCTCTGACAAAAGCACAAGCGGCCTCAAGACATTTATCCCAAGGAAACAACGTATACCAATGCGGCGCTCCGGGCAATATTTTCACAACCGCCTTCCTGCCATTCATTTGCCATCCAGCTGACATCATCACCGTGTCATCTAGCAAATAGTCCTCGGTACCGCAAGTGAATATCGCTGGCGGCAGGTCTAACCCTTTCAAATTGTAGTAGAACGGTGAGACGGAGGGATGGCGTAGTTGTTCTAGCGACATGTTGGGCCAGAAGGCGCTTCGATAGTGCTCCATGAGTTCCTTTTCTAGGATTAAGGTTTCACTCTGTTTCAAATGGTGGATTTGCGGCAAGAAGGAGAGGTCGAAGACGCCGTAGTTGAGGATTAGGTCCGAGAGGTTGAAAGAGGGGTGGGAGGTAGTGAGATGGAGATAGGTGGAAATGGCGAGATGGCCGCCCGCCGACTGAGGTTATTGGGTCAATGTCTCGAGGTGCGTGATGAATGGGACTAGTAAGGGAGTGGGAACTACCTCTCCACCGACGAATTACAGATCAACCCCAAATTTCTCCTTTGAGTTATCAATCAGCCACTCGACTGCATCAAAGCGATCCTCCTGTCCTGCTGGGAACGGGCTTTCGGGTGCCAATCTGTCGCCGACCAACACAACGATAACGTCCGCAAGGTCCGCTATCTTTGCTAGGACAACGTCGTTCCTGATTTCCGTTAGTATCAATATTAATATCGACCATGCTGTGTCTGTATCTTACTCTTTCTCCGACGACAACACCAACCCACCACCATGGATATGCATGAAAACCGCCTTTGCCTCGATCCCATTTTCTGGCGTCATGACTCGACAGGGAATTTCTCTCTCAGCTTCCCTAGAAGGGATAGACATATTTCGACCTCGATCAAGCACGACAGCTTGTGGAAAAACAATCTCGCCTCTTGCTCGCATTTCTCTGTATTTAGCACCACCGACCTCGAACCATTTTGGCCCCTTTTTCATAGTATCCATGAGGTATTCGTTGAGATTTCTGACCTCATTGCTAGCGGCTTCTGGCCGGAACTTCCAAGCATCTATGGTGAAGTCGCTCTGGCGCGCCATGATGTCTGGAATGCCTACGAGATGATGGAATAGGAAAATGGGTACGGAAAGGAAGATGGCAGGTCCTTTGTGGCAACTTGTAGACAGACTCTTACTAATGCGCGCTGGTGATCAGGCTCTACAAGCCCTTTTTGCGTTACGAAACACAGTCCATACAGTCATATTTGCTCTGATCGGCCGAGAGATTAAGACATACGTATATATCATTGAATCACTCGAAACGAGTCGGCCCATGACGGACTGGCTTTCAGGCGGGAATTACTCGTTGTGACATTTAATTCGAAACTAGAAGGGTGGCATTCAGGTCGTTTTGTAGCTGCAAGAATCGCAATTACGTCACGAGCGACCTAAACTTTACGAAACGCGTGATTGTTTCGAACGAAAGGGTCCAGATATATATACCTTACTCAAGGCAGTGTTTCGGAACGGGACGAAGGAGACGCCTACTCCGTAGGCTTATAGCCGACCCGCAGGCCAGACCGTCGGCTACACGCACTATGAGAGCCAAATTTGGCCGTGGGCTGGCGAAACAACGCCCTGATTACGGATTTTTGTCATGTCTTTTACCGAGCTTATTATATACCATTCTAGCTCCATCAACACTTCTCCATCGTTGCCTTGGCGTCTGTCCAGCGTCGCAGCTAGGTTTTAGGGGTGACGAAATGAGATGAAGATCGCGTGTCGCAAAGCAAAGGTTTTGCGCTGCAAGTTATAAGAAGCACGGATATTTCGTGTTACTTTCCAATCACGCGACACATCTATAAACCTGCAGCATCAATCATTGATCGTCCATTTCAATAAAACAAAAACTTTTTACGTCCCAGCCATCATGCGCGTTCAGGCACTTCTCCTTTTATCCTTCACTTTCAGCCTCGAGGTTCTTGCCAAAGGACGTGGAGGTGGAGGACGTGGAGGAGGTGGAGGAGGTGGAATAGGTGGAGGTAGTTCCGTGGGGTCCGGAACGTATAGTAGTAGCCCTATTCATCGCGATTCTCTGGGGCATCTGGGTGCATCCTACTCGTGTTCCGCCGACACCTCGGAAGCCACTCCCGACAACTTCGCCGACGATATCTGGAAACCGCAAGTCCTTGGCTGTCTCAACATGATGAATTCCAGTTCATGGAACGGGGTTCACTGCCAGCCGGTCCATCCAGACGGAGTGACGCCATATGGAGTCTCAAGCTATGGGTTCTACAAAAGCAACAGCAACCAGGCAGGGGCCGGCCAACAGTGCTTTGACGTTTGTGCCCCTTGCATCATGAAGGGTATCAATGCCGGGAGAGCCGTCACTACGCATTGTGATTACAACTGGGGAGTCCACGGCGCAGCAAGGCATAGGTGTGGCATGGGGTTCGATTGGGGAGATGCAGAGTACGAGGCAAAGCACGACTGTTCTGCGACAAATCTGTGCAAAACAACGCTCAAGCCGGATGGCGAATAGAGATGGGTGGTCATCAATCAAGATGTCACCGTGAATGTTAGCACAACTTCCATAAGACACGGGTTGGGCCCTTCTTCGATATAATCACGCGGTGGACACTTACACATTTTGTACAATTCTGTCAAGTACCGAAACCAATGACACAATCTGGTACAGTTGAACTCGTGATTTATCCAGTGATTAAATATCAAGAATCACAACCATGCCAGCTGAGGACTTAGAAAAATTCAGCGTGGTCCAGATCTTGACTTACTGTCGTTGTCTTTAGGCCCAATCGGCAACATCGCAGTGAACGTGCTAGATCCGAAATTGATCACATGTAGGTGGATAGTTCAAGAAAGCGATGAAAGCAGTGGAGAGACAGGAAGACAGGTGGGCAATGGCGTGGAGGCCCCAAGTAGGAAGGCTGTTGTCGAGGCCCCTAGTCTCGCTTCCCTGCCGCTGACGCTTGGTCCAGCCAACGCAAAGATCGAGAGACGGAGATTATTTTTCCAGTTCATGGTAGGTGGCCTTCTCCTTCCTATTACACGATATCAAATTCAGCATAGCTATTCAGGAAAGCGGAAGAGCTGCACTTTCCTGGACTATTTAGAGGTCCTATACCATCTGGCGAAGTCAAACTAAAGTAAATCAGCCATTGAATGAAAGCAACGAAAAGCAGATTGAAATATGAAGTGAAATATTGGGTAGTAGTCTGATTTGCTTGACAAGTCCTGCCTGATATCTCTGATATCGATACAGTGAAAATTTGATTATTATTAACTGCATATTCCCTAATTTTCCCGGGCTCTTGATAAGGAATACCAAAGGCCCGGTCTCTTACTTAGATTCAAGCAGCCATTGCTAATGTGCATCGTAATCGATCCCTTCTTATACGACCCCAGACTCGCAGCCTCACGTATTTCAATCATGCAATGTATAAACCACTTTCGTCAGAACCAGCCGGCCTTCAGATCTAGCCAACAGAAGCAAAGATGTGCACCACGGTCTCGACGGCCTTCTACAAAGAGGCACTAGACTCTTGTACTAGTCCTCGGGGGATCACTGGATTTCATGCTGCTAGCTCTGAAGGTAGTACTCAAGAGTCCCACCGTCGTATTCATCGCGGCGGCTTTACACTCGAGCTTGTTCCCGTCGCGGGTGGCTTCAAACCTGAGCACCCGCGGCGAGGACGCACTCAAACATGGCCCACTCTGACATCCATTGCCACAAAACGCCGTCGTATTCCCACAATATCCCGAACTCAATAAACGACTCCCACTCATCTATTTCCCCCACGTCAAATACCCGTACGCCAGTCCGCAGGTGCCGTCGGTGGTGATTCCATCAACGGTGCAGTTCTCGCTTTGGCAGCCATTGCCGCGGTAGGATGAGCCGGAGCCACAGAAACCGGAGGAAGAGTAGCAGTTTCCGGATAGCCCGTTGCCGCAAGATGGTGCCTCTGTTGACGGGGCCGCAGGTGCCGGAGGTTGTGTTGGCGGGGGTGTTGCCGCTGAGGAGGACATTAGTGGGCTAGGGTTTTAGACGTTGGAGGAAAAGAACAGCTTGCCTTCCTGTACCGCTGTTATATAAGTCGACGGACTATATTAGTGTTCTTGCCTCTCTCGGCTCGGTTTGGATTGGAGGATGACGTTTCTAGAAATCGTTACGGTATTCCCCCGAAACGCCGGCCATCGGCCCAAGCCTTCTTCAATACTATCGTTTCAGCATCATCATACCCGATCCACTGATCAGCCCAAGCGATCTGCTTCATCTGAGATTGTGAAGAAACAGATATACTGAAGATCATCCTACACAAGCGAAGAGTATGAATCTACGTGTGATAGCGCTTACCTCGAGCCTTTTGTGGCTGTAACCACACGGAGGGCGCGCTTGATCCGACGTTGCAACCCGTGTCCGACATGAGGAAGTCCGCGAAGGATCCTTTGGCGGTTACGTTGCCGTCTGATACTCTCGATACGTTCAAGTCGAACCCACCAAATCATTCAAAAGGGCTTGCTAGTGCTTCCTCCGCGCTAGCTAAATAAAGCACAAAGCTTTCTATGAAGGGAGCAGACACACTCTCCTTCATACCTCTCGACAAAGGTAGGGATTGCACCGTCTGGAACTGCCAGCTTGATGGCGGGGTCTGGAAAATCCAGAGCAGGCGGCATGCATATTTTGATCTTCGAAAGTGTGCTTATGAAGTGGTACACGGTTCCACCAGAGGGGGAGAAGTAGGCATTGAGATCCTAATATTTCGAAATGACGGCGTTCTAAGTACCGCGTACTTCATCGACGTCACATCACCTCGTTGGGACAACGTGTAAGCGACAGTTTTCGTGAGCTGAGAACTTGGGTCTTTGATTGCTTCTCAGGGTAACACACTGGACTGAGGTCTCTGCTATGAGTAGTCAGCAAGAGGCTGGTGGAGTTGATGGACTCCGGTCAAGAATGGCTCATGACATTCAGAAAAGAGATTTTAGTTGTAAAGAAAATTCTGTGGGAGTCATTAACACAATACAAGCCAGATATTTGGAGACGGCTAGCCTCAATTGGCTCAGATATATCAGATAACCTCGTCTTTGCTGCATTTGGGGGTTTTATTGTGGAGGATGAGCTGGCTGGTGCTTGTAATCAGCGATGAATGCGATGGTTTCATGATCAGTGGTAGACCACTCCGGTACCAATAAAAACTATCGAAATCCCCTCGTCCGCTAGAATGCGTGCTTGCTTCGACTCATCATGTCATAAATCCCTCGGAATGAGAGGCGCAAAGCAGTCGCTACCTCGATGAAGAATTCCGTCCCAGCTGCTACTTCAAATTGAAAAGATGCCTGAACACTATATGGAGTGTCAGTATGGCTTAGTTCTGATAAGATAGCGCCACCGGATTGACTTACAACCACCGACGCCCTCAGCATCTCCCTTAAGACCTGCGATCTCCCACTCGATCTCATCCGCCTCTTCGTCTCTATCACTCTCCCGCAGTAGATCTGCAAGCCTTTCCATACTGCCCAACGTGTCCGGATGGCCTTTCCGTAAGACCTTCTTACCAGTTTGCATCACATAGCGATACAGCTCTTCAGCTTCGTCCTTCTTTGTAGACCCAAGTATCCACGCTAGCATGTGCATCGAACTCAATGTCGTAGGATGCTCTATCCCTAGTGATTGTTGCCATTCCACCACCACCTGACGCTGAATCACCTCCGCCTCTTCGTCCCTGCCATCGTTCCGCAGTAGATATGCAAGCCTATTCATACTGAGTAACGTGTCCGGATGCCCCTTCCGTAGTACCTTTTTCTTTATTTGGACTATATAACGATACAGCTCTTGAGCTTCGTCCTTCTTTGTAGACTCAAGTATCCCCGCTAGATTGTGCATCGAATCCATTGTCGCAACATGCTCCATCCCTAGTGATAGTTGCCATTCCACCACCACCTGACGCTGAATCATCTCCGCCTCGTCGAATCGGCTTTGACTTCGTAATACCGCAGCCAGAAATTCCATGGTATTCAGCGTCAAACCATCATGCTTCGGTAGAGTTGACTCGCACAATTGGAGTGCTTTGCGAGCTAATGCTTCGGACTCTTCGTATTTACTTTGTCGGAATAGTGAAAAGGCTAAGAAAGACATGCTCGCTAGCGTATCATGATAACTTTTCCCCAAGACCTCTTGTTGCAATTGCAGTGTCTTCCGCTGCAATGACTCAGCCTCGTCATACCGGCCCAAATGCAGAAGTCCCCGAGACAGTTCGGTCGTGAACAAGAGCCGATCTGGATGCCTTTCATCTAGCGTGTTCTCACGGTGTTGCTGACATCGATAACTCAATTCTAGGACTTGCTCATTCTTTCCTTGCGCCAGCAGCACCCGAGAGAGATTTGTGAAGTGCCAGATGTGCGCGTTCTCATTGTTTGTGACTCTACGCAACAGTCTCTCTGCTGAATCAAAGCGGCCATGCCTTAAATACGCTGAAGCGAGCACATCTGCTGTGTGGTAGCTGGTGTCCTCGTTACCGAGATTTTTGTGAGGTTCAGACAGATGCTCATCGTTCAGCATACACGCGTCGATGTGAGATATGAGCGCAGCTCTCTGATCAATGCTGATACTCGCGTGATTTCTATTGGATATTTCGGCAGTACTTCTAAGGATAGCGAAAGCCTGCGCGATATACTGCCGATAGTCTGTCGACTGGCCCCGGTGTTGCAGCCAGTCTCGGACCAATGGGTGTAAAGAGAACGAGGCTCCTTGGGTATCCTTCTGAATATTCTGCACCAATGACAGGTTATGTATCTTCGTCAGCGAGTCCCAGAACCGGTCAGGGTCCCATTGGTCTTCAGGCTTCTGATGTGATAGGTCCCCTTGCCCCAGATCACTATTCGTGCCAATTGTGCACAGCCATGACGCACGCGTATCATTGGCATTGCTTGCCTGAGACTTCTTCCTCCTGAATAAGCTGCGAATCTGACGCGACTGCGCACGTTTAAGAGGAACGTCATTCCTACTTTGGAATTTCGCCCAATGGTTGCGAAAGATTGACTCTTCTATCCTGGCAGGATTGAGGTATGCAGACAGTCTCAGAAAGCGAACGATAGCATCCTTCTGGCGTGGGTTATCCTTGATCAGCTGTTTCATTGATATTTCCCAAGTCGTGAAGGCGTTTATCGCCTTGGTCCGGTCTTCTTTCCCAAGAGTTTGCATTGACCCGTACTCCCAGAAATGACTCGGTGTGTATGACATTATTTCTTTCCTTTGTGTCTCATACGTTTCAAGAAATCCATGTAATTGGTGTGGTGGAACACGTCTATGTGCAATGTACGCTCCCGCTTGATCAATGGCCAACGCAAGCCCACCGAGTCTGCTGATAATCTCTTTTGCAGTTTTTAGGTTCTCCGCGATTTCTTGGCGACTGTAACCACGGAGAAGCAGATTTACACCTTCGTCAGGGCTCAGTGCTCCAAGCTCCATTAAATCGCCGAGGCGGTCGAGGTCTCGCCGGCGACTCGTGATTATCACGTGGCCATGTTCACCTGTTCAACGTCAGTCTCTCTAAAATGTGAAATGAGACTCTGGACAATGGCTATCAAGCGTATTGGTTGACAACCCTAACTGAATGACTACGAAATAGATAAAGCTCTGATTGGTGTCGACTTCATTGCATATCTAGTGGATGCTACTTGATATCGCTTTTCAGACGTGTTGAAAGATGATAAACATATAAGAGAATACAACTCTCGTGTAAGCTTACCTCGTGGAAGGAATCGTCGAATATCGCCAAATTCATCTGGCTTATCGTAGTCATCGAAAATTAGAAGCCATGATTCATTCCAGTCCTCCAACAGATCTTTAACCGTTTCGATTATCTGTTCTCCATCCTCAACCTTTGCTTGAGTCTGACTGCTCAAGGCTGTTGCGATCCGCGTATACGATTGTAATGCTAATGATCTTGAGCTGGCATTGACCCAGAATATGCCTGGGTAACGTTCGCGCGAACGCTGGCAGTATTCGAGCACGATCTGGCTCTTCCCCTGACCGCCAAGTGCGTGGAGTATGAGCACTCGAGGCTGTTGCATCGATGCAGCTGAGAAATATGCCGACATCTCGTTAAGCTGAGTTTCGCGCCCGACAAAGCCTTTGACACGATTCCATGGAACAAGGTAACAATGCTTCAGCGGCGACGGCACAGATCTTGTGTTATTGACGGCTTGGTGATCGCTTATCAGCATGCTATCAGATGTCTGAGCAGTGGGATTGCTTGTAGACAACCGTGCGACGCCATTGGTTACACCATCAAGCAGTCTTAACCTTTGTTGTTCATTGGATTCAATGACCCAACGTCTTCGGATCGTTTCGGGAGCATCAGTTGCGTAGCGCTGGATGGCGTCCGTTACCACGGTAAAACCTGGGGTACCTTCGTTGTCAAACGTGCACATGTGACTGTGATCTTGTTGGATACCAGTTCGCTCTACATCCTGAATGACAGGAGCTGCAGAAGCCTCGTCGACAAGAAATTGCCAGCCATCGTCCAGCCATGTTGGCTTCATCTCGTGAAAGTAGAAGATGTGGTAGTCGCTCGCGAGCTCGACAAATTGTCGCTCAATGTTCTGTAATGTCTCACTGTTCGGTTTCAGGGCCTTGATAAGTCGTCCTTGCAACCCATGCTTCAGTGTTACACAGGTAATATTATCTGACCAAGAAGTCCATTTCGCAATATCACAGCCGAAATGTGGTGTCCCAAGGAAGAGAATGCCATACGTAGAGACGTTGATGGATCTCAGATGCTCCGTCTTTCTCCCCCTCTTTCCTGACGAGTAGATCAAGGCACGCTTCACCACGATACCTCCCAATGAATGAGCGACGAAGACAATTGGATTTGTGGCCTGATGAGACCCTCGATTTGCACACAATGTGGCGACGAGCTGCTCTGCATAATTATGTATCCTGTCCTGTGCTAGCCCGTCATGTGGCCTGAGATTCCTTGACCGACCGTCACGGTCGAGGGCTGTGCTAAACAACGGGGACTCGCCAGTGGGAGATACAGTGTCTGCATTGTAACCATAGACCAACACTCGTGCTTTCGCTTCCTTGATGAAAGGCGGCAACAGCTGAGCTGGCCAGAAGGTCCTATCATTTTCGGAAGTCCAAGTGTCTGACGGGTGTCCATTGATACCATGTACGAAGACAATGTCGACCTTGCTGCCATCAGCGGGTGTAAAGACCTCAGTGAGTCCGTAAGGGTTGATAGAACGCTCCATATCAGCAAAAGAGATTCGAAAGCAGGTAGTAGCGCAGTATAGAAAATACTCAATATTGTTTGTGATATTGCGTTACAAGACGCTGACATTCATTGGGATAGCTCGCTACTCATGGAAATAAGCAAGCATGGCGGGGCAACCGATGCAGCGATGCACGGAGGCGACGAAAACCCAGCTGCTCAGCTGTCGCAATAAGAGGCGCCAGATGGGGAGAACACCAGCAATGGCGCACCGCTGAAAGATTTCTCTGTCAGTTTAGGCTGGGCCTAAGAACGACTGGCATCAAGCCTTTGATTCCAGCGACGGCATACACATTCCATCGCAGACTTCTTGGATAGAAAGGTTTCGGGAAGGATGGAACGTCCGAGAGCTGCACTTCGAGGCTGATGACAATCAGCTCAGGTCACGTGAACTACTGTGCAAGTACTGCAAATTTGCATAACTTCAGCACAAGTTTCAGGTCTCCCCTTTATTCTGACATCTTCCTTTGCTCGTTCGCTTTGGTGCACACGGCCTCTTTGTTGCTGAGTAGCATCTCTTTTGAATACTCCTGTCTTTGGAAAAGTTTCGCCTGCTCATCGTCGACGAGAGACATCCTCAATTCGCATGCGTCGTAAGAGCAAGCATTCTGGGTACGTGAAAAAGCTATTCAGGGAATAATGAGTCCCAACGCGACTGGATTGGAAGTTTTCGAACCCTTGTAATTACGCAATGTACTTGACACTCATCTATGAATTATTATGGCGTACTGATGAAACGAGACTTACAAGACAGGGTGCATAATCGGTCCGATGTCATCTACGTTAATCTGCTAGCTATGTAGTGATCATTTCCTGATTCATGAACCTGCGAAACGAATCACATGCTCACGCCCAAGTCATTCATCATCCTAAGCCCCTCCCCCTTCCTTCTGCTTAAACATCGCCATCAACCCATTACTCTTTCGACTCGGCATCTGATTGAAAGCACCATTAACAGTATCGATATCCCTCTCCCTCTCCGTCTCAAACAACTCCATCTCCCGCCCGAACCTGCGTAACATGTTCGCCAATCTCGTCAAAAGTTCTGCCTTCGCCAACTCCATGCCCACACACATCCTGCTGCCCTTCCCAAACGGTACAAGATACTTGTAGGGCGGATTGGGTCCCTGCCAGCGGCCTGGGTCGAATTCGTAGGGGTCCGGGAAGTAGCGCTCGTTGTCGTGGATGTGCAATTGCGACATGGAGATGGGTGTTCCTGGTGGGATGGCGATGTGCTTGTATCGTAGAGTGCGGTTGGGGAAGATGCGTTGAAGACGGTGGGAGACGCCATAGAAGATGCGGAGGGTCTCGTGCATGATCGCTTGGAGGTAGGGCATTTGTTCTAGATCCCTCAGGATTGGGGGTTTTTTCGGATATGGAATGTGTTCTTCGAGTTCGGTCATCACGTGGGAGTGGTCGGGGTTCGCGAGGATGTGGTAAGTTGCTGCTTTGAGGCCGTGTGTGCTGGTCAGAGTACCAGCGTCTATAGCGATCTGCGCTTCGGCTTTGATTCGCGATGGCGTCTTTTCCAGTTCAGGTAGGGCAGGAGAGTCCATGAAGGCTTCGATCATTGAGGACGGGTGGTCGTTTCTTTGTGTCTGGGTTACCAGATTGTTTGCTCAGTTCGATCGCCTGTTTCAGTAGAATCTTTTGACTCTGCAAAACGAGGTACATCTCTGGGCTTGTCCGTTCAGTGATCCACATTGGAATTGAGTCGAGCAGCGGGTACAACCATCCAAATTGCTTCAAGACGTGGCTCATGTTTGACAGGCCCGACCAGGCTTTGTATGTGCAGAGTCGAACTCCGGCCTGTCAAGGAGATTATAGCCTTCTGGGAAACTGTATTCGGAGATGATATCGGAATTAACACACGCAAAGACACGAATTATTACTACCGGCTTGCCGGCTTTCTGGTACTCTCGCAATCTCACACACAGCTTGTCTACAATTGCTTGAACAAGCAGAGGTTGGAGACTTGTAACGGACTGCTTGGAGGAGTATGGGTTCCAGGGTTCGTGACGTTGGCGATGCTTGTCGTGGTCTATGGTATCGAATGCAGAGACGTCTTGCTGACCGAACATACGCATCGGAGGGCATTTCAGAGGGCACTATCCAGTCAGGAGTAGGGTATAATACTGACCGACCAATACCACTTATTTAACTTGCCGTTGCTTCATCCAACATAAGAGCTTATCGTAGAGTTCTGGGTTATTAATATAAAATTCGAATAGATTGTAACTAATTACAGGACCCGATATAGTTAAGCTTTCGCTGTATCTAATACTCGGACAAAATTTTACCATATTGCTCATGATACTCAAGTAGCTTCCAGGTATAGTTTCCACCCAGCCACACGTCGTAGTAGAATTCATTCCAGAAAGTCAATGCAGCTAAGCGTGGACCTGGTATGTGAGCAACCGGAGAAAGGTAAATGCGCCACCCTGGACAGTAGAGTATATAGATAGATAGCGAGGCCAGCAATACAAGCCAACACAAACAGGATTGGTGGAGACACGTCAGTCATAGGCAGATTTAGGACTGTCATGCTCAGCGCTGATACGAGATACGTGAAATTACAGGTCTCTCTGAAGAAGATGACTGTTCAGAGAATCGAAAGGACCTTGAGGTGTTAAGGAACAAAGACACAGTGGAGATAAACAGCGATGACTGGTATTGCAGATGTATGCAGCTTGTGACTCTGTCACCGCACGATCAGATCTATCACAGCGGTGATTGGTATCAACATCAACAAGGCTGCATATGTGCTAATGTGGCGTACGTCAGTGTGGGAAGCCTTGCAGCATGCTAGTCATATGGCACGGGAAGGATGATATCAACCGTGTGATAGGAGAGACAATTGGGACTTGAGGCTTGAACCTAATGTAGGGATATATTGACATGTGTGGTAGCTTGAGCTATGGTGCTAGAAGTTCAAATTATCATCATCCCAGCTCAGTCTTTTACAGAGCACAGATAGTAAGAGAGTCCGCCGATAGAAATGCAGTTGCAATCTTAGCTTAGTTCTTTCATATTGACTAGGTCCAAATTCTTGTACGGAGTACGTGCTCGATAGAATTTATGGATTGGATAGTCACCCACATTAATAGTGGAGACGCTGGCGTTGGGATGGCTATCATTGGCCGTTCTGCATATCACCAAAACCCACAGTACGGCAACAGACGGTTCCCATTCATACCGCACTCATTCGTCTTGTTCTTTGCAAAACATCCATTGATTTCTCTCAAGCAGCTAGACCCAAGCGTACGGCCGTAACTCAATTTGGCATACTAACATCGAGCGGCTCATGAGATTGTTGGTGGTAGATGTATGGCATATATTGCGATTTATTTTCCAACAATAAGAGACGCTGTACGGGGTAGGTCGAGCCCTGAATCGAGTGCCACAATCAGCGGGGGAGGTAATAACTTCCATTACCGGGTCTGGCTCAAATGCTGCCTCACAAGTGGTCACACCAAGTTCCATCAAGGGACTTGCACAATTGCAAAGATCCTGCCATCATCGCGTCCGGTAACTGATCCTCCAATGCAGCCTGTCCATCCACTTGACATCAAGTTTGACAACTGCATCGCAACCTCCCGTATCAGGCACCATGGGATGGTCGAACCTCCTTCAACCCGAATAGCGAAGGTGATGCGCCAGTTCGGAACAGCGAACTTACTTGGCTGTGGGAGCAAGCTCCATTCGTTCGCTGCTTGGTCTGCGATAGAGTCGTAGAAGGCTTTCAGATGGAATGCTGCTATCGCGATGGGTAGGAAGAGGCTCGGAGGCTCGATCATGACGAGGGAGATGTGTCGCACACCACATGTAGTGTGGGCTGAAACATCTCATGCTCGTTGAGCAGGCGCCTCGTTTGGTGACTTCTGTCGGGCGTTTTCACCTTGATAGTTCAGCAGGGATGTGTCAAACCAGTAAAAGGGGATCTATAGGACTTGTTGAAGTTGAGCAAAACGCCCACAGGGCTCTTATACAAAAGGGAGTGTCTGCTACAGACTTGAGTGAAATCGGTCCCTATGATTATAATAATGTTCGGTCAAACCCAGCCAGAGAGGGCTGCCTTTTCTGCTGACTCTCGAATACTTTCCGGTGCGCCTACTGTATTTAAAGAGCCGCTGTTTGACGGTTCAGCATCGCTACTTCGACTACCAGGAGTATTATAATCGAAGTCCGGTTAAGCTTCCCCCGCAATTACCGTACCCGCAATTCGTGCATTCGCACCGGCACGAAGAGCAAAGTCCCATAAGGTTATCGGCCCCGAATCCATTCAACCGAAGATAGTAAGCTCCCGAGATCTGTAGCGGAGAGGCGGTTCAGTTGACTGATAGTCCCTTGTCACTCCCTATATGGATGCTACCAGGCTGCCGCTGCAGTGGCTGTGTAATTCAGTCCTCGACTGCAAGAAGGCGTAGTCTGTCGTATGAAGATCAGTCCAGTTCGCATTCTCGAAGAAACCATCTTCGTGGAAATGACTCCACGGGTTATCGCTAGCAAAGGCTCAAAGTCGTCGTTGTCTTCGTCAGATAGGAGCTGCCTGCAGTACTCGCCTGGACGGAGGCTATCACACGCTTCGCCAGCCCAGGGCGATCACAGTGTGACAGAGGGATAAGTTGATGGAGGCCAGTCCAAGATGTTGTTATCAATATCATCATCAAGCCCAAGGTCAGAATGTGTGGTTTGAGTGAACAACAGAATTCACTCTTTATACCGCGAGAGATTAATTGTTTGGAGGATGCTAGGTTTGAGTGTTTCTGTGAACGAGAGCCCAAGGACGACGTTGGAGATTAGGTGAACCTATGATCTTGCGAGATGTAGAGGTTGGAGGGTCGATATCCAATCTCCATATGCACCTCCAGGTGAGCTGTTGGCTTGCGCTCAGTCCAGGAGGAGGCTCGAGCATAGGCGATAAACATATCGCAAGTGTACAGGCACGAACTCGCAACCTTCCGCTCGAAACAGTCGAACAGATAATACAACCGATGATGTAAGCCCCATCGCGCTCAGAGCAGAAAGGACAACTCGATGGCAGCTGAAACGAATGCTGGGATAAAGAACCAAGACATTTCTCCTTAACCAAGCTTCTTCGCAATTCTGACATTTCGCTTAGGACAGCACAGACTGCGCTCTGACGAAGAATTCTCTGCAGCACTGACATGTCGCTAGACCCCAGCAGCACTGTATTCGGGTCAGCAGAAAAAGCGCTCCTACCATTTGCACTCTTTTACATTACTGTGCTAAGAGGATCAAGGTGCTTTGTTAATCATGTGAGATACTCCTGTCGACATTATGCGCTAGTTGTCATCTCGGTTCGTCACCACAGCAATGTAATGCCTTGTCTCGCATGTCAGCCGTTAGATATTGTTGTAGGCCAGATATCTGAGATTAATGGCTGCTGGGATGATAGCAAGACCGAAGAAGGCGGCAGCCAGAAGGCACTAGCACAGGTAACTGTATAATCTGCAGGAGGATCTGTCATCTTAGACTATTCCCGAAGATCAGGCATGATGGGGTGGAGAGCTGATACCAAAGAAAGATGTAGAAGCGAGGGTTATGGTGGAGGTAGGCAGTCCAGATATGAAGTGAAGATGAAAGAAAAGGTAGGCGGTTGAGCTTAAGTACCCATGTCATTTCGTTTTGTAAGATCTTACCGTACAGTGAAAGGATAGACGATAGTAACCTTCCCATACAGTAGATGACAATAGCGTCCCCAGCAAAGCATCGACCGACAGGAAAATTCCCTCTTGCCACCACTTGGTTTTACTTGATATCCGACCAATGTATCGATTCATGGGCAATGTCCGTTGTGAGTATCGACGGAAGCATTCAGTTCTTCTCCTCGTTGCCTCTCAGCAGCTCCGCATATAGCCTCCCGCACGTCTTCATATGCATCATACCATTGTTCCTCTACTTTTACAGGGGTTTCGGGTGTGTCCGACCGAGGATCGTCTTCAAGGACTTCCAGCAGCGAGTCCTCTTCGACTATATCAAGAAATTTAGTGCTTCCTTTCCGCGGTACAGCAATCATCCGTCTCTTCAGTTTCCCTTCCCCATGGCCTTGGTGCGCGACGAATCCGTAATGATCGTCAACAATCTTCTGAATAAAGCCCATAAGCGTTGTATATAACTTCTCAGGGTCCTCGTCCGACGTGAGTATTCCTTTGAGGTATCGCGCCCCGTTCTGGTTATCCCGCCTGCGCGAGCATACGTACTCATATGGCGTCTTCCACCCGTACATATCTGGGCTATTCAGTATTGTGCCAACATTAGATGTCGTATATCTGAAAGAGCAAAGAAGTTCAATGGTTCGGACACTTGCGTGCCAAGCGGCCATGTGAAGAATGTTGCATCCCTCGTTAAGCCGCAAGTGATATTGTCCTTTGAGGTAATGGAACAGGATGCTCATAACATCATGCCGGTTTTTAAAGACCGCTACGGCTACTGCGTCGAAACTTGGATCCCAGAAAGTCCCTACTGTAGGATCTGCCCCGTGGTCCAGGAGAAGTCGAACGATGCTTGGGCATCCGATTCCACAGGCAAGCCATATGCATGTGTAGCCATGCCGGTTTCTCTGCGTCGCTGACGTCCCGTTTTCTAGCAGAAGGCGGACTGTCGACCTGCTCAGCTAATTGAAGCCTTGGTACCACCGGAGATTCGCTCACCTGTTGGCTCATCGGTCCATCCAATAGCTTTCGTAAGTAGTGTGTGGCCCAAGGCATCAGCAGCATCAATATCTCTAGGAGATCTGAGGCTTGCTCGCAAAGCGTCATGTGTGTCTTCCCCTCGATAGATTCTGTGCAGCGCAGGCTCCTCTAGAAGATCAGATTTAGATGAGTTGTCGAGACTGCTGTATTGCTGTAAAAGCAACAGCCTCTTGTCGCGCGTAGGGCCACACGGAAGGGAGTACTGGTAGTCGAAGAGCAGGCAATGGCGTGGGGTAAGGCCGAACCCATCTTCGGCAGCCCAATCCGCGCCTGAATAGATAAGGAACGAAACCATATCAACCCGGCAGCGATGCATAGACCAATGTAATGCCGTCATACCATACTTGCTATCAACATCATGTAGACTCGCTTGCTTACAATCAATCAAATACTTCAAGTCCTCAACAGCCCCCGCTCGGACAAACGTACCCCAATCGCTTTCGAAAGGACGCACACATGGGAATCTCAGGACCAGTTCCGGACTGGGTCCACCACCCAAGAACGCGACGTGGATGGCTCGATTCCAAAACCAGGCAGGAAATCTGTATGTCAATTTCACATGCGTAAGGGATTGCTGGCGGCAGTTGTATACGTCGCAACGCCGAAAAGGGGAAGGAATGCCAGTGTATCCCATGAATAGGCTCCCGACGAGTCTTTCGAGTGTTCCTGGCGATACTAGCCGTTGGGTTCGATGACATGAGCAAGAACAAGCCGAATGACATGGACGTCGCCGTAGGACGCGGACGTTAATGTTGGGGACAACGGCGTCATCGTCATGTCTATTCGGTGGTAGTATGTTGCTGATAGGGCCCTTGCGCGCCGTATAGCTGGGCTCAGCGTCTGATTTGGCAGGCGTGACCACTCGATCTACCTGATGCCGTATACCAACTAGTCGATGAGCGATCTCCTGCTGATATCGAGTATTGTCGGTCATGAAAGCCTCCATTTGGTATCCGAGACGTCGAAACTCGTGATAAGAACGCATCAACAAAGACCTAAGTGAGGTTAGTAATATTTCTGATGCTACTTGGTGATCATGCAGTACGCGGTGACGATAGACAGGACATTCGAAAGACGGATGCGGCAATCGCGGACATCTTGCAATAGCCGGTCAATACGACCCTGCGATCGAAGCCATGTCAACCGGTCCACCCTGGACAGGTCGACTCTACTACCAGGCGTTGTGAGCTCGTAGGCGATCAGCTTTTCCAGAGCCAGGAGCACTTCTTTCGTTCTCACGATCGTCCGATGGAAGGTTGGAGTGATTGCTTCGTGTAGCGTGCCATGATGTTTCTGCTCGAGGAGTTGAAGGTCTTCCTATCAGATCATTAGGACGACCTAAGAGTGATCCATCATCTCGCAGGGCATTCAGCCCAGGTATTGAATGACACAAAGGGTGCGACGCTAGGCCGCTGAGTTAACAAGTCGAGCGACTTACGACAATGCACTGTAGATCCACGACCTCATTGTTCAATGCCAATAGTATCTCAGGCGCATGCCTCAATTCTGTAAGCTTTGCGATGCCCTCGACAGCCTTCCGCGATGTGTTGACAAGCGCAATCACGCTAGCAGCAATGGCAAAAGCCTCTGCCATCGCAACTATACGGATTGATATGCCAATTCAGGATCATGGAATCCCAACTGCTCAGTAGATCAATTCCAGTAATAAGGCAAGCGCAGTAATGCACAGCCCGCCAGACGTCATTGCACATATGTCGTGCAACATATGATAGAACAATGAGAACCACTCACTGCTTGACTTCAACGGTTCTTTCTCGTATTACCAAGACAATCAGATCCAGGCGCGCATCAAAGTAAATTACCGACTGAGTCCCGTCATTGAGTCTGAGGACTCTGCGGATGGCGCACAGAAATCGTCGAGGCACACATCAACAAGACCCATATTTACCGGTCACACCGATAGCCGGAGTCGAAGGACACGGATTTTGGAAAAACAAAAGACAAGGGTTCAGGTGCAAATTACCTCCATACATCCCAAGCTCGATAAATGTTATCCACCAGCCCCCCAGGAGCGCCATTGCACCAACTCCACCAGTCCCAGCTGCTCCAACGAACGAGTGTATTGGTTCGCGTTCTGTACTTTGACCGATGTCGTGCTGCTCAAGTCCTTGGTATGAGACCACGGTGGTGGTAAAAAAAGGTAGGTTTGTTCATTGTGCAAAGTTGAATAGTGCGCCCTCAGGCTTGGCATTCATCCCCATCCGGCCTGGCGCATCTCAAACATCGAAAGCAGCCGTGGAATCCAACCAAGTTTCCCAAGCAATGTACCAATTCGGCGAAAAGATGGTATGAATTCGGTAACATATTCTCTGACCTGTCTCGTGGTAAGCAGAATCGTTCGGATACTCTCAGCGGCTATCACTTCGACCTGGCGGAGTAGGTATCCGCTACCTCGACTGCCAACCTAATCGAATGCCCTACCAACGTAAAAGATAATAGCCCTAGTGTCCGGATTTATCTACTCATCGCGAGCCTGTCGACTCCCGTATATCCAATTTAACACCACCAATGGCAAATCGATCTCAGCTCTCCAGCAACTGGCGTGCCAAAGCTCAGCCCCCATCTGATATCGAGCAACCTAATCTCGAGAACGATAATCCCCAAGATTATAACGCCATTCTAGCAGCTTCAAATCAGGGAGCTATGACAAATATCTCTCCAAAGTCGCCCATTGGAGCCGAAATCCGCGGCGAAGACGATCCCCGCACCCTCCATGCCATCGCCGAAGGCCGACGCCTCTACGTAGGAAACCTCGCCTACATGGCGAAAACACAAGACATCCAAGACCTCTTCGTATCTAACAACTATAAAATGTATGCCAAACCCAACCCTCTCTTCATCATATCCAATAACCCAAAAACCCATCTACTAACAAACCCTCTTTCTCAGCTCACACATAAACATGTCCATAGACCCCTACTCCGGCCGCAACCCATCCTACTGCTTCGTCGAGCTCACCAGCAAATCGCAAGCCGATAGCGCCATGCAAGAACTCAGCGGTAAACTCCTTCTAGGTCGACCCGTGAAAATCGGACCCGGCGTCGCTGCTTCCAAGAAGCGGAAAGCAACGACGACCCAAAGTCGAAATCGTGAAGCCTATCCTGAGGAACCGGTTTTCCAACGCTGGACAAGAACCGACGCATCCGATCATTTCGATTACGGCAAGCAAGGACGACGGGTATGGGTAGGCGGGTTGCCGAAGATGGGAGCGCATAGTGCTGTTAACGCGGGCGTTCGGGAGCTTTTTGCTGGGTTTGAAATGTAAGATGCGTGCATGCCTTTTCTTTATTTGGGTGGTTTGCTGATGTGGTTACTCTAGCGAGGCTGTCAGCAAAGTCGTGATTCCAGCCACACATGGTTCTGGTGAACGGGATAGACGGAATCATCGCTATCTGTTTGTGGATTTCCCGAGCGCCGAGGAAGCAAGACGAGCTGTCAAGGCCACGGATGGGAGATATGCATGGGGTGTCAAACTCAGGGTCCGAATTGCGAACGGTGATGAATCTCGTAGAACGCGCGAAAGAGGCGAGTGGGATGAAAGTGTTGGGGCTGTGCAACCTGCCTGATGTTTTTCTATGGTCGTCTATTGGATATCGGTTTATGTAGATCACATCCTGGAATCTGGACCAGGACGAGATGAAGCCCCCTCTATTCGAAGTTTCGATGTCGTTCTATTACCTGAAGCCTCTGCCTTCTCTTTACCGTCGCATCCGCTACCTCTTTGTCGCTGGCCACGGCGGTTCCTCGAACAAGTCGTGAACCTGCCGGAAGTGAGCATAAAAGAAAAAGCCACTCTATCGGGTAAATTGAACCTTCTATAGCCAAGCAGTCGGAGCGTTTTGGTGGCTTGCGTGTACTTTGATGGATTATTCGACTGGGTCACTGATGACGCTGCCGTCGCGAGGGAGCTTTCTCGTTGTTGGAAGCTGAAGGAGCAGGGCGCTTGTTCTGCTGCACGTGGCCCCAGTTTTGGCTCGCCTGTTGTCCGTATGTAGGTCGTCCACCGTTGCTCGATGGTTGTCCAGCTTCCACATATGAGAGGCCAGGAACCCCTTTAAGGCCCATTTTCCTAGATAAAGCAATAAGTCAGCTGGAGCTACACAATGAGAGATTTGAAGCCTGTCATGGATGAAAAATGGGCTGGCGATCGATGACTGCGACGTACCCGACGGTCTTTTTCTCTAGTCTTGGCACCTCATTGCAGTACATTCCCTCCAGAGCAAATTGGTTTGCCATCTGCACCAGTCCCGCAGCAGTCAACTTCATCTTGTTCATGGACGTTTTCATGAAACCCAAGTACGCGGAGTAAGCCTTGTCTTTGGACACAGGGTCGGCTGCCTGTAAGGCTGCCGTGATTGGACTCGGCAGACTGAGCGATGCTTTGATCTTGGCAGAGGCTGGATGGGCTTTGATCGGAAATTGAGGATTGATTCTGAGGTAGAAGGACTCGATCTCTGTTAAAAGGATGACTGCTCGCCCGTCTTTGCCTGCTCGAGCTGTCCGGCCAACTCGATGGGTGTAGGCATCCGCGTCAGATGGCAGGCCGACTTGAACCACGAGGGATACGTTGGGGAAGTCCATCCCACGACCGATGACTGTTGATTTTCATTATTAGCCTAGGTCTGATCACGATGGAAATGGTACTTTACCATCTGAAGCGAACATGATTCCCTTCTTGACTGTCTTGAATACATCGGTGGTTCTCGTTCGGGCTGACTGTGACAAGCGACTGTGAAGTTCAAACACCTCAAGTCCCAATTGTTGTTGGAAGATCTCAGCAAACAACGCAACGATCTTGGCTGTTGTACCGAACACAATGATCTTAGGGTCGCCTTCTGTAGACTGAATCTCTTCTTGCAGAAGTGAATACAGAGCTGTGAAGGTGTCCTTGACATTAGGCACAACAAGCGAGAACTGTGGTACCTTGTCCAGTGTCGGTGGCTCCAAAGCATCAATCGTTGAGATTTTGGCATGATTCGGCTTGAGGACGTGCGAAAAGACCTGCTTCATCTGCGGTGGGATGGTGGCGGAAAAGCACATTCCTTGCCAATTCGCACTTTGCTTTGAAGGTAAGGCCTTGAGAATTCTGAGAATATCGGGGAGGAAGCCTATGTAATTAAATTTAGCCACTTCGCGTCAAGCCATTGCAATAAGTTGTATACCTTGATCCAACATCCTGTCCGCTTCATCCAAAACCACGGTCCTTATTGACTTGAATTTTGAGATGACATCCTCCTCACCCAGGTAGTCATTGAGTCTCCCGGGTGTAGCAATCAATATTTTAGGGTCTCCCCTCTTGAATTTTGCTAGGATTGTAGCTTTTGCTGTCCCCCCAAAAGCCGTGTGGACCTCAAGTGTAGGATTGATCTTCGAGACAAGGAGGTTTGCCTCCGCAGCGATTTGTAGTGCGAGCTCCCTGGTAGGCGATAGGACCAAGATAGAGACAAGGCCTTTAGCAGGACGACTTCGAAGGGTGTTCTGGATGGCTGGAAGGAGAAAGGCGATCGTCTTGCCGGTGCCGGTCTTAGCCTGCACGAGACTGAATCAAGAAGTAAATTAGCATGCTGTTCACCCTCTCAAAATTGTCTCTCAAGCTTCCGCTTCTCTTCGATAATGAGAACAAGTCGCGGCCGAGCGGAGGGAGTTTTCAGCATGATCCGGCTTACCAGTCACTACCTATTTCAGGTAGAGTCGCCATAACCTTCTCCTGCACTGGACTCATTGTTTCGAACTTCATGTCTTTCAAGGCAGCCAGAAGTGCTGGATCAACCTTCCCCTTCAAGGCGTTGAACGATGTCGCTTGGGAGGCCATGGGCTTAGTCTCCATGGTAGCCGCTGCTGTCGTAGACATGCTGACTATATATTGAGGTGATGGTCCGCAGAAGCGCAAGATATGAAGTGGGGAGATCGTTGTAGCAGTCAGAGGCCGAAGTAACGGTTTAAGAACAAAGCGAGCAGCAATCGTGGTCATTCCGCCAGTTCCGCGATGCGCCGTATTTACTGGTACGATTACTGGACTGTCCAGACATTGTGACAGCTCTGCCAAATATGGAGTGTCGCTTGGATACAAGTGATCCAAACAAAGAGATGCAACCGACTATTCAATGCAGAGGAAGTCTGGTGTCGAGATCTCAAATCTAAATTTTTATTGGAGTTTATCATAGCGGCGGCTGATCGACATACTTGGCGCATGCAGGGTCCTCTTGGCGATCAGGGGCTCAACTTAATTTAACGACCGTAAGGTTCCATTCATCTGCAGAGAACATCCGGTCGGAAGCTGTCTGGAAATTTGATCATTGTCTCGAATAATACCTTCAAATGGATGCAAAATGGTCTAGTAGCGACGCACCATTGTTTTCAACTAATGTAAACCCTAACTTAGCTTCCCATACTTGAGGAATAAGGTAGTTTTCCTCGTTCTAAGTCCCGTCCCTTGTTCAAATCTTCCTCTCCGCACGTTTGGCAGCCGTGCTGCCTCTCAATCGCAGCTTTTCTACCGCGACATGACTTGTTATCTCTTGAATGCCCCGGGATATCAAAGAACCTGACAGGGATCATATAGCTCCCTAGTGTCGTGACAAGCATGCTTATTTGTTCACGCAAACGCAAGATACGGAGGATATACGGATATTACGGTTGAACTCGAGCATAATGGCTCCACCGCTCGGCATCACATAAGCACTACCATATTGCGAGGCGGTTCAGTACACTAGGGTAGGTTGAGTTGATTACTTCCTCTCCCATATTCATAGTCAGAGGGTTCCCCGATTTCGGGGTTTAATTGTGCCCAACAGACGCAAACCTAATTACAATCGAAGCCTGCGATGATTATATCATCAAAGTTGAAACCAAGATCCAGGTCATGCGTTCTTTGTTAGTTGTATGCCCATCTGATGGCGTGGTAAAGAAACTGAGTAAGTAGCCTTGGGACCGGATCAAAAGTTGACTCCCTCAAGCTTGTGGTTAAATGTATGCAACGATGGCGGTGCAGCAAGTCCATGAGATTTCGGTAGCATGTGGTGCATGTGAACACCAACCAATGAATGTGGTTTTTCTCTCCATTTGTTCTCATACATTCACTGTCACACGGAATTTATCTACTGAAGTCAAGTCGTTGATGACCCACTTTTAAGGAATTTAATGAATTGCAAAATAGTGAAGATCCTAACAGAGCACCGAATTCAGAGGAGAGACCTTTCAGAAAAAGATTGAGGGATTTCTTCCCTCTTGCATGAATGGAAGCTATCCTCGAACAAGCAATTGTAGAAGCCTCTTTTCCAATATTTACATGCCACGAATACATGTCTCATGGCAACGTCTTGTATTATCATCACTTTCGGTGTTGGCCCAAAAAAGACACATCTTTCCCCCGCTGCGGTTTCCTCGCATGTTGCGACATCAGGTTTCTCCGAAGTCTATTATCCAGGAATACAAAGGCCAGGTTGTTTACAGGGATCGTGCTTGGGGCTATACCGGGACCAGATCCCACAGCATACACCAAACGCCCCTATGGTTCTTGAAGATATGAATCCTTGGCTTCCTCCTCCCGAGCGTCGCAGCATGATCCAACATAATGTATGCTGTAGCAAGGCTGTTCGGAACAACCAGAAGCGCCTTAGCCTCATCCGTATCAATATCGTACCACAACCCAGGCCATGGTAAATCGATCTCATCGTCGCCAAACCGGGCGATAATGAGATACTCCAGAATGCTTGTTGTATCTCCCGTGACGATGAAGTCGTGGCCGATGTAGCGTAGGAGTCCTGGGTTGGGGGCAACTTGCGTCCAGACATACCAGGAAATGTCGGAGAGACGGTGCATCGGCGGGATTAATGTGGGGATATCTTTTTCATCGACTGCGTGTCCGTAGGGCGAGTCATCGTTGTCGGCCAGACGAGCTGAGGGGCTTTGGACGTTCGTTGCGATCATGGCAGACCAGCCCGGAACGTAAAGTATGTCATGTCTTCCTTCCGTCGGAGTCTAGTAGAAATTCAGCGTATATTCGGGGGTGATATGAGCATGTGAGAGAATCACCACCACCTGTCGGCCTGCGATGTTCTTAAAGGTCTTGCTTTGCACCGCAACCCGACGGAGGATGAATTGTTGACCGGGTACTTGATTGAAGGCAAAGCTTCTGAACGCATCATCCCAGTGTCCGCCAGCAGGCAATCCTTGATTCGGTTCCGGGTTCAGAGCCCAGGCTTCATCGAATTCTAATTGTCCGAATTGTGATCCTGGAGGACGTTGACCATTGAATGCGCTCTGGATATCAGCCCAAAGGGGACGGCCCTTGCAGACTGCGTACGCGTAACTCAGTACATCGACGCGTTTGACACGACGATGCCCGAAGGTCGAGTTGACGGGGTAACTCCGAGGACCAAAGTGTGCGGTGATGCTTCCAAAATCGTCATCGGTGTCGATATTGAAGGCATTTTCGAGCTCGTCCAAAGACAGACCGCTGCCTAGATTCTTTGACGATTGATCCTTCAACGTTGTTTGGGAAATCTGCAAGAACAATGGCTGCAAGAAGGATAAATGGCGGGATAGTAGAGAGATCGAAATCAAGAAGGCTACCACTGCTCCCACGGTGCGATTTGAAAGACGGTTGGTGGCCATGTTTGATGGCAGAGAACTTGCTAATAGCTTATCCAAGACTGATAGCAATGAGGTGTAGGAGTGGAAGTGCACCAGCAAACGAACAGAAGAAAAATGATAGCTGAGCCGAGTCAGATAAGAAAAACAATGATCTCAATATACGTGGGGCAAAGGTCAACAGAACATGTATAAAGTCACAAATGAATGAAGAGAAATGTTGTCCTGGAATTTATACAGCCCTACCTTAACCCTCCGATCTTTCATACCTTGCAGGTCAGCTACAGACTTGCCATAGCCATATCAGTAAAATCCCAGTCACGTTTCTGGTTGCTTCGCCCCACCATCAGACAGGGCATGTACCGGACTCGGTGAGACAGCAAAGCTGCCCAGAGCTTCTCAAGCAGCAATTTTTCGTTACAGGGTTAGTATGGCCCGTGATGGCTCACTTTCCCCGATGGCATGGACATTCGCTATTTGTGATGTAAGTAAGCGGCAATAACCTCGAAAAAGTCACTTTTTCGGTGTCTCCGACAAGATTCTTCACGCAGTGCGGCTGCTCATGAGTCTGCTCTAACGTAAAGTTAGGTTTTGCACATGCCTGTCCATTTGAATTGGACCCACAAGCTGCATTACACACTTTCACTTCGCCTTCCTAGTTTGAACGATTATTTCAGAAAGTGGAAAAACGGTTGTGATCAAGATTTGTAAGCTATCTCATCTTCAGTATTGTTCAAAGCTCAAGTGCCTGTACGCATGCAGTACCGCTTGCAAGTCGACTCCGTATCTCCAGCACAATACTTGCCGCATCGATCGATGGCAGCCAACAATTCTAGCAATTCTCGAACGCCGAAATCTTGAGTGTCGTGGATGTAGTCAAGCATGATCTGCCCACTAAACATTCCACTTGATCCGCTGCTTCCTTGCCATCTCTATCATACCTGTCGGTAAGAGTTTCTCTTCAACAATGTGTACCCCGCCGAAAGACTTAAGCAATTCCTCTTTGTGAAGCTCCAAAAGCCAGAGATTGTAGGTAGAGTAGCTCTCGACTGCATCTTTGCCCCCAAGCATCCCTTCAAGCTCCTCGGAAATTTGCATTTCACCTGGCTTTGGATTTTGTAAAAGGTGATTGTAGGCTTGGAGGAGTTCCACACTAACCTCTTCCCGCCGTTTGATATAATCAGGGAAGGGTAAAAATGTTTGACTAGGCTTATACTGATTTTCCCGAGATATTCTGATCTTGCCTGCTTTGTAGGAGGCTTGAGCGTTCGCATAGGCCTCTTCTTCGGCCTTACGGAAATCGTCCATGATCGTCTCAGGCTTCTTGACCACTTCTCCGTCCAGCTGGGCCAGTGCGACGAACGGGTTTTGAACATTCAAGCCGCCGAGACTGATGGGTAGGAACACAAACGCATCAATCACGTCAGATTTGAAGGAAGGGAAGCGCTGCTTGATTTGCTTCCGAATGTGGTTGGAAACAATCGTGTCCCCTGGAAACACCCTCGCATGGATACGATGGAACATGCGCTGCATAATGTCCAGATGTTGAGCTCCGAAACAGTGTGCCAGCTGATTGCCACCGAGCAGCGAAGTGAAGAAGTCCACGCCGTAAGCGTTCCAAGTACGGATCCAACCAAAAAGAGTCTTACACAATGCGAGCTCTGTGATCAACGCTTCGATATGCTTTTCCGCCAGGCCCTCGTCTAGAACAAAATGCCCACGCGTTCCTAGCTTCAAGAACCCATAGCGGACGTCACCTTGAGGAAGGGTAGAAGGAATTGGAAACTGGTTCAAAGAGACAAGCACACACCCAGACTTTGCGGTGTTAAAATTGAGACCCATTACCGTGGCAAACTCGTTCATAGCTTGCCAGCCTCGGGTACACGACTCTACCGGTCCCCACAGCCAGATGTCGTCGTGGAATCGGTACAGGAGTGATCCAGAAGTGCGTTGATGTACCAGAATATCCATACAGAAAAGAATCAGTTCACCCCACACGTCTGCCAGAGGAGAGCTCATAGAAGTACCTCTTCGACGACGGCGAACCTCAGCATGCGGGCCGTCGTCTTTGAAGATAACTGGTACTTCTAGGACTCGCAGAAAGAATCCTATCCAATGCTCGGAGAAACCGAAAAACTCCAACACCGCAGCGATGGTGCTATGGGGGATAGAAGGTCCAAATGACTGAAAGTCAGACTGAAGTACCATGACTTGGTGGTACAATTGTTTCGAGATATGTACCTCTGTGACGAGAAGCTGGATCAAGGAATGCTTCAACTCACTCGCGGATTTACGTATCTTCAGCGTTTCCTCAGCCTTAGCCTTCCCCTTGCCCCAATCCTTGCTCCGGTTATTGCCGCGGTTATTCCTCCAGTTATTGCCCCGGTTCTTGCCCCAATCGGAGTTTGAGTCCGATTCCTGCTCCGCTGTCTCATTGTATGCTCGATCCACCTCGGCTTCATCTCGCAATAGCTGCGTGACAAAGAAGTCCGAAAGATACGTAGATAAACGTTGGCCTCGAACTCCCGTAACGTGTTCCTTTTTGTATCCCATGAAGCGTTCACGCCTGTCAAATTCTTCTTTGCCGAGCGGACTCTCCGATGACAGCCATGTCGATTTGGAGAAAGTGGTCAAACTCTTACATATGTGGACCGACAGCTTCACTCCAATGTATCGAAGTAATAGAGCATCCATGATGTCCTCGTCATGGAATATACGATGTCGCGATCCCACCTGCCTACGTTGTTCGGCCACCACGCCCGAGCTCGGCCAGGCCCAACGATCCAGCGTGTTGATCCTCATGTTGAGCTCATCGATCACATCCCTCAACGCGGCATGGTCTTGCTGCATTGCCTTCAATTCCAAGCGTTTCGCGTCTGTCATGAGATCGCTCCTGAGAAGACCTTCAATGCACCAGACGATTGTTTTCTGCGTAAAATGGTCTTTTTTGTCTTTCATGGTTTTTTCGAAGTCCGCCACCTCGCTTTTTAGTGTATCAAGAGCTTTCTTCATTTTATTTGTGGCGTGCGTTGCGGATGCTGAACCAATGAAGAGTTCTTCAAGCCATTTCACTATTGCAGACTTGTCTTTCTCCACAGGGTTGAAGACTAGCGATTCCCACATTTTTCGATACTCATCTTTGGACGGGGTAGCGTCTTGAATCTCCAAAGTGCTGTCGCCATCTGCTACCTCGGGCTCATCAGGATTATTCATCCACTCCTGCATGACTTCAATCCAAAGGATTGCGTACTCATAACGTAAGGCTTGAATGTCTAAAATGCGCTTCATACGCGCTTCCCACTCCGGTACTCTCATTGTCAATGTTGGATCCCGGTGCGCTTGGGCCAAGAACCGTACAAGGTTGATCACGAAAGTGTCCGTACTGTTGTTCATTTGCGGCATCAAAGGAAGATCTTTATAGACTTCGAGCATAGCTTCGAGACGTTTCAGCCTATTAGGTTCGAATTCGAGTAGATGTTCGAGCGCTGATTTCCCTTCCTCGAACCGTGCACGCTGTCGCTCCACCTGTCGAGCTTTGCTCGAAGTTACCGACCGCAAGGTCAGTGAGAGGGCTTGCATTTTGATTGTCTGAAATCTTGGTAGTTGGTAGACAAACAGTATGATGAAGGTCGAGACAGATGCCGTGATAGGTGATGAGAGATGCCTGTCAAGACCTTTGGTGAAGCGCGTTGATTGACTTAGGCGTAAGACGAAGAAAGTAGTCGAGGCGTTGGCTGGGGAAATGGCTTCCTATCGGCACTGAAGGAAATGTGAGGGGATATCAACTGATTTTCCGAAGCAGGGGCTCTTTTGTTGTCGAACTTGGCACCTCATGCAATGCTAGAAGATTGAACCTCGAGTATAGCTGCCGTATTGATGTACGTGTCGACTACAGCGACAAGACGCACAGCAGCACTGGGAGAAGATGGCTGCAGATAGTTGGTAGCGTAGTTGAGATATCTGATAGGTATGACAAATTGTCCGAGGCTAGGCTATGACTGGATGATGATCTAAGGTGGCCAGTCTTCTGCAAGATAATTAGCACATTCGTACAGTTTGGCAGACAATAGACCTCGTAACAGGCAGTACCAACTAGCAGCAGCGCCGTCTTGCTCGATCCAATTGGGCAAGTTAGGATTTGCTGAGTTGAGATGATGTGTTTTAAACATAGCCGTGAGGCCCGTAGAGCTGGACACCTGAAGGTTTCGCACCAGATGGTGATTAGGTAACTTGTCCGCAGTTCGGTTGGTGCTGCTCACAAGAGTGAGAAACGAGAGAAGATAAAAACAAGAGTTGAGTGATGGTGATGGTAATGGAGGGATGATTGGTGGGGTGTAATCAAAAGCACGAGTGAATGAACGCCGTAATGAATGCAATGAAACTTAAAGTACACCGTACAGCCCCAACCCGGTAGGTACCTTAAGGTAGCCTTGGTCCTTTGAAGAGACGGAAAATGAGTGGCAACGAGTCCTGATTCGGGATGTAGGAATCTTGGAAAGACGCCGAAGCTGTTTCATGCCAGATTGTACACGAAGACTGAGGAGTTTCTCCCACGTGAAATGTTGCAAAAGCTTACTGACTGTGAACTAAACGACGAGCAAGACCTACTGCAAATACATAGAATTGAACTAGCTAAAATTTCCGTTGAACCTCCTCAACGCTGTGGCGACACATCCAAGAGTCCCTCCTAAGACGTTCCTAAACCCCAGGGGTGACCTCCATCTAATGTGTAGAGTCGGTAGTGACCGTGAGCTATCACAATCCATGGGCAGATTGGTTTGCAGCATCCTGGCTCTCAACGACAAAGAGATTCCTAAGCTCATGTGCCAGCTGTTTACTGCCGTAGTTAACGAACAGATCTCGACGAGGTTGGTGCAATTCGAAGAAATCGCATATGGTCAGAGCTTTGCACTTCGATTCTTCTTTGGCAATCGTAGCAAGGTAGGACTGTCGGGGAAGGCAGTTATCAGGCTTTGCATCTACAAAGGCCCCTGAGGCGCTAGACTTCTCGGGTGGAAGGTTGTCCTGTGGTGATGGACATAATGGTCGATCTGGGACACTGGGCCGATGACGGACAGCTTTGGGGCGGTAGGGCTTCGGAAATGCTGATGAATAGCACATCCAGCAACAGCCAATACCACTTGATATGCTTTGTCCCCAACCTCAACTTTGATCTTGACTCCGGCTCACGGTGTTACTAAGCTACTCTAGCCCAGTCTCAAAGTCTTTACTGACGTGATGTTCCTGGTCCAGCAGATCAATGATGGGATCAGCACGAGGGTCTTTGGAAAGTGCTTTGCGCAAGGCAACACCCATGTCTGAAGAGTGTCTGAAACCATCCCCCCCCCGTGTTGTGCCCCCTGGTCATTCTGCACCATCTTACCCACCTCCTTAGCTCTTCCTCTTCCACATTGTAGGTGGTGACGAGTGCTCTAGAGGTTGGACATTGGCTTCTCCATCCCTGAGTCAAAGTTTGGAGCAGGATGAGCACGGGCTGATACGATACTGCTTCTCAAGGCTCGCCGTCATGGCTAAGCAGGAGTCGACTCCCTGATGAATCGCGTCAGCACTGGCTATGGGAACATTGCAAGCAGATAGACGACCAGTCGCAAAAGAAACCCATCCAAGATTTTGATCTGAAGCACTGACGCTGTAAGTCCTGCCCTACTCTCAGGGAAGTCAGTATTAGAAGTCCATACTGAGCGGTAGACTGGCGACCAATCTTCAAAGACCCAAGACAATGCCACCAAATACACGGCTGATAGTTGTAATGTTGATAGAATAGAGAAAGTTGCTGGTTCCAGAAAGTCAGACTTGGGCTTACTAATCCTCGCTTGCACACCTTTCCATTGACCTGCTCCAACATCGTGACTCCTGGGAGCGAGGGCCATGTGACTACACCGCATTGACTGCTCCTTATGCATTTCAACTCTTTGTCCGGCTCAGTGTCACACCTCCCAGCGGACATTTGGCACCACCTCGTCTCCAATGCATTGGAAGCTGCTCGATCTGCAGGTCATCTAGCGTGACTAGAACCGCCGATGAACGGCACCAAAGCACCAATGGCTTCTTCCGTCTCAGTAAAGTAAAACTCGCGAGCCTGGGATCAAAGAGGTCGAGGCTTCGAGCAACATCCCGTCTTGGCGGACTTTCTGTGAATTCTTTTGGCGCACATATTGACTCATGGCGAGGTTGACAACAGATTCATCCCGGGTAATTTGATACAACCCAATCACATCTGAGGCGGCGTTGCACCTTAACAGTTGGCACTCCACGTAAGCTGTCCAAACCCTTATTGTCCACTTCAGGAATGCCACCAGGTGGTCGCTGTACTCTTGGAAGACAAGGCTGGACAGTACCCTACCTCTTCCAGTAGGGTCATTTCCATCCAATGGCCTCTCGAACCCGAGCCCGTCTGATATTCACCAGACCCCTTGAAACTTCCGGATCCACGTCAGAGGCACCGATCAGAACCCGACATGGAACACGTTGAAAACCCTTCCGAGTGAAACCTGCGATGATCAAAGTCCGCCATCAGCCCATCTCGGTCCTATGGAAATCGTAAAGAGAACTGACATTCTCTCTTGAGTTTTGTCTCGACACTGAGTAGCCATTCGGTCTTCCAGCACAACTCCTCGAAGCTTCAAACATAAACAATTGCCTGCATCACCTCAAATCAACGCTCAACATGCGCTTCTTCGCCGCCGCCCTCATCCTCCTCACATCCTTGATTGTCGCCAACCCTCTTGAAGTGCGTGAATCATCCCCTTCATGGCCGGAGCGATTCGCTTTGCTCGATCGTGATGGGTGCTATAAGGTGAAGAGAGACCTTGGGCTCAGAGACGTATGTTGTCTCTGATCCCTGGCATTGTTCAGGGGTGGAGCTGACTCCTTGCACAGGACGCCATCCCTGAATACATGAAGCGTCAATGCGATCCTAACAACCCGTGCGTCTGTCTTAGTGGAGGATGTTGAGTTACTTTATGTCGCTGGCGTCATATGCCGGCAGGTACCCTTGCAAGATTTAGGCTATGGTCGATCCTTCAGTACTATGCCCATGTATCCATTCGTGTTCATACAAAATAACCGCGGCAGTCCGCGAGTTAAGCAGGCAAAGAAAATATCGAAATTCAAAGCTGCGCTGTTTCGTCATCACTTCGCTTGTTCTCGTGCGGCGCATGTCAACGTTGCCATCCTTTTGATTAGCAAGCCCGGCAATCTGGCTGCCCGGAAATCACTGGATCTCACTCATTGAATCAACTATCGACGATTATCGCATGAAATGTTCCATTGGCTCGATGACGGTCTCTAACAGAACTAGGAGGTCGGCAATGTGGAGAAAGCTGGGGGATTTCCTTCGAAATCGCGCCGAATGACATAATATGTGGTGAAGTAATAGTCCGGACCGTTTCCGAGTAGGTTTTCGGACGAGCTGTTTAAATGGCCAGGATGAGAGATCAAGACTACACTATTCGGTACTAAGTACCTACCCAGTCTTCGACCTATATATATCGTCGAAACAATCATTCTACTAATGGGACCTGATATCCTACAACAATCTCATAGTCAAAGTCTTCGTCGGGCTTGTTCTTTACTTTCACCATCCCCAATCTAGCCCACCTGCGTCTCAGGTACCGATTCCCTCTCCTCGACGGTGGACGCGGCATCACCGTCGTCGGTCTTTGCGCACTTAAAGCAACGACGCTTGAGCAGACATATCCAGCGCCTCGCAACCGTTGAACCATCTTGCTCCCTTTTGTCCCCTTCCTTCAACTCAGCATCCGAACTGCATTCAATTCGCTTCATAGAAACTCCCTATTAATCCCGCGGGCTGGCGTAGCATGTAGTTGTGCCAGCCCCGTGGAACACCCGCAAAGCGCAACCATGTCTTTCTGAACACACCAATGTCATATTACGGGGTGACGGTTCCCCGCGTTTCCCAATGGCTGGACCAATTTGCTCCTTCTTGCCTCCTTCATAAACTCCCACATAATTGAATTCAACCCGCGTCCAAGGAATTGTACCTTCCAAGTGGAATACGGGCGAAGCACAACCGTTTGGGCTCCTGCACGTCGCTTTCCGGTCATGGCCTGGTCTATGCCTTCTCGTGACCCCGTGCTTCCCACTTGCAGTCGCTTCCTGCGGCTTGGGCTCTTCTGTATAGCAGGTGGCAGCACCGTTGGCGATCTCTGCACATTTACAGCAACACTTTCCAGGCTTGTCGCATTTTTCTAGGGCTCCAGGCATGATCCCGCTTGTCGATCGTGTCCTCAGGTGGCCATTCCTCAGGTGGCCATTGGATATCCTTGCCGACGTCATCGGTGCAAGTCCGTGATGCCCTCTGGGCTCTCGCTAACTACAACGGTGGGCGTGGCTGAGCTCGCGCCGTTGCGGATCTGGGGGAGGGCTGTAATGTGGCTGCTGCAAAGGAGGAAGAGGTAGACGAGAGGTAGGATGCGAGGTATCTTGGATGGCGATTGATGTCTCGGAAGGTCCGGAGAAGATCAATAATGGCTGGCGTTGTCTACGAGGGAGGATCTCCATCTCCTTCTGCAGGGGAATAAGATGTGGTTCAAGTCTTCTCGAGACGATCTGCATACTGACGTGGAAGCGAAGAATTCTAATCAAGCTGAAATGGATCACTCAGATGGGAGAAGCGATCTATGGGAAGATTACTTCATTGAAGGAGATCATACTGGCTACGACACGGAATGGTTGAGATGTAGCGATGTACGGAAGGGGGCAAGATGTTCATATACCCTATGTTGTAGAGGGGTCTCCGACTTGGCTGGCAGTCGAGGCATTGGATGCCCACCCCACAACTAAAGGGATACGCAGAAGTACTCCCGTCTAAAATTTCGGCAAGCCACCGACGGTCCATCACGGCAACACAGATCCAGCCACGGAACAACAACTCAAAGATCTTATCTCCCCACCGTTGGCATATTGTAAGCATTGAGGAACTCTGATGGAAGAGAAGCCCTTCGCATGAAAGCACCACGCCGAGCGCAGTGGAAGCCAAGGTGGACGAGTTAAGATCAAATTGCTAAGAAACACTCAAATGGAAAAGGGTGAAGTCTAGAAAACATAGGAACGCGGGTGAACCAGCTTCAACCTAAACATCTCAACAACCTAGACATAATGAGTAATGTCATGGAAAGTGATCGAATGGGAAGGGGAATTTTATGAAAAGAGCGAGGATGATGGTGTGGAATTCATATACAAAACTTGGCCGGAACAGGTCAATATTGTGTCTGGAGATACCGTGCCATCTTCTACAAAGCAGAGTAAGAGGCTTGGAGATGAAGGCAGGAGAGAGCATTGCATCGTAATGGGGTCTCGGTTGTAGTCCCCCGGCTGGCCCCATGATTTACCAAGGCATCTCAGAATTATCAAATTCGACAGCTAGATTTGCAGAACTAGTTCCAGCTCTACCCTCTAGAAGTCTACATAAGCTTTCGTTTATTCAGAAATGTGGTTCAGTGTCGGCCCTGTGGCTTGACTGGTGGCGGTTTGGTTCTCGGGTAGAAAGGCGTGGAAATATGAAACGCCTCGCATCCATTCCGTGATAAGGCTGTTCGTCTACTTTATTTACTTTAAGGCACCCAGTGGCGTCTCGAGGAGATGAGGGATGCACTAGACGTCTTTAACACACTATACAGCTTAACCAATGATTTGCGAGGTAGCTTACAATGATCATTAGATGTAAGTGTTTAATAGGTGGGACGCATCACAGAGGGTTATGTATACAACTTAACAGCACACGGCTCCTGTATAGGAAAGTACGAGGCTCCAACTAGAGCTTACAAATCGGTACCGAATAAAATACTGATACAGATTGCTGAACGAGTGTAGGTTGGAGCAAATTCAAGGATGCTAGTACTGCAACGCTGTGGACAAACAAGCGCTGGTGGTTCAGCCATTTTCCACGAGCGCTAGAAAATACGGTCTTTGTCCGTGGAGGTTGAAAAGAGCGATAATCGAGGCTTCACGTCTTCAGCCGCTCCTGATTCAACCCTCATACTTGTCAATGATGATGTAGACACTTCTGAGACAGTAGTTGGTCATTTTTATAGGCGACGTTATGGATAGCACAATGCGTGTGAAAATCCAGGTGGAGATCCTGGAAAATTGTCCTAAAGGCTTTGTCTACTGGAATGCTAGCTCTTGCGACGACGTCGTCGTAATCTCTAGCGAGTATGCTGTCATACTGGACTACTTTTTGGGGCTCAACAGAGTCCAGCTGTTGTTTCATTAGGTCCCAAAGCTTCCTGCCTTGTGTCTTGCAAGAAGCCCAGTCGGTACACCTAGCTGTGGGATCGATGTCTTCGTCTCGAGTCACCAAAGCTTTGGAAACAGATCCGTCGGACCTGCCTTCGAGGTGCCCAAGATGGTCATTGAACAGTTGAATGGCCGAGGATACAGGACCAGCCTGTACAAGGGAAGGGATGGGAAGTAAGAGAAGTGCGAGAGAGTCGAAACGCATGTCAACAAGATGGTACAAGTGAATGTTTGCTGTCTGAGAGGTACTGTGGAGTTCTTTCGTGGATTGGGTTTGGATTTGGGTCGATATATTGGTAGCGGAGCAAGAGGAAACAAAGACAATTATAGAGCCATATACTACTGTAAGGTCTCTTGGAGCTCCAAGGACTTTGGTTTGCAAGCCTGCATTAGCCTATCCCCAGGGATTTATGTTGGTCTCGGCTGCCTACGATGTCAAGAGCAGGGGTGGGTACGACACAGTCGCCCGCCCAATGTATTTCGCAGCGGGTTTCGAACCTAATTGCCATCGATCTACGATTTCTGTGACATAGCCAGCAGTTAAAGTACGTATGATCCTGGCGCAAGGGGGCCGGCACATACATAACACTTTAGGAACATTGGGCTTGTCTAACGGTACGATGCACTGAAACATTACCTTGGGAAAACATATTAGGGTTGGGTCTTATCCAGATCTTCGAGAGTCGCAACGTCATCTCATTTGTGAAATACGCCATTGGATATCCCTTCCGCTGCTACTGGTTCCATGTTGCTAGGCGCCAAGGCGTACAGAACCCATCAGTAGCAGCGGAAGGGATAGATCCATTCTTTCTAGTGCGTGGTACGAAGTGCCGCAGTCCAGGCCTGTATCATGACTGAGGTCAAGAGGCAAGCGCTCAGGGGCTACTTATTGATGGGAGCGGCCTCTTTCCGCCCCTGCGGCACCGAGGCGGCTGTAACTCAACGCTGATTGGCTTTCCGCAGCCGCTTTCATCGTGTCACCACTGGTGCCATCACCGGGGTGCCTCGCGAGTTTCATGTTTCATCGAGCTCAGCCCCTCTGCAAGCTGTGCAGTGCTCACATCAAATCCGAGCTTCACCACGTCTTCCCACAACTCGCAACTCTACCAAATACGCCTTAGATCATTTGTCGCCGTTGGACGATGACGGTCACCATCGAAGAATTTGAAGCTGAGGGCTTGAGCAAGGATGAAATGATCGAGCATTGGGAGTGGAATAACAAATCATGGCAGCCAGCCAAATTCGTCCAGCACCACCTTGCCCCAGTGTCGCTCGACCTGTGGTGGCCGCTCAAGGACGTCCACGACTTTTGCTTGAAGCTCTGTGCCATATATGCAACAGTCGACATTGCTTTCCCTAGAGAGCTCGCTGAGTATTTGTGGACCAAGTGGTACCGACCAGGAGAGACGCCCTGCCGCTTTCTTAATTTCTTTGCTAGATTCGTTGGTTCTTACAAGCCTGGATGCCCCAAGACAATCGCTGACCTCCTGGATGCCCATCGTCGTATCTGCGCCCAAGTCTTACTTCGACAAGTTACACTCACTGGCGACGACAATAAGCCTGAGCCACTGGCGGTTGACGATCGCGCGGACAACCCATACGAGGATCATGAGAACTACAAATTGGAGCCTATTTTCCTTGCAATTTTCATTGTGATGGATACACTACCTCCGTTAAACTCATGTCACGACCGAGACCCCAGCGATCGAGACTTCGTTTCCGTCACACCCGTCCTTTTGGTGCGTACTGGCGAATATCAGGACTTGAGAAGGGGTCCCGTGGACTTCGCACCTATTCGTGAGGTATTGGAAGATGTAGATGGGAACGCGGACGTACGGCGTATTGCTTTAGGTGACGCCGTGGATTTCATTCTTGACTTGAAAAAGAAGAACGACGTGGAGCGTTAGATGTAACGCTAGTTACACTATAGGACCTTCTTTACGGGGTAATTTGTACTACGATGCGGTCTTTCAGGGTTCCCATTCGGTCATGAAGTACAACGGTGGGGCGGTCAGAAGTGGGTGGAGGTCACGCTTCTGGTGTACGAAATTTCATGGTGGGACTGACCCGAACCATTGGTGGTGGTCGAAGCCGGAGCTTGCAATCAAAAATCACCAGTCGACGCTTACCACGGTCAGTATCCAACGACGTGTTTTTATTCGATTGGAGACAATTGGACTGTGCCTCTTTGCCTTCAAAGTGCAAGGCTGGACGAGAGGCCCAAACTGGAGCGAGTCTTTATACCGGAGGATTGCGGCGATGCAACGATAACGCATGCGAATCCTTCTAGTCCCAAACGTTAGGCCCAGCGCCTAGACGCTTGACCACGGCACAGTCAAAGCTGTGCTAAATTGTCCACATATACATGGTCACACAGCATAGGACAGTTCAGGTACACCACAATTTCCTCTCGCAGAAATCACCAACTCCCACGTCATATCTACAATGAGGTCGAGTTGAGCCTCTTCCTACAGGATTGCTCCCCACTACCTTCAATGCTGAGCCGCCATAGGCGGGTGGTACTTTGGAGTAGGATCTCGATATCAGCACGACAGTGCCTCATCGGATCCTTCTGCTGTTTCACGTTCCTGGGTGAACATCCACTCATACACTCCTTTCACGTTTGCCTGGATCGAGGCACAACCATTATCACCATGTTCACTCTATGTCTGTGGTTGACTTTCAAATCTGCCGAGTAGTGGCACACGGAATTGCGAGTGGTGGAGAATCTATCACATAGACCCATTACATTGCCACCTTACGAAGAGGAGCCAGGATGCAGCTCTGAACCCCATCTATGCCGCATGTTACATGACGCACGATGTACTGTAACAAGTTGCTCAGCCTGTTCTGTCGCTGTACTTGGTGCCGTAACTCAGGGAGTTGGCTGACTTAGTTGTCCATATCGAGAGCAGTTGGTTTTGCGAATTTTTACTCCATGGTTATCCTGTATTGCCCCCACCACCACCTGTCATTTTCAACAGCATTCGTTCTGCGTCTTCGTTTCTGAGCGCCGGTCTGGAGGGTTTTCGATAGGATGACTTCGTTCGGTAGCGTCAGTGCCCTTGAAAGTGGCATAAGTGACACCTCAAGTCAAGGCTCTGGATCACGAGACAGCTTCCACGATGACAGCATATGCAGAGGCTTCAACGCTCATACTTTCGATCAGAAAAACCTTTCATCTACTCTGGTATCTCCACCGCAGTTGTCTCAGAATGCTAGCCCATGTCAACGATGTGGCCAAAACGCAATGCGTCGGTCCAGAAGTTTCCCCTCAGAGCACTTCTCATTCTTTGGGACGAGAAGCAACATACTAGGCACATTGGCGACCATTGTGAATCTGTGAGCGCTTCAGCCTCCATCAGACTAGTCTATTGGTGTTGACAATCAACAGGGGTCTCATTATAGCTCTCCTGGTCCTTCTTTCCCAACTCAATCACGACCGTATACCGATCGACGATGTTCAACGAGTCCTTGCAACATGGGAAACACGAGGAGCTGGAGGCTCGCAGACGTCGATGCAAGCTGGAAGGTCCGAAGATTACAATAATACAGGAATCGAGCCTATCTCATGTCATTCACACAATGACTACGAGCGACAAGTGCCACTATACGACGCCTTGAACGTCGGCTGCATAAGTGTAGAGGCAGACATCTGGCTGCAAGGTGGCGATCTCCTTATCGGCCATACAGAAGGTTCCCTAGACCGGTCGCGCACCCTCAAGTCGCTTTACCTGGACCCTCTTACGTCCATAGTCGGAGACCGGAATCCGGATGTAGATCTGATCGATGGCAAGAATCACTCGGGTTCCTTGAAAGGCATATTCACAGCCAACTCCAGCGTTTCTCTCGTACTGCTAGTCGATATCAAGACCGACAGTGCAGATACCTTACCCGTACTCAGGGATCAATTGGTCTCTCTCCGCAAACAGGGACTACTCACCCACTTCGACGGTTCCCGTACAATCCATGGACCAATCACCGTTGTCGGCACAGGAAACACGAACTTTGAGACCATCATTCACGAGAAGGACCGATCTATTTTCTTCGATGCCCCACTTGAAGAAAGCTCGACCGATTCCAATTTGTACAACAAAGACAACTCATATTACGCGAGTGTCTCTTTCGAAAAGGCAATAGGGAAACCATCACTCTTGGGAGATCTTTCAGATTCGCAGATGAAGAAGGTCAAAGACCAGATCCGAGGAGCACATAGCAGAGGGTTGAAGGTAAGGTACTGGAATACGCCCGGGTGGCCTGCGGGAGAGAAGATTTGGGTACAATTGTGGAAAGAGGGAGTGGATGTACTGAACGCGGACGATTTAAAGAAGGCTAAAGACTTCTTGGAGAAAAGATCGTAAACATTGTAACAAGCGGAATTTTTTCCCGGAAAATAGCGTCATATTTGTTCCCTTGTTGTGCCACAAGTCTGTGCGCATGCCACTCGAACGGCGTTCTGTATCTTCCGACCTTAGGCTGAAATTCAACCCTAGAATATGCATGCTTTCCTCGCTTTGACGATGCAGAAGCTCACTGGACTGTGCTTTCGAATTCAGACGTGGCGCACTGTTGGCTTTGGTGGGAAGCGTCTGACCGTAGTCTGGTGGAACCCCGGGCGTTTCCAGATACATGAAAGACCAAAGATTTCGCTTGAAAGAAAAAAGTTAAGTATATTTTACGCCTGAGTGTTATGATAATTACATACGGCCACAGACAGAGTAAAGCATGGATACCCGTCCGCTCATCCTGAATTAAGCCTCTGATCGGGAGATTAGTACTCAGGTCGGTGACGACTGGGGAATCCCTCCTGCTGTATGTTTTTGCACTTTCGTGACCCTGCATGCAGATTCTGCACTTTCCATTAATGAGGAAAGGTGTTTAACTACCGAAACCCGAATACAATATCGCTATCCCAATCCCGAAATCTCTCCTTATCCCAAATACAGAAGCCACGCTTCTGGAGCTCGATCTCCTTGTGCCGATATCTCACGGTAAGAGGCCACACTACATGATGTCTTCGATGTTGATACCTCATGAGAACCTCCCATCCTTCATTAGGTTCGTTGACGAATCCATCATCCCAAGAACTCAGCGGCTTCTTGGTTTGACGATACCAAGTTGGCCAGATAGGGAAGGTCTTTTGGAGAAAGTTTGTCTTGCTCTGCTCTCCCCTGCGACAGCTATCCAGACTATATGGCGTCGGTTCGTCAAGATTGAAACCAACAGCTGTCGCTAAGCTGCGGACGATTGTCGACTGCGAACGAATAGGGACCTTCTTTTGCCTGCTGCGGGACGGATCTACCGTGGGAACTGCCATTTCCAGATACTGATCACGTAGATGGAAGTAGACGCATTCCATCTCCACGTACTCCCATCCTAGCCATCCCGTCAACCAGCGCATGCGCATATCACCACCACTAATTTGTCGTCTCTGGCCAGTGCTTCCCAGAGTCGATCTCGGATACGCCACTTCACAAAGGAATTGAAACCTCCAAAGAGCACGTCTGATCCGGTGTGTCTCTGTGGCGGAGAGTGGTTCCTGTCCGGCTGGATCCAGACCACAATGCAAAAAACAGGATCTTGTGAACGTCCCCATAAAATGATTTATATCTTGAAAAGTCCATGCTATGTCACGAACCGCCTCGACAGGGTCCGCGATGCAGCTGACGGTGAATTGTATGTCCAGAGGTCTTGGCTCCTTACATAAATGTTCCTTTGTGTCCAGTGGATATCCGCAGCATTCCGCTCGAGGGTTGTAGCGCGAGGCTAGGGTGGCTGACACGAGATTTCGATATTCAAACGGTTCGATACGACTTATCAGGGGTATAAGTATTGCTTGGTGAGAATGCTTGAGAAACTCCGAGGCCAAGGGATAAGCTAGTGTGAATTTTCTTAATGATATGAAGTCTGGCATAAATTTGAGGATATTGTAGAGGATCTCGTTCGGCAGCGTCGGCAGCCGTATGACAGGCCGGTCGATCAATGAAGAAGCCATTGTGATCGTGTTGCCTGCAGTGCAAGAGGTCAACAATTACTCAGAAGGCAGTGTATAGATGAATACGAAACGTGAAGAAGAACCCAAGGTGGAGAACTGAGAATACATGGCAGCAACCTGACTTATATGAGTAGGAAATTTCCGTGATCGATATATGGTAACCCCCGCAAGCTAAGTTTTTCTTGCTCACATGCCGCAAACTTTAAACATTAATTATTTCACAGAAGAAGCGGAGTTAAAAGATCAAATTCTTTAAAAAGACATCAACAATATCCTGTTGAAACGGGCACGTTGTCAAGGAAATTCGTCGAGGGCTGAGATTCTGCTTTCCAAATGTATATTATGGTCGCCACAAGGATTTTGCGGATCGAGCGAAAATCCAGACCCCCGATTCGCAGTATGTAGTCTTGCAAAACTTTTCTCCAGATGGTACTTAGTGGTACTGCTCTGGCTCTCTGTTCAACGCAGAGCGAGTTGGACGTCATCGACATGTACGATAGTGCACTGCTATGGATTTTTCACCGTTTTGTCTGGTCGCTGCTAGCTAACTAGTCAATGACAAGCCAATCATCGCCAACGACTTTCGGGAAAATTGTTTTTTTGCTCGTCTTTCCATGACAATAGATAATTGAGAGCCTGCATAGGGGTTATCATATTGGAGATGATAATTTGGTGGATGCATATTGACCAATAGAGTTGGATTACTAATAACGGAAAGCCCCTGATCTTGCCTGAATAGGTTTAGCGCGGTCTTGGCGAATCCTACTTTTCCTTCACCATCTTTTTCCCATAGCTACAACCAACCACCTGCATGCTGTTGCCTACATGCTCACAATAACTCTTCTCTCATCTGCCATGGGCCCGTAGCGACATGGCGGGATTTCCATCCTAATCTGCGTCCGGAAGTAGGTCCTGTAACGGCGCGCTGACGAGACGTAACCAGGAAGATAACCTACAGGTGATAGCGGAATATTATATATCTGGAAGAGATTGAATGTGGAAGACGAGAGCCGGCATGTGACAGGCCCATTATCATTTACTGATGGTAAGTCACATATTCCTCTATAAAGGGTTTAGAGTGATCCTGATCGAGCCTAGCGCTTACAATCTTTTCTATAGATCTCGATTCTTCATCAATCAATCATATCATGACCTCTACGTGCCTGCTGCCTGCTTGCCCTCAGAAGACTTCTAATACCCACCACGATGCAATGATTTGCGAGCGACTAGATTCACTCAGATCATCACAATCATTCGGCGAATTGCGTCGGCAAGCCCATACCGATGAGTCTAGAGCAGGGCAGTCGTGACACTAAGCCGACAAGCGGCAAGTCCGCGCGATTTATTTTCTGTTATCTAAGGTAGCGGGCTTAAATCATGACCATGTTGTTCATTAACTACTTCGTTGGACTATCGATCTCTACAAAGATGATCTTCCCCATTCGGCTCCTACCACTCCTTCTTCCCATCCTCTCGAAACTATGCATCGCCAACCCAGTCTCTGTCTCGAGAAATTTGGACACCACCGGAATCCAATCAAATGAATCAGTGGGAGGCACCCATGCCATCCAAACACGCGACGATAACGACAACCGCTGGTATCTAGTCCACTACACCGCCGGCTCCATCATCCAACCCGTCGACTTCGGCGCCTCAGTGATGGCAGAATTCTACAGCCTCGTCCGCCAAGCCGCAATGGGCAGCTGGCGCCAACGAGAACCGGTTCGCCTGCAACTCCGGATCGCGTGGCACAGAGTCTCCATGGTGATTATAGCCCAGGGAATCGAACATATCCCCTGGGAACTTGTGGCCGAGTATGCGCAGGGGATGCTCAATTGGGTGAATAATGGACACGTGGCTTTTACTTACGATGGGTTTTTCTTGAGGCCTACCATGACGCCGTTTCCGCATGGGTTGTATGTGGGTGTTAGGATTGTCGGGCAGCAGGAGGGGGTGAATAATTATTTGGCGGGTGGGAGGGATGGGGTTTTGGATCCTAGCCGGCCTTGATGAATGGATAGATATATTGTTGTTAGTTTCAATTAAAATTTGATGTTGTGCAAGAGAAGACGATTGCGAGAGCGTTGAATGGCAATTCTGGGTTGACAAGTTGACAGCCAGCCTACCGGACTCTTGGTCGCCATCAGGCTGGTGAGAAGCACAGAAGGATCCAATGGAGGTGCAATGTAATGATGCGGTGGAGACAGACAGTACTTACGAGATGACCTCAGCAACGCAAAGGCCCGTCTGTAGCCTTGTCACGTTATACAACGAACCTTGGATTCTATTCTTCGTCGCAGGACTGCCGCTCACTTACAAGTAGGAGAGAAGCCATCACCGGGGACGCTTCCTCCCACCCGAAGGCCAAACACTCTCCACGGTATCACCCAGCTTCCAATCCCATGGCTTGACAGCTCGTATCTCAGATTGCTCGACAATTCTCCGCAATCTGCTATGGTCCCGACATTGGTGCTGATATCCTTCGCCGTCAACCATGAACTGCGTAGCCTGACCCGACTTATCGAACGTTATCTTAGAGGGCTCGATGGTGCTGTCAGCGGCACACATCAGATGCTAGTAGTGCAAAAATCAGTGGCATGTCTGCATCATCCTCAATGGCTTTTCATACCTGAGCGATATACCCAATGCAATGTCCGATATGATTCATGCTTTGCGAATGCTCTTTGTGTTCCCCAGTGTGTTCACTCCCCTTCGTAGCAGGATGACTGCTTTGAATGACTTCCCTCAACATTTTCAGACAATGAAGCCCATGAAACATCGATATGCCATACGGTCGCTCGGCCGTTACGTTGTACTGGACCCACAGAAAACCACCTTTCGGTGTCAGGAGAGCGCGCTCCCACTCTTCGTTTGCAGAAGGGGACAGATTTTCCAAGATGGGTCGGTCCTGGAAAACGGTGGTGATTCGATGTGGTTGGTGCCGACTGGACTTGAGACTTCTGAAGGCGGAGTCTATGTTGGAGTGGAATATTATTGATAGCATGACAAGGACTGCTATGATTGATGAGGCAATTAATGGCAATGATGGTGTCCGAGAGCCTGTGGGCGCCATCTTCGACGAAAATCAAAGTTGCTGCAAAGCACGCGAATATGCGGTGAAGAGATCCGTCTTGACTATACAACGCTGTGAGTCTGGAGTTCTCTGAGGGCAGACCTGGGTTGCTTGGGCTTTGTCTCCGTCCGGGAAAGGCCCAATTTGGTGATCAATAACCCAAAGCTGGGGAGAGAGACAAAGGATTGACCAAGGTTGGACATTCGATTTTCCGTACCAGCAATCTTTGACTCTATGCAACTAACTGTTAAAGCACACCCGGCACCGCTGAGAATGGACATGGCGCGTTCGATGTGAGCTTCCAAGCATTGCGACAGAAATTTAGTCTCTAGCTTGGTATTAGATGTAGGCTATCATTTCGACCCTCGAATCATGTTTTGGAGGTGCCTAAGGTACCTTTTCGGACGACATGTTGTAGAGGCGATCAACGTAAGTGCGTTGATGGGATGGGGGATATTCGCTAATTGCAAGATGACCTCAGCAATACACGGGCGCGTTTGTGGGCTCCACTGTCTTAGACGGTGCGTCAGGGCGCATCCCAGAACCTTGATATCGATGTATATGGTGAAGACACGCGAGTTTTCGGTCAAGCGATCAAGCCGGAAGGATGGCCAGGCTTTTTACTGCATCGAAACCCTGAGCATTGATTTCCTTTGAAATAAGTAGATAATTGGATTATAGAACGTCTGAAAACTATTCAGAGATGTCATTAGCGTTGGACGTCTCGTCTTAGATACTTTGATACCCAAGTGCTTGATGTCGAGAACTGTTGACGAAGCCGTATATCCTGCCAATGAATGTATTCTGTAGGTGTTGCCCCTGGATTCGATGCAGTGGCCGAGAGGCGATAATCTCATGCAGCCATCAAGGCTCAATTCGTTCGGCCTGGCGACGATATGTAGCGTTATCCTTTTCACCTCCAGGACCGTCCAAATTGTTCGGAGCTCCCCCCGTCTGCTTCTTTCCGAAACGCTCGCGGAGATGCTTCCAAAACCCAGGCACTGCAGGCATGCAACCACACATGATACCCGCGGAGATCTCAGCATAGCTGTTTACATATTACCTCACGATCGGTGATGGGTACAGAGGACAACATACGACCAGAGTTGCTCGGGATAGGTCTGCCATGTCGGGTCACTGTAGCCGTTCATACCTTTCACGTACAGAGCCAGGCGGACCAAGCTGGCAACACATCCACTATTCAGCAGATCAGTCGACGGGTTATTCTCAAGGGGAGGCACATGAGCGTACATCGTACCAGTCGCGAAGACAGCTGAGATCGCCAATTTCCTTTTTCTCGCCATCTTCAGCGTCCATATCATGGATATCGGAATGATCAGTATAGCAATGTCGGATACTGAATTGAAAGTAGCCGAGCCTAGTCCCAGAGCTCTCCCACTCACTTTACCAGTATTGTTTGATCCAACGAACCAAGAAATGCCTGCACCGAAGCCTATGATATAAACAGCGACATTGGTCCAGAGATTGATGTGGATGATGATACGCATAGTTTTGGAAGGGCGGAAAATCCGAAAGTATAGAAGCAGAATTGAAACCTTGGTTACAAGGATCGCTGAGACGTATACCACTTCTCCCACCTTGATCCACTACTGAGCTGTTAGCAAAGTCAGACCTCTTAGATGAGACACGGAAACCTTGATAAATCCGACATAGTCCCGCTGATGGATATGCCGGAGGTGTTTTCCGGCGCCATGTCGATCTTGTTGAAACAACACGCAGCCAAAGACAATGAGCCCAATCTGTGTAAAACTTAGACTGGGTCGGAGCAATTGACCTCAAGTCCTTCATACCCATGCGACCACTGACGTAACTAATGACCGAGGTCAGTTGTTGGGCAGTAGCAATAGTACACGCGATAGAATGCTTACAATCGTCCCAGCCTAGAATTTTGAGAACACGGCCTTTAGTATAGATCCTCAGTAAAAGAAGGATTGTCACTAGAGTGAGGCAAACGGTCTGGCAGAGTATATTGTATGGCTGCAGCGATGGATTGGCACCGTAAGTCGACTTGGTCCCGTGCGGTGGTACATGAGCAGGCCATTGTAGCCACGCAGCTGTCCGCTCCTGATTGTCTTCATTCTCACTCGTCATGATGTATGTAGGAGGGAATAGAGCGTCTGGAAGATTGTCGCTGAGATGTACGTCAAAACTTTGATAATCAAGGATGGAGGAAATATATCTTACTGATCATAACATTATCTTCATACCACGAGGCGCAGCACGAGCGGTCATGCGTTGAGATGTGGTGTAACAAGAACCATGTTCCACTGCGTCGTGTCTCGGACCAACCATAATCTCGAGAGGAGAACAAGTCAAACAAGGCTCCATGGCAAGATCCGTATTCCTGGTTCTGCATATCGTGTGCGGGGGGAGCTGCATTCTCTCAATACTTGGCACCATCTGCTAGCCAATTACCTAGAGTCATCACCATTCTAGGTGCGCAGGCTACCGAATGGGGCTCGCCATTGGACCTGTTGACGAAAGTTATTTTGGTCAGCATGGGAAAGGGGGGAAATACTCCAGATGATCGAAGAAAAGAAGAAACCATCGCTGGAATAGTCCTAGTCACCCAGTGTCGGTGCTAGTACTATTGGTCGCTTCTGTAGCCCGCTTCGAAAAGAAACTCTACTTCGTGTCTTGAGTCAGACTCTATGCAGAGTGAATGCCGGGTCAGGCCCGGCGCCTTGTCTCTCTCAACCATCCCTCAGGCTCCCTTTGTAGTTTCTCCATCAATGGACGTTCTTCCTCATGCTGCCTTTCAATCTCCACCCTCATCTCGTCTGATTCGTCTGATGGATTAGGTTCATACGCAATTCGTGTAGCACGCCCGCTCCTGGTCATACCCTCCAAATGTCTGAAATGGCGAGAAACTGTTGTAGCCTCGTCTCTGGAGCACTTCCCTGATATGGCTCGCCGTTCAGGGTCTTAGGCTCTCTGGAACTCCTTCACAGGTCTTTGAACAAACGGTGTCAAATACCTCGCTCCTTATGTCTTCGTGACTCTGCTGGTGTCGCTAAGACCTGATCACCATCATTGTTGGGGCTATCTTTGGATGTGAATGGCGGCGCGGAGCAGAGAAAGTCGCTCTCTATTTCAAGCGCCTCACTCGGGGTCATGAGGAGCTGCCTCAAAGGGAAAAGTGTGGACGCTACGGCTTCGAGAGGCGGGCGCATTGTTTTGATAATGAATAAAGAAACAAAAAACCATATCGTTGGGGTCCATACAAGAGGGCTCTATTCACAACATCCAGTGTCGTCGCTAGGGCTATCGGCTGCCGCTTTGTTTGCTTCCGTGAGACCCTACCAAACGACCTGGTAGACAGAAGGGCCGATAAAAGCCCAAGCAATGCGAGTATTGTGTTTAGGTCCTTGGTCTAGCTGAACAAGTGAGAATCCCATACCTCGATTACCAACTAGATTGTAGACTTCCCCAGATCCGAGTCTGGAAGATTTACAGGCTAGTAGCGGACAGAAGCTGGATGATGATGGAAACAAGTTTAAGGGGCATGGAACCTGACATGTCGAAGTGGAGTAAAATCGTCATGAAGCACGCGAAAGTAGAGGTTCTTCTTGCTGAATGGTCTGCGGGGAACACGTTGTGTTGAAGGATGGTACCGAAGAACCGTCATATCAGAATCCAGATTCATCCACATTCAGAGCTCCAAGTGTCGTCAGCTGAGCTCTGGCGACTTAGTGTTGCAATCACTTCCACGTCGGATTCTTGTCCCCTAGACTGTCTCGATGTGCTTATGATAGGCAATTCATCATTCGGTGCGCTTCCACGTTTTGTTCTCCTGTGATCGCGAAGATGTCTGCAGAAAGCTGGTAGGGCGGGCATACAGCCACATATGATACCTGCCGAGATCTCGACGTATCTGCAGGGATGTTATGCTCACGCTTCATGGCTTAAAGGGGCGGATGACATACGACCAGAGCACCATAGGGTAACTTCTCCAAGTATCGTCGCTCCACAGGGGTTTCACATAACTGGCGAAGAGGCTCACTCGGATCAGGCCAGCAATACATCCACTATACAGCAAGTCAGCAGGGAATTTGCGCTTTCCTCTGAGGAAAGATTCATTCCTACATCAAGCCTATTGCGAAAACGGCGGATACCGCCATCTTTTTCCTCCTTTGCATCTGCAGTTTCCAAACGGTAGATATTGGCAGGATAAGGATTGCAAAATCGGACACGACATAGAAGACAGCGGAGGCTAGCTTGGCGGCTGTTATATTCAGGCATCGGGGGTTGCGGATATATGGATTCCAAAGGGCTTCTCGGGGCAAGCACATCATGAGGGCTAGAAAGAAGCCAATGGTGTAGAAAAGTATATTAGCCCAGAGATTGACATGAATGACGAGACGGAGCATCCGGGAGGGTGAGAAGATGCGGAGGTACAAGAGGAATATTGAAATCTTGGTGAGAAGGATCACTAGGGTGTATGATAATTGGAAGCCATTCATCAGCTGGCTTTATTCAGTATCATAAGTAGCCGATCGATCAAGGTCGAATGACGGTACCCTCGAGAAGTCCAGCCAGTCGCGCGCTGATATGTTCCACGCGTGTCTTCCGGCACCGTATCGATCAGACTCCGCCACTACAATACCGAGAGCGATGAGTCCAAGCTGTGAAGATGTTAATCAAGAAGTTATTGAAGGCGCTTGGAAGTTGTTACCCATGCACCAACTGATGTGTCTGGAGACAAACCGTCAGTGTCTTTGGCGTCAATAACTCAAAGTATCCATCCACTGGCAGGGCATTCGCCGTGAGTGACGGTCGAGGTTCCAAATGCCCACCATGCCTGCTCAATACGTGGGTACTCACAATCATCCCACCCCAACGACTTCAAAATGCGAACTCTGGTATATACTCGTACGAGGACCAGAGTTGTTACGAGCGTAAGGCCAATACTTTGGCATAGGACATCGTATTTCTGTAACGACGGACCATCACGGTAGTCGGGAGAGACACCGTCAGGCGATTTCAGGGCTGGACCTTCAAGCCACTTGTCAATCAGTTCCTTGTATTCAGTATCGTTCAGGTTGTTCAGGTTCATTCTGAACATTAGGTGGTCCTTGAAATTAGTGGGCTGCGTTATTTCCAGTCTCGGATGCGGGCGTCGCAGATTCTTGTACCTCTATCCTCCATCAGCGCCAAAATATTGTGACACAATACATGCAGTCATCCTGCAAGGCTCCGGGCGACGTTCCATTGCCTATGCACGCCAGACAGCCCATCGAGTAAGATTTGTGCTGACTCCTTGGCAAACGCAAGCAGAGACCGATAGGTTCTTGTTTCCAGAGTGGGGCTTTTAAGGTTCAATCTTGTCCAAGAAAGCCACTCGCATAATCACATGTACGGCGGAGTGATCATCTGGTCATTAGTATATTATTGGATCTGGGCGCGGCATGAGTATTGGGCCGGTGATGGTGGTGAAGCGGGATCTGTAGGTGTGAAGTCGCAAGAGCCATCATCCGGCAAGGCTGTGCATGGGCCATCATGTCAACTCTTGGAGGTTCTTGTCTACGCCGAGTAGCAGAACGGCAAACACGCAATGATAGTATGAGACCCGGCTGTTCATTCTCTACGATTATACCAAATCGGCTGTTTCTATTCATCAGCATTCGACCTGCGAAGCTGTCAGCATGTAGGAGCAATCATGAGGAGTTCATGGAGAAGCCAATTGCCGTTTCTCTTGTCTCGGATGACGCAATGCTTACAAAGCGGGCGGTCACGCAAGAGCATTTTCAGCGGAGCTTCCCCATTCCGGCTAGCGTCTGGTGGTCTGATAAACCTGAGACAAGCTTTTCTCACTGCAGCAGCGCGCTGAGGTAACGTGCACCTGCCTCATGGGGTTTAGCGTAGCTCTAGATAGGTTCAGCGTGCTCTTAAGGTTGGCGCTCACCACTCTTCATGTATAGAGTATCCTAGATCAATCACTACACGACTCCTCCCTGCTGGCTGACAGAAGCATAGCACATCGTTAATTTTAAGAGAGTAGCCAATTCAAAAGACCGTCCTAGCACTGCTCGAACCATCTAACACTCGCAATAGAGTAGCCACGCACTCGTTACCATCGAACATGCATGTACTGTTAGCAGTCCATCGTGGTAACGAATGCCATCTTCAAGGATCTTCTGACTTGTCGAGTCTGCTGTAACGAGCTCTCGGCAATGACGTTTATAAACAACAGTTTGACAGAGCGAGTCAAATATTCTGATCGTTCCACATACTGCGCTATAAATCTACGTGGACCCCAAGTAAAGCATCAAAAAGACCATCTCAGATATATCAAAATCCTCGACAACCATGGCGATCATAGACTATATTGCGTTAAGCCTAGTCTTGATGCCCTGCGCCATCGTCTATATTTTGTTGGTCCAAAAACCGCGGCGCGCCAATGCGAACGCAGCGTGGGAGGACAACCTCCTTAACAGATTGCCTATAGAGCTTCGCTTGAAGATATATCGGCACCTACTGGTCACACCTGATGACATCAAAGACCCTGGCTTCCTATTACAGCGTATGAATCACTTTGATGCAAATATCCCTAAACCCCCTGATATCGACCCTACAATTCTGCGAACCTATCGGCAAGTCTATACCGAGGCTCTACCTATACTCTACAGCGAGACCATATTTGAATGTTCGGCTCTGCGGAATCTGCTGGTATTCCGTATAAGGGGCGGGACTCGATATTCGAGAAGCAAACCGGAAGTGGAACACACGCTTTCCTTGACTCTTCATTCGGCATGAGGGGATTCTGATCTTTGTCCGTAGCTGCTCTTTTTGCTAAGAGACTCGTTGTTCCGCGTTTTGGACTGCAAGTGAATCCCCTTGGCCAGTGGACAATGGTCCAAATGCTCATGCTTTTCGATTGGGGCCCAAAAGAGCAGTGGTGTGCATTTCTCGATGAACAGTCCGACATTCCAAGAAAAGAGATACGATTTCCAGCTTTAGAATGCTTGGGGCTGGGTTTCGCGGATTTGAAGGTCGAGGACAGCAAGAGGATCACTACAAGTCAACGGTGCCGAACTTACAGCTCCCTTCCTACCATTTAATTTGCTGTTGAATATCAATACTATGGGAAGAATTGATATGGACGCAAGATCAGGCTGGGATACGGCCTATTTGGAGTTTCGTACAAGTATCCATCCGCTCGGTCGAGGCCGAGGGACTCCTTTGACAAATGAGAAATTGTGGGAACTCGGCCGGAAAAGTATTTGATAATAGCGAAATAGGACTGGCACTAGAAATTCGGAATTGAGTTGGATACTACGTGGCTAACGTACTTATAGAGAGCGGTGTGCGAGGCTAGACATGAAATGGAAGGCGGGAGTAGTGTGCGTCTATTTGAAACCGTCATTATCATTTATAGTGCCTTCAGACGCTGCATTCTCTCTGATTGGAGCATGACACAGATATCTTCGCAGAAGTGAGATACGTATCTCGCCGTAATACTATGCCGAAGAAGCATGTTCTCGATCTGGAGCAAGGGAAGGCGCACGTTGGCATGAGAATGCTTGTACATTGAGACATAGTGAACCGATCTGCTATCAAATAAATACTGTCCAGGTATGCTAAACTCTGGAGACAATCAGTTGAGTACGGCGATTAGTACTGGAACACGCAACCGGACTTTTTAGATTATTCAGGTTGTAGTGAATGACGCGAATAATCAAGAAAGCGACCCCTGAATTCCCTCCTCAAGGCGACTCTGGACTCCTTTGGCAGACACATCACTCGACCATTTCTTCCGACTCCACAAGGGTATCACCCGTTGCCCTCTATTCCGTAGCCTGGGGCAAAGGAAGTGTTACCGTTGTAGTTCTCGTGGTAATAAGAGTGGTCGGCGACTGGAGAGAAGGCGTGATGCTGTACTGAGCAGTGAACCATGCTCCACAGGGCCCATCGGTTGCAGTGGTAGCGTAGGTACCGCAGGGGGCGGTGCCCATGGGGTTTTCGCCGTCGGGGTTCTGTTCTATGATATCAGTGCTTTGCCCCGATGGTTTCAGTGGTTGACGCTGACACGTACGATGCCATCGTAGTTCTGATAATCAGGAGTCAGTATAGCTGTGTATAGCGGATGCTTTGATGGAAGGAAAAGGACAAACAGGTAACGGGTTGGGGCTGCGAGTTTTCGGGCTTCGTTGTTCCTACGCCATACTTTTCAGCAGCCGTTTACTAAACTTTGCTGATGCAGGGGATCTGACGAGTTTGGTGTCCGCCGTTCTGTCACCAAAATGGAGTATCGATGATCGAAAGCTTTGAAATACCGAGCCTTGGATGATGGCCCCCATTAGGCCATGGGCCTGACCTATGGTGCCCGGGACCAGGAAGGTGAGGGTAATGAGGAATGGAAGTGTGTTGGGACGCATGTTGATATCAAGGGCCGGCTGCAGAAGGCGAGATGGATTATAGATTGTGAAGCGATAGGAGATTATAGAAAGCAGGGATAGACGAAAGAAGACTGTGCAGCAAGTGAAGAAGGAAGAAAAGAGTCGATCGGAACCTGTGGTTTATGTTCGGAAGATAGGACCGACAACTTAGTAGTTCGGGGGCCCCAGTGGTCAACCATAGCGCTCCGCAATGGTTGTTTACAAGCCGAGATCTGTTGGTGTGACCGAAAGCGACATATAGGCTTGTATGTGGCGCTGGTCATTGAGTTTATATCTCGTGGATCGAATGGGCAAGACGGGAGGAGAATGGTTGGTTGACCCACGAAGGATGATCCAAAAAAGTTATCCTGAAAGAGTCTGCTTGGATCCAAGGCTATGACACGTATCTCGGGCAGAGTGGATAACTTGCTCAGATAGCCTAGGATTGCGCCGGACCTAGTTGTGTGAGTACCAAGCAATGACCCAGATCTTAATGATCATGAGTGATACGATGCAGGGGACCTCGAGAGTGGAGGGAATCATCCGCTCATATCGTAACATAATCAGAAGTACTCAACACAATAACCTCGTACCATCGTCATTCATCTCTGCAAACAGATACTCTCGGCCAATTGATAATTGTGTCTGGGATGAGACCATCATAATACGGATCGCGATTCAGAAATCAAACAGACAAGGTATGTGTCAAGCGCAGCCCCTTGGTCATGGCTCTGATTGCGACCTTACCAAGTCATTGCCGTTGCTGGATATAGCAAGACTTTCCGGCCAACTGTAGTTAATGTAGCTGTTGGGATCCTTGCACAAGGCTAGGGGTTCGGTTCGTATATTTCGGAACCTTGGTACGGTCAAGCAGCTTCCGGTTTAACCAACGACAAAAGCTGGGGTCATTGTCGTACGGCTGCTGGTTTATTGTACAGCACGCTCTGTCCAAGGACGGCGGAGTGCAGCGATGTAGCCAAGTGTCATTGCGCAGCTCACTACCGATCTAGGGTCTCTTCGTGACGGTCCTGAGATTTGTCCTTGTTCCAACGGGCGATTGTGCTGGCGGATGATCTGCATGTGACCTGCTCAGACATGATTTCCAAAGGCTTGGAATCAAAGCCTGGCCTTTTCACGTACTTCAGACCTATCGAAGGAAGACCGACATATTTTTACACATAGGGTCCAACCACACAATATGAGAGATTGGACGTTTTATGGGTTGAAAGAAAGCAGCTCAACTCATGCAAGTGGTAGTCACATAGCAACTTCCAGAAGAGTATACTAGCTTTAGCGTAGTATCATACATTGAATGACATGATGAAGGACCGTGGTACTGGATAATGCTCCGACCATGGATATGGTCGTAACCAACAATAAAGTAAGACTTGGGAGATGATTGCCAACGAGCCTACCTATGACATGCCCATGGAGGACCTGGACTAGCACAAGATACAGCATATCGAAGTCACACTGCTGGTTCGGCATCCCATAGCTGGCGGTGATGTGGTATCGTGAAGGGATGAAAGTGTGCCAAGCGTGACAAGGAGGGGATGACGTCATATTCATTTGTTTACTCTCAAACCCACGAACCAATTGGCACTCTGCACATCTACTCTGTAACGATAGACCTCCGGTGTATCCTGTACAGCAGTCTATCGATACCGGTCATCGAGCCGTGATGCCGAACCAGCAGCATTTTCCATGTACGTCACGATTTCCTGTACAGGAGTTTGTTGCTGCTAATATTGATGCAGCTTCACAGCTACCGACCCCTTCCCCGGACGGTGCCTTGATTGCTCTCATTGCCAGCACCCAACTGCACATCCGGTCTGCCAGAACATCCAACGATGTAGAGATCTATGACCTGCCGTCGGGATTTGATCAGTCTTGTCGCTTTATGCGCTGGTATGGCTCTCGAGATCGACGTTCCAAGTGCGCTTCACAACGTCTGCTCCTTGCAGACGATGCTAAAATCATGATTTACGACGTCGCCAAGTCACAACTGTACGCCGAGATCAGTGGAGCCACGACTATGACCAAGCTAGACGACGTTGACTTTGGCTGGACCCCAGATGAGGTCATGGTCTTCGCTGACTTCGGATTCAAGCTTCAGATATGGTCACTCCCAACCAAACGAGCCGTTGAGGTCAAAGACCCGAAATCGATTACGTCCAACTACAGCTACCGACCGATGACCGGCCATCTGGCAATACTCACAAGACCCGCTGCACATGACATCCTCCTGATCCTGGCACCGCAGTCCCATGAGGTTCTCTCGACCTCCGAGCTATCGACCGTCGACGCTCGTGGTATCGAGTACAGTCCGGATGGGAATTGGCTGGCCGTGTTTGATACCGCGAGTGCCGGTTGCCGCGTGATAATACTCACAGCAAACGGACACCACTTCAAAACACACTCGTTGCCCCAAGACGAGTTGAACTTAGGCGTTAGATGCATCCAGTGGAGTCCTACCGGCGACTACCTTGCAGTTGGTGATCACGAGGGCAGCGTGACTCTCCTTGGGAAAAGCACTGTATGTGTTCTAGGTCCGTCTCGATACAGCTGAACCTCTCTGATGTTGTCGCAGTTTACCCCCAGGTTAAAACTCTTCCATCCACGAACTGTCGAGGTACCCAATGGCATCGTTTGGCAGGAAGAGTTGGGCCCCTCGCGCTCTCGAAGCTATGCGCAAGCCAAGCAGCCTGCTACGTCGCCCTCGTACGAATCATTCAAGGCGACCAAGAAGAGGAGTTCAGGCATAGCATTGATGGAGTTCAACCACCCTCGAGGAGATCTGCTTGCATGTACAAGCAGTGATACCCCTTCGACACTTTGGATTCACTCGATTGACTCAAGGTCTGGACAAACCACGACGGCACTGATCCACCACTCGCCTATCAAAGCACTCTTTTGGCACCCTACCGTCACGGACTTGCTTCTCGTACAATGCGCCATCGCTGAACCCACAGTCTATGTATGGAAAGGTGACTGGAGTGAGCCAAGGATCTGGACTCTGCCACTTAAGGCACCTATCGAGAAGCACAAAGCAGCATGGCTTACAAGCGATGGCGACAGCATCCGATTAATGTTGAGCAATGCTGAGCAATCTGCCATCAAGCAATTCACTCACGAGGGAGAGGAAGTCATCGATCCTGTCAGACGAATGGGACCTGAGGCTATGTTCGATGAAGGGAATTCCTTCGATCTGTCATCCGTCCACATGCAAGCAGATAAGTATCCGGATGAAACACCTGCCGTTGGTCTATCTACAGAGCTTGGGCATACTCTTGAGGTCGAGGATACTTTTCATTACCGTCATCAGAATCAAGCAGCCATTTGATTCCGCCTCAACTATGTCAATACCACAATCACTCGACATCGACGGCCAAGCCGCCGTAGCGTTGCCCAGTTTGGGATGTGGGGGCCGGCTCAGAGCTTACTAACGACCTCCAGCTGACAGTCAGCTTACTATGTCCTCAATCCTCTTCAATCACGCACACCTCGACGTTTTTGATTGTCAACATCAACTGTACCTAGTCGCCGCGACAGACGACCCGAGAGCCTTCTCGCGACAGTCAAACATCCGCTATGAGCGCAATGGCGACAAATCCAGAGTCCATCAAGGTCGTACCACCTCCGTGGACGTGCCACTATGAGGCCTACGTTGGCGCCTTCTACGTTTCTGCAAAGTCCGGTCTACCCCGTGACATAGCATACGAAACTCTGGAGGCCTCGTCAGCCAAAACTGCCGAGGCTGGGGTCTGGAAGGGTGGCATGGTCATGATACAGCTCTTGCGATACAAGTCGACACCCGTGGGACCTTACGATGAGATGAGTCTTATGCCTGGAAATTTCGAAGTTCCTGGAGGGCATGGTTCGCATGCTCGTATCACACGGATATACGTTAACCAGCGAGACACGACATTTAACGGTATGGATGATTGTCGTGTAATTTACAATAACTGACCCGGAACACAAGGTCGCAAGCATTGGAATTTACCCAAGCATATCGCTCGTTTCAAGTACACTGGAGACTTCTCTTCTCCACCTTTTACTGTTCAGCTCTTTCCTGAAGATCCCGCAATCGAGACACCTATCTTCACCGCTTCACTGCAGCATCTCGCCTTCTGGACACCCACTTTCCCTTTCTCGAGCAATGTCTTGAAGTGGTTGGGGATACCGAATACCATAGTACAACCACCGCTTCCTGAAGGTGACCCAAAGGAGGTGCTTTGTGGGACGAATGCTTGGTACAAGGTCACAGCCAGCATCTACAGCCCGAAGGCCAAATTGGTCTGGATGGACTTGAAGCAACAAGGCAAGGAGGCGAGAGGGGAGAACAAGAATTGGTGGCCAGGCATCAAAAGATGGCATGTGGGCTTATGGCTTCAGAACACGCAACTGGATCTCGGAGACCCCGAAGTCCTCAGCATGTAGTTTATCAGATCTCACAGAAAGCGATGGGATGAAAGCGACGGGATACAAAGGATTCCAGCTGTGGGTCTAAGGCCAGATTGCGATTGATGCGTAGGCGTTTTTTGGTGTCTGCCGATATGGGTTTGTCTTGTTTATCTCAAGAGCCATGATCATCATCTCGCGAACCAGTCCGTCAGATTCAGTATTCCTCCACTAGGGTTCTCATACAATAATGCATCGCTAGCGCCGCCGCTGTGCATGGAATATTGCGTCCCATTGATCTCTACCGAGGTCGGATACCTCATCCACAAAGGGGGTCGAGCAAAGGCTGTCCCTCGTTTGGCGGAAAGGACATCACGTCGACGCTTTGCGCCTACAAGGATGCCACTGTCACTCCGGATGAAATCTTCCGCCGCAGAATCCGCAAACCACCTTCCACCACCGCTCCACTCCAGTCCCAGCAGTCCTTCCCATGCTAGCCATCGGGCGACATCTGGTTTCGGAGGCAACGTTCGAGGCAAGGAGATATATGAAGCGCCCTCAGCAGCACGCCTGTCTGTCGCGGGCTGCCGCCACAACCACCCTCCCGGCCCTGGACGTGAAGCGAGTAGCGGTTCGGAACAAACCGGGATGTAGCGGTTCGTATTGCCATCAGTCGTTCTGTGATTGTTGCCCCATACCGCTGCGATGTCCCAAATGTGCAGGTGACGGAAAAGCACCTTTGTCGTCGCGTCCGGGTACCTCGTGGGTGGTTTACAACAAACGCCGGCCGGAATGTCACGGCAGGTGGCGGCGATGAATGATTCTGCTTCTCCGGCGATGACAAAGGTACGCTCTATGCGAACGTCTACTTGCTGTGAAAGGTAGGCCAAGGATAAGAGAAGAGTAAACGGGCGGACGAGTCGATAAAGTATCATGATTGATACAATGGCACTTGTGGCATTTCATATCAGTGATCGAACGATTCGATAGATGTCGTCCGTTAGTGAAGGTCTGCGACGTGCATTTTATGAGCCTTTATGACTGCCAAGGTGCATTCAATTATGCGGTGAGTGTGCCTGCGGCTGCTGGACTGCAAGCACCCATATCGACACGCGACAGTCTCATGGTTTCACAAGCACAAGAAGCCAATGGATGGTTGCTTGATGGGCATGGTGTGCAGAGTAGTGCTTTCATTGGCGCACCACCAACGCATATTTTTGTTCTTCACCGAGTTATAAGGGAAGAATCATCGGCCGCGGGTCTAGTTGCGAGTCTTACTGAAGACCTGCATGAACATGGCATTTAGGGTCGATGCGGAGATGACTCCGGGATACGCGATAGAGAACGGCCCCTAAGGTTACGTAGATTTCCTACAGCCGTATTATAGCTATCGTTATCTATTTAGGCCTAGCGCTTACTTGTGACGCGCTCTATTTAGCAACTTATAGATTTCCTCTTCTCCTGCCTCCCAGAATATATAAAATACACTTATTTTTATGCAAATTCTCGCTCCTGCGCTGGAGCTCACACTTACACAACAAGAAGTCCTTGTTGAACGCTGTCCGTACAAAGACCACACTCGTAATCATGCTACGCGGTCGTGGCATACGTGGATGGTGAATCGAAGAGCGCCGGTGCTTAGTTTATACCATGTAGCTCCATTGTGACATGCAGACCGAGCACCGTGATCGTTTATTCGTTTTCGAACGGGCAAGGAAGTTGATAATTTGACTCTCGTCCAGCCGAAAGCGGCTTAAATTCCTCGCTTACTTTACCCCACTCGGACGCCTCACAGAACGAACATCGAATTTCGGAGAGCCCAGAATACCAGCGACCTCTACGACAGCTGGCCTTTACGCGATCAATCAGCAAATATGGTGTGTCTTCCCTCTCCATGCCCGCTGCTTCGTAAGATGTGGACATCTCTCTGATATATCCAGGCACCCGCAGCCGCCGCCGCTGGCAAGAAGCAAAAGAAGAAGTGGTCGAAAGGAAAGGGTATGTCGTCTTTCATGCTTCTTCCGTGGAGCCTTCCATTTTCTTCGCCACCATTCCGCTGTCTATCTCTCCGGGGTGTACTGACCTCTTCTTTGCACTGCACAGTCAAGGACAAGGCCAACCACGCCGTCATCCTCGATAAAGTCACCTCCGACAAACTCTACAAAGACGTCCAATCCTACCGCCTTATCACCGTCGCCACGCTCGTCGATCGATTGAAGATCAATGGTAGCCTGGCGAGGAAGGCACTGAATGATTTGGAGGAGAAGGGTCAGATCAAGAAGGTTGTCGGGCACAGCAAGTTGAGCATCTACACGAGGGCTGTGACGGCAGCGGAGTAGGGGTAGAGGTACGGGAAGGAGAACGGGGGGAGTGTCATGAGCATAGGGGCGTTCTGTACTTCTGGACTTGATGATGGTACGAGGTGGACAAGGGCCGATGCTGTGAAGCTGAGACGCTGGAAATACCTGAATCAATGCAGCCACAACTCGGTCACCACACGCCTGCTTTACAATTGCATATCTTGAAGCTCTCAGGGTCTCACTCAGTAATGCTATCTGCTTGCCGTAGATAGAGGCTTTCTCGTGCAACCACAAGGCGAAAGCACACACCGGATATATATGACGGCAGCCCCGATCTCACATCACTCTGGACATAGAATTTCCTCATACTAAATATGAAACCTCATCATCAGGAAATCGTTGCTGGATAGTTTATCATCGCATGAATTTTATGAGTTACAAAACTACCATTCCCGCCCTCAATCTCACAATGGCTTCAACCCTCCGCTCCCGCCCCACAGCACTCAACTCCAAGAAATCGACTGAAGACACCGCTTGCTCATCCACCCCAACCCGCGAGTACAACCTGAGCTCCAGTTCCGACGATGATGAACGTATTTCTCGCCTCCCATCCCTCCTCGACATCCTCCGCCTCCTCCTCGTCGGCATCCTCCTCTCCACAACACTATCCTACTTCATAACATCCGAGTCCCTAACATGGGGCTACCGACCAGCATGGACCCGACCAGCCAGAATACGCGCCTGGCTTGTATATATCCCCCATCCCTCTCTTCTCTTGCCAAATCCCATTCCGCCCAACTCCCCACATCTAAACACCCACCTCCCACCTACCCCCCAACCCCAGCTCGCTAACATTCTCCCCATAGCACGGCCCTATAACCCTAACACCCCACCAACTATCCCTCTACAACGGCACCAACCCCACACTACCAATCTACCTCGCCCTCAACGCCTCCATCTACGACGTCACATCGTCCCCACACCTCTACGGCCCCGGCGGACCCTACCACCATTTCTCCGGCCGCGACGCCACGCGCGCGTTCATAACGGGTTGTTTCGCTGAAGACCTGACGCCTGATTTGAGGGGTGTGGAGGAGATGTTTATACCTGTTGATGAGCCGGAGGAGGTGGTGAGTTCGAAGGTGAGGAAGACGAGGAGGGAGCGGGATTTGAGGGTTGCGAGGAGGAAGGTGGAGGAGGTGGTGGAGGGGTGGAGGGGGTTGTTTGATGGGGGGAAGGGGGGACGGTATTTTTGGGTGGGGAGGGTGGTTGGGGGGGAAGAGGTGGGGGAGGTTAGGGAGTTGTGTGAGGGGGCGAGGGAGGGGAGGGTGAGAAGGGGGAAGGGGGAGGGGGATAAGGGGAGGGTTAGGAGGGCGGAGGATGTGTAGGTTGGTGGTAGGTGGGTTGGTGTGGTTTGATGGGGGAGGAAGAGTGACCATCGATGACCAGGTGAAGAGGTCGATACATTGATTTAAAATTCACGCACAAGGAGACAGGTGGATTATGGTAGACAGGTGGCTATTATTATAGCTATGTACATTATCGAAATTCTTCAGAGACCGCAGTCGGGCATCTCTTCACGACTGAGCCTAAATCCAGTATCATGCCACTCTGTTGTCAGCTCCCGGTGTACCGTCGAACGCCATGCTCCCAAACTATGGCCACGCCCGACTTCGACCCATCACTCCTCTATCCACGATCCAGGACTTGAAGCAGCGTGTTTTGAAACATCTGGATATTATAATCCACCATCGCCTTTTCCTTCTGGAAATTCGGCTCCTTCGATACTCCGATGAATACCAGAAATCTAAAACCATGATTAGCCCTCTGCCCCGTGATTCTCCGTCCCTAGAGTATAAGAAAGGTAAGAGTGATTCACTCACGCATTAAGCTCACGCAGATACACCGTATTTCCCCTCGCGCTACAGACCATCGCCTCTACAGTCTGAGCCCCGACATCTTGATGTCTTTCATCATCATTAGGCATGGTAGACGATGTCTTGGGACGATCCCAGCTATATAAGCCATAGATATCCATGATGGCGTTGATGAAGTCGGAGCAGAGTTCGTATGATGACAGATCCGAGGGCTTGGTATCGGATGCAATATAGACCTTGGACGTGACTTCGAAAATATAGACTTTCTGAAATCGACAGCTCGCCGCCACAGTGTCGAGGAGAGTCTCATATGTTGGTAATTGGGGCACCAAACCTTGAATGACTTTGGAGAAGGCTTCGAAAATCGTGTGGTCGTAGATGGAAGTGGGGAAGTAGCTGACAGGCGGGTTTTCCAGTCCTTCGTCAAAAAGCTCGTCGCTGATTTTCTGCATGACGTCGCGGATGGTGTCTTCGCGGTAGTCTTCGGTGATGGAGTCGGTTTTGTGGATGAAGACGGAGTAGCGGATTGATGGGTAGAGGTCCGTGAGGGCGACGACGGCGGAGGTGAAGCGCGAGATGGGTTCGAGGTAGTTGTCTTGGGCGTCGATGACCCAGACGATTCCGCCGACGTCGGAGAAGACGGAGTTGCCGTCGAGGGAGGAGGAGAGGTAGTCGATTTGGCCGGGGAGATCCCAGATTTGGAAATCCATGAACCTGGAGAGGAAGTCAGAGGGATTTTCGGGGAGCGAGGGATGAAAGGGAGGTAGCTACTTCATAACGTTTTGTTTCTGGATCGCGGTGGTGGCTTCCAAGAAGAGGGTCTCATGGGGGGCCATTTTGTGGAAGACGACGTTTGAGATGGAGGACTTGCCGCTTCTATTGGCCTTCGTCAGCCTTGATCATAACGATGAATATCTTGACCGACCTTTTGAGCCCCATGAGCAGCATTTTTGGCTTATGCTTACCGAACCCCATGGGGGGAAGGAGGGATTGCCGTAGGTCTCCATTGGGTTCTCCCAGTACGGATTGACTCTCTACTAGGCTACCTATTGACGTTTCCGATGCTTGCTGTGAAGAAGTACGTTAGATAGCGAAGATGTCGATGTAGGTGCTCGCAAATACTGGGAGGAATAATGCACTAGTCTTAGAGCAGGATCAAAAGGGGGTATCGCAAAGACGGTCCACTACTATGCTGCGGACCGACAGAGTGAGATAGCAGTATCCGAAAGTATTCGGATAGTACGATAGTATATATGACTCATTCAAAGCAAGAAAAGCATACGGACATGCCCAGCTCAACTCACTTCTGAGGTCACTTTTGAAGACAAATCCATGGTGGGAAAGCTCTGGAAGAGCTACCGTCTGGAAATCGGCATGCCTACAGTGTTGCTAAAGGATGCTCGCTACTGTGCTCAGGCGTCTTGAAGGCTTGCTTCTACACACATGCACCAGTCGTTCTTCTGTGTAGCGAAGATCAAATGTCTCGGAGGATTGGGGATGAGATAGACCGACTGCCGAGGTTACCCCAAGCGGCAGGTTGAGGCGAACCGGGGTCGACCCTTTTTGAAAGAGAATGAAGCGAGTGCACAGTAGATGTGTGGTAATCGTGATAATATTAAGATGATCTATGAAATCTATGTGCATGAGGAAGGAAGTAGGGCCAGTAGGGCTGGCCCTATGACGCTAACCACTCTAGGTTAGCATCCGCTGATATGATAAGAACTCAGCCAATGAGCAACCGTAACAGAGAAGTTGTTTATCTGTGGCGTCCTACGTATCGACTTGGCAGAACTCAGATCGTTGGCCGTGATGATGCAAAGACTGCTATTGGAGTTCGTAGCTGTGTTGTTAGTCACGCTAGGACTCCTTCTAGCAGCAGACTGGGCAAAGTCGTTACGATGTTCTCGATTGTCGTTGTCTTCTGCTTGCCATGCCAGTTTGTTTCTCGATGCTTGGAAATCAGCGGTCCAGGTAATCGTATATACTCCGGATTGAATTCAAGCTGCCGACTCATATCGGGCCTCGTAGCATCCAAATCGGAATGTTGTGGAGTTGCTTGTAACAGGCAGCTCAAGAGCTGTCACAGTCAGTATTCAGCCGCCGCGTGAGAATCAAGGCAGTCACGGTAAGAACCTTCGCTTCTGCTGGAAACCTTTTCTTGTTACTCTCTATGAGCTTGGAGCTGTTGACTGTCGTCGTGCACGCCTCGGGAACCAGTAAAGAAATTGTATTCTGCCTAGCTTCCTGGCACTGAGGCCTGTTCGGATATCATCCTATTGGCTGCCTTCTCGACTACAGATTAACCTCTTGAGCTTCGATTCTTGTCTACTTGTCGTGCAGCAGTGAGTGAATGAGGCATCCAATGGAAAGGCTTCCCAGCTGCAAGTGTCCCTCAGCCTTGCAAACACATACCCATGGCGACTTGGTGTCAACCCACCCCTCGCGTACTTGAGTTTACGGAACCAGTACGACTGTAGAAACCATTTTATGGTCAGCATTGGATCGTACTACTCACGTTCTCACTCTTTCGTGATCAGCCCCTCACTTCGCCTACTAAAGCGGTCACTTGCACTGGGCCTCTCAGACTAGGAAGCAATGTCCAACATGGCTACCTCAACTCCGGAAGAGCCCCAGTCGGACACGCCATCCCAATACCATCACTATGTGCCACGATTTCTATTAAGAAATTACGCTGTTCACAAAGATGGCTTCAAGCCATCAATAAAGAAGAGTGGCAAAGGCAAATCACCCCAACCCCAAAAGCTGAATCTCCTGGATTTGGAATCAGGCGAACTCAAGCAGGCTTGGCTAAGCAAGAATTTCGGTCTTCAAGATATGTACCGTGACTTCGACAAAGCGAACCCGGATCAGCACAAGCTTGAAAAGCAATTCAGCAATCTCGAGGAGAAAGCCAGTCAGATACTTCGCACAGTCAGAGCAAGGTTTGAGGCAGGTAAGCCAGAGATACAGCTATCCAGAGAAGAGAAAGGGAAATTAAGGAAGTTTCTCTTCATAATGCTATATCGCAACCGAACATTTCATTCACGGTTCAACAAAAGCAAGGAAGAGTACGATGCGGATGATCGTGAATTGATGCTTCGATATATGGAAGAGAAAGGCTTCAGTCACCCCCGAGACGTCTGGTTTGCCAACATCAGTGCCTTCCTGAATGCCGAAATCGATATCAATAACTACGATCTGGTAGATTCCGAGGGTAACTCGAGCAAGATCATGGCCCTGAAAACAAAGCTTGAAAGCCAGGCCTATCCAATGGACGCAATGTGGTTTTGGAAGAATCTCCAGGCGTCTTTTCTAAGCTTCTGCACCCCAAGCGCAGATGATGATGAGTTTCTGATGACCCAAAACGCATACAGCGTTTTTGAGGGGCCAAATAATATCACGTATATGGATTACCATCTTTTCGCGCCGATCACGCCAAGACTCATGATGGTATCTCGGTCCAACGTGCTCCAACAGCCGTCCAGCCCGGAAGATCGATCAGTCCTCGAAACCGTCTCGCGTGGGTTCAAGTTGATGCAGGGTGCAGGGTCATGTCTGGAAGATCTACCCGTTTCCGAGCCAGAGAATAATTATTCGACATGGTCTAACGGTAAACAAGTCCTCTCCCCAACCAAAGTATCCTCCGATAAGCATGTCTTCTATTTCAAGTTCTTTAAACTTCCTTCGAAACATGTCCAGTGCATCAATACGGTGTTACTTAAGGAGGCCATCAAGACGGATACAATTGCGTACCATTCTCGAGTTGGGCTTCTACGCGCGCTCGAAGCCTACTTGAGGGGGGATACTCCGGGTTTCAGAGCCCCCTTTTTCGGACAACTCCGCTCGGCAGCAGCGGAGGCTCGGGTAGGGTGGCAGGACCTGCGCTTGATCTACCTGCAGATGCTGGAGCGAGTGGCACAAAGTATGGGCAGTCAGCTACCCACAAGGTATACCTAAGATCTTGTTGTACGCATTGCCAGAATCTACAAGTAGTCATGTATCCCGAAGGATGCAATCATTGAGGAAGAATTGGTTGTCATTTAGTTATCTCAGAAATGATATCCGCCACGAACGTTGTACTAAGTGATGATAGCCCGTAATTGAAATTATATCCGAAAATCGCTACATGGCTAAGTTGTGTCCTCTACCAAAGCATGGGATCACAAGAACGGCGCGCGATGAGATCTCTGTCACGAACATAATCAGTGACGAATAAGCAAAGATCGATTCAATGACCCTATTCCGAAGTGTCGTCCGGTCGTATCGGTAGCCTCCTCGCAAAGATATTCCTTTTCTCGGAGCTCATTCATAACATCGATAATGAACTTTCCATTTGGCTTCAGCAAACCCTCCTTCAACCAGTCCAAGATCGTTCCGTCCCTGACACCCTCCACCCAAAGCTGGCTGAGGCCTTTAGGGACTTCAAATTTGGCAATGATAGACTTCGTACGCCTCGTCTGCATGATATCAGCTTCGGCCTATAGGGGCATATCGAGATGGAGAGAAGGCAGCTGGTGAGATGCGCCAAGACCATCGTCTCCATGATGCAGATATCGACAGTCCAGTCATAGTTGTTCGACCAACGCATGGAACCACTGTGTTTCTCGCTGCCCAACCAGTAAATTTAAAGGTCTGGGATAAGCTATTGCCACAAGCCTCAGGCGGGTATTTTGACTTGGTTGAACGAAGACGCATACCTTCCTTATCCTGATATCACTCGCCTACATTTGGGGCTGGCTGATCCTCCATTGCGCCGGCCGCCCGAGGTGCAGCTCGACTGCATCCGGCGTTGTGAGGAGAAGACGACTCCCTTGACTGTCCCATTCCTAGCATATCGTTGGCTACTCGCGAGCACAATCGATTGGAGGCCGGACAATTGCCATACCTTGATGATGAATAGCGTTCCGAACAATGCGGAGACATCAATGAACATATATTAATCAATTGGGAAGTGACTGGAACGCTTGAGAAGAAAATAGCCGTAGCTGTAATACGCAACAGTATAAAGTTCATGGCCAATATCCTTACGCTCCGCTATTATGAAATACCCGTTGCTCCCTATCGCTCCAAGGCCCGATTACGCTCGGGCTCAGGCTCGTAAATTTGTTCGTTCACGCCAGCCGACGATGGGATACACTGATGTTCAACGTCTTAGGACTATACAGCTTCTCTATTGCAGCGATGTAGTTAGCAGCACCAAGAGATATACGTCAGCAACGATAGTCATAACGATACTGATATATACTTTCGGTATGACTAGGGGTTTACTGAGATGTATGTGCAGACCGTTCTAAAACCCAGCTGGCTCTGGGGAGATGGGGAGGGCTGGTTCATCGAGACCTTCCACGCAGGCATCGGTCCAGATTCTAGGAGTAAACTTGTCCACAATGGCTTTGAAGGCTTGCTATCAAAAGTCAGTTACCGTGCGCCAGCCAGAAGATTGAGTTATAAATACCAGAGTGCAAAACGTTTCGTCTCCTTCCAAATGGTTTCCTGGCAGTTTGCATCCAGGTATTGTCACAGGTTGATCATTGTACCGCAACCTTACATAATGCCCCTGCAACTTTGCTTTCTCTTCTGCTGTAAGCTCTTGTGTGGGCTTTCGCATCATGAGCGAAGCTGTTTTTGTTATCTTTCTCGAGGAGCCCAAGAAAGACTGCCTCGGCGCAGGCTCGGTAGGGAATGCGTTTTCAGTCTTTATCGACTCATCTTTGAAGAGCTCCACAGCAATATGGCTCGTGTAGGGAGGCCACTTCTCTCCTTCGAAAGCGCCGAGACTTGACAGTACAGCCGCCAGTGTAGTATCGTGACAGCCACTCATTGCGAACTTGATACCACTTTCGCCTCCTCTACCTTTCTCTAGGTCGCCGTCCACACCCGCAACTTCCAGCAGTCCATCGTTGCCGCTTCCCTCGGCACTGCCGACCATCCGAGTGACAATGTCGCCAACCAAGGCACCTATGCCTAGCTTCCGATATTCTTGGCTTTCCTTGTAGCCGGAGAACCATTCCTCGGTACCGATCTTGTCGATAATCTCGCGTCCTTTCTGATCATAGAAAGCAGACGGAAGACGCGTTTTCGGTCCATGAGCAAGCGTTGAATTTACCGTGTCCATAATGCCTGACAGTCGAGGATGCGAGTCTACAGCGACACGTTGGCCTTCAGGCATCCACTTCGATATCAAGGAATTGAGATATTCCATATCTTTGCTGTCGTTCCCTTGGATATGTGTAAGTAATGGCCCGAGTGGGCGAGAGGGCAATCGACTACATACACCTGTCGGCGGTTCGTTGCGCAAAAGCCCGACCCAGCTGACTAAATCTTCTACAGTTGCCCTCATTTGGGAACAGGGTCTCGTCCGCCGCAGCTCGCGTGATAATGGTAGGAGGAGGAAACGAAGCAGTCCGGGCAGAAGATGGATACATGCCGACGAAGCTCTGCTGTACCGAGTCTAGAGCCCGCGGCATTGGTGTAGCCCGCAGATATATCATATCCGCATCGCTGATGATTCGAGGCATGAAGCTAAGCTGGTCAACGTAGAGATGACGGAGTCTTTCTCCCAAAGCAAGAGTTGTCTCGCGGCCTTTGTCTGTCAATTCACCCAACTGGCTGAAATGTCTTAGCAACGGAAGGGGTTACTTAAGCAGTGACCATATTCTTCCTACCAAACTGTATCAACGGCACCCTCTGGTCCTGCAGCTAAAACAGGCCGGTCATCGTCGCCGAAAGTCTCCATGCGGCGGCGCCACTGGAGATCATTCCAGGTCGACCAGTCGGTCTTTGTCATGACAACGCTCGAGAACCGCTTAGCAGCATTACAGTACGGCCAGTCTAACGCGATAAATCAGGACGAAGCAACCCAAACAAAGAGAAGATATTGTTTACACGGGGCAAGACCAGCCTAAGGGATAGAGAATAAGCCTGAAGACAACGAAAGTTTACAGACAGACGATCACGGCTTACATTCTGAAATCGAGCCGAAACTGGACTTCGTTCCCCTAGCAGTAAATTCAGCCTTATCAACTAACCTCCACGCCCAGAAAATGGGGTGTCACCATGGCGCAAGAGCTACAGCGAAAGTATCACAGTCAGTACAGAAGCCTCAGGCAGAGGGTGATCGCAGGCAAGCACGTCGTGAAGTACATTCGTTTTGAGAAGGTAGTTGAAAAACGATGTTCAGATAGGAAGGAGACGTGCAAGATGTTCAGTAGACATACTATCTGTACCAGCTGCAGTTTGAGAGTGGCAGGGTATAATCTGCGCAGCTCCTCGTCCGAGTAGGCCCCTCGAGGGACCAATGTAGTCATAATTACTACAGGAATGCAATATCTGCCAGTGCTATATTAAATTACCGAATGTAAATCATCACGACCGAATATTCGCCACATCGACGATCGAAATGGCATCTCAGCTTCGTTGCAGCTTGCCGGCGATAGAGTGGCAAAAGAGCGCTAGCGTGATTGCCGCCAAGGGGCGCTAGCGGCTAACCGCGCTAATCGTCCAGATGGGGTGAGTCTGCGCAAATCGTTGAACCAAGCTCCTTGCCTATGACAGCACCCTACATCTGTGTGCGATGTCGCTATCGAGTCATTCGACTAGCTCAGCAGACACGAGATCGGGGGTTTGTCTCGCTGAGCCGGTCTAGCAGCCAGCCTGAGTCTCGACAACCAGACAATGCCATCCCGAGGTCAGCGGCCGCGCAACATGGCACTGACGCCCGCACCAAAACTCAGCAGCGAAGAAACGCTATCAAGCGGACCACCATCGAAGCTGGCCGTGCCACTCCAGGAATGGACTCGGTTCTGGAAAAGCTCTTCACCTCTAGTCAGAAGACGCAGAGCGCTCCGACCAAGACACGGTACTCAGGCACTATTATCCCACAAGCGGAACCGAGACTTGACTCGCCGAAACCTCCAGACCTGGATGGTATTGCGAGGCTGAGCAAGCAGTTCTACGAGGATAAAATGCCTTTACGGGATGTATGGAGGAATTGTGAGAGGCTCCTCTTGAGGACGGGAAACAATGTCAGGATGGACCGAATACCCCGACAGGCAGACGACCTTTTTAGGGACATCCTTCTGGCAATCAACCGGCATTATTTCCTGTCTGATGACAACCAAGGCTTTCCACAGCCTCATCAGGCAATCAACTTCTACGGGGGAAGGGCCATTATGCGTTATTGGTGGAACGATGTGCTTTGGTTCCAGCTTGCTGAGCTCTTGAACATACTCCAAGCTTTCGATGCGCCACAGCTACCTCGCGATGACCTCGCTTCTAGAAAGAAAGCAGTGCTATTCATGCAGGAAATCATGTATGTGTGGACGGAGTTCACGTGCCGGTACGGCCCGCCCGCTCAGCAAGAAGTTGACCTGAACGAAGCAGCGTTACCTCCAGTCTCTAATCACGCTTGGTTCCTGGCACTACTCCCGAAACACCGCCGGTTTCGTGTCGATGACAGGATCTTGGCGGCTTGCAAGCTTACCCATCAAATTCTGAAGGAGCTTATCGACGTCAGAAGATTCGCCATCCCCATGACACATCACGGTCAAGCTTTGGTCAAGCTCCTTGACAGACTGGTCGAAGGTCGCACGTTCTCCCTTGTCGCAGCTGAGAAGTCTTTGACACAGGAAGGTGTCCAGAGGGAAACCATTGATCGTTGGTTGCGATATTCGAACGGATGGGGGGAGAAACCTATCGTCTATGAGAGCACTTCGCTACCCTCTGAGATTACAGCTTCATCGTCTCACATGCCGCCTGTCCGGTCGACGTCAATCTGTGATGACGATACATTCATTGCTAGCCTCGAGCTACAAGAGAAGCACCCTTCAAAATCGATTCAAGCCATCGAATGTTCATTAGAGAATGACCATGAAAGGTCGTGCGACAAAGCAAGCAGACATCGTGCAGCTACTACAATCATTAAAGACCTGGAGCGAGCAGTAGAACGCTTAGATGTTGCTCGAGTCGCCGGCATTTGGCAAGAATACCAACGGACACTTGCAGCTCAAGAAGTTGAACCGCGGAGTCGCGAGGAGATCTTTATACGTTTCTTGACTTCCTTCATCGCCCTTTCACGTCAAGAACAAGCGGTACACGTTTGGAACGATATGCTACAATGTGGAGTCACGCCGAACCAAAGACACTGGAATGCCATGCTCCACGGCGCTTCTAAAGCAAGGGACGTCGCTTCGCTCGACGAAATTTGGAGCGGTATGCTAGCAACAGGGATCGAACCAGATTTGGTATCATGGACGACCTACATCAACGGACTGATCATGTGCAAGAAACATCTACGAGGTTTGCAGGCCCTCAATGACCTCGGGCGAATTTGGAAGAAAACCACCAAAGACCAAAAAGCAACGAGCTTTCCCCAGGATAGGTCCGCGACGGAGATTCATTCGACATTGCCAAAACACGACGCCACTAAACCATCACTAGCCCCAGTACAAGCTGCTGTCGGCGCGCTGCTGAGGGTTGGAAAAGAGGGACTCTGCTGGCCGCTATTAGAATGGGCCGAAAGCTTTTCTATACCACTGACAACCGGATTCTTTAATGTCATCCTCCGATACGCCGTTCGTCAAGGCGATGCTCCATTAATTAACCGCACCTTCAGTCTCATGGACGCCAACAATTGCTCCGCAGACGAACAGACCTACACCATTCTACTCAATGGTCACATGTCCAACATCAACAGCACCTTCCCCGACCTCTCCCCAGAAGAACAAGAACTCTCCGTTCTCCGTATCCTCGACGACATGACCGCCAAGAATGTTTCCATCGACCAACGCACATACAGTACCATCCTCTACGGTCTGCTCAACCCCAAAAACGAAAAGCGTAATGATCAAGCCGCGCGGGCCGTACTCGACCACATGAAAAAACATGACGTTAAACCCTCACATTACATCTACTCCATTCTTGCGTCCCACTACTTCTCCCTCTCCCCGCCGGACCTTCAAGCCGTCGAAAATCTCTGGAAACGCATTAAGATCGAACGGCCGATCCTCGATCGCGAATTCTATGAAAGACTGGTCGAGGGCTATGCGGCTGCGAGGTTGGTGGAGCGGATGTTGTATTTTCTGAGACGCATACCACATGAGGGGAAGAGTCCTACGTGGAATTGTCTATCGGTGGTGTTGAATACATTGGTTCAAGTCGGGGAGTGGGGTCTTGTGAAGGAGTTGATAACGGATGTGAAGGATCGAAGAAGTGGGTTGAGGAGATTTGCTGATGAGAGCTGGAAGGGCGGAAGAGCTGAGGAGGAATTTTGGGTCACTGTCGATAACGTTAAGCATAGGATTGAGGAGCTAGGCTAGAAGTTGTGTTGCTGTATTGAATTTTCATGTATATCGTGAACACCTACTCGTCGGGAGCGGTGTCGTCCCCTTCCATATCTTCCTGATCCTCTTCCTCCTCACCACCACCCACATCCTCATCCAACCCCTCAAACCCACCCAAAACCTCCCCAGCCCCCTCAACCCCCTCCTCCACCGCATACCCAGGCGCAACCTCCGATCCCTCCCCAAGTTTACATCCCTTCCCAACTTTACTCCTCCATCCCACCACGCACCCCGTCAGCTGACATTTCTCTCCAATCTCAACATCATCCATAATGACACATCTCGTCAACTTGACATTCTGGCCAATGACGCAATTGGAGCCAACGACGCTGTTTTTGATGGTTGTGAATTGATTGATGGTGGTGTTTGCGCCGATGAGGACGTCTGTTGGGGAGATGGTTGTGCGTGCCGCTATTGTGGCTGTGGGGTGGATTTTTTGTTTTGTGGCGAGAGGGGAAGGGGAGTCTGTGGGTAGGGAAGCGAGGTGCAGGGAGAGGGAGAGGAGGAGGGGGGTTGTGTCGACTCGGCAGACGATGGTTTTTTGTGATGGTGAGGAGGAATTGGGGTGGAGATAGCAGAGGAATGGTGGGACTGCTGTTCTTGGTTTTGTGGGTTTAGTATTGGTAGGGGATGACGGAGAGGGCGAGGGAGTTGAAGGGGGGGTAAGTAGATTTGAGATGTGTGTTGTGCTCAAGGAGGCGATGTCGACGTCTTGATCGATGTCGTTATAGAGTTGGTCGGCTTCCGAGTTTCCTTTGACACGAGATGAGGGGTTGAGGATGTGATCCAGACCAAGTTTCGGTACCAATCCATCTTGCCATGTGGCTTTGGCCCACCACCCTACTACGTCTTCACTGATGCTGTCGAACTTAGGGTTCTGATTGATGAAGTCCAGGGTCCAGTAGGGAAAGAGATAGATATGTGCATCCCGTGTCGTTGTGAGTATGCGTATTTTTCCATGTTTGCGGAGAAGACCGTGTCGGATTGGAAAGGATTTTTTGGATTCGGTGATGTCGTTCAAGGTGTCTGTGGTGGAGGAGGAGACGACTTCCGAGAGATTAGGCCCCAGGGAGTTGGAAGAGGAAGGGACTGTAGGTTGAGAAAGCTGTGCTGTCGTGAGAAAGTTCGTTTCTTCGCCCGTCACTACAAGTCCGCTTTTGGTGGGATACCACACACCAAGACCACCTGCTGCAGCGGAGCTACCGATCACGCCGGCAGCGTGGACCATCCAGGTTTCGAGAAGGCTTTCACCTGGCAGATCGCAAATGAGGTCACAGGGGAGGATGAGGAAGTGGCCGGTGATGATGGATTGGACTTCGGGTAGGCGGAGGATTTCGGCGGTGGCGGTGTTTTGAGAGAGGACTGACGGGGCGAGTACGTCTGCTCGGGGAAGTTCCGGGGAGGTGAGATGGGGGTTTCGAGAGAGGGCGTCTTCGATAGCTTTGCAAGATGACGGCGGGGTGATCAGGGTGATTCCTTTGGTGTGAGGTCAGGAAGCCGATGTCCCCAGAGATCGAACTGAACGACAATGACAATTTGACAAAGGCATGGAAGATGAATATGTTTCTTGAAGCACGAAACTCAACGAGTGAGACCATGGGCACAATTGCAGGAAACATATGATTAGGGCTAATTGCATGGCATAGAAGCCCAATGGTCAGAACAACATTTGGGACCTACTTGTTATATTTGCGCGGCGGCACCAGTCGAGGGGATACCATATCATGGGCCTGTTGGCTATGGGAATCAGAGCTTTGGGGAAATCTTCAGGGGTTGAAGTAAATGTATTGAAGGAAACCCCAGGCCCACAAAGAATGAGAGCCTGGAAATCATGGGCGAGGGACGTTTGAGCTGGCATAGCTGAGGCTTTCCCTGATCTAGGTCGAGGTGATAGTGATCTTTACTTCCCTGCTGTGGTAACAGTTAGTCTGAGGTACAGGAAGACGTATATGGATCCGACCTCAGATATCATGAGTACATTCAGCTATCAAATTACGATTTGACTCTTGAGCAGTCGATGCATGGTATGTATTATCTGGACATCTGGGCAGGGAAAGATACGCGAGCGTTCCATATTGTTTTTCGAACTTGAAGACTGATGTGTAAGTTGCGAGTCAGTGGAGAATCAATCAGTCAGCCCTACAACTTTATCGAGTCATGGATCCCGCTTCGGCTTCGACCTTTTTGCAGCCCAGCCATCATCGGCAACAGCGTTCGACACTTCCGCCTCTTCGTTAATATTTTCGTGTTGTCGAGACCTAAGCATTGGATTCGGAAAATTTCCAATCCAATGTCGTATTCCTATGATCGATACGAAAGATCAAGACGAACAACATCCGGCGCGTCGCGACGAAGTGCCCTTGGCTACTGGATTCCCCTAGCAGTAACCGTCACTGTCGCCACCGCCGGTCTGGCTGCTTGGATATGGAGTGAACGCAAAGACCACGACGATGATGACTACTATGATGATCGAAAAGGCAATGCCCGTCCTCCACCAGACTACCGAGACCCTGGCCCCGGAGGTGTGCCCTATCAACCGGGCACTGCTGGACCTCAGATGCAAGATGACAGCTTCGTCGGTCGAGTACAAGGCGCTATCAGGAGAACACCGAGTCCACAGCAGATCTTCGATGGCGCTAGCCGGAGAGTGGTCGCTGGTGTGACCGCCGCGGGCGCTGCTGTTGGTGGTGCTCTGTCCGCCATCAAGGAGGAGGACAGGCGAGACTTCGAAGATCACTCGCGATGGTCCGAAGAAGCAGAGACAAGAGCAATTACTGCCACAGCATCTGCGCCACACGATCCACGAGCTATCCAGGCAGGCTTGTCTGCAGGCAAATCCGAACCATCAGCAGCCAAGGGGGGCAAGAAGCGCAAGACGGTCGCGGTCGTAGTATCTGCGGACATTGGTCACCACGATCCAGGCGAAGAAGTATCATATATCCAAGAGCATGCGGTACGGTTCCTGTAACCGCTCCAGCGATTCCATGCGACTAACCAGACAATCGCTATAGTCAATCCTCTCCCACCTCCCCGCTCACATCGACGCCGACACGCGCGTCTTTGTCCTCATCTACGCTCCGGGTCTTCAGCAACATCCCCTCTCAACTAACCAGAGTCAGCCGAGTGGCTCCATGGCTTCCTCATATTCCAACATTGGCGCTGAAGAAGCGCACGAAGCGGACAAGCCCCTCTCCTCGATCGAACCACAGGAGAGGTCGTCATCGCGATCAAAGATGTTCGATTCCCTGTACCGAGAGGCGCAGGCGATGGTGGACAACGATACGATGATCATGCCTTTCACAACCTCTACCGGCCATGTCCACCTATTACGCCACCTAGCCCCGGAGATCGTCTACCTTCAGGAGAGTTTGTCTGGGCCTGGAGGAGACGCTCTTTCCCAAATATCGAACTGGGTAGGACGAATAGTTCTTGTAGTCGGTGACGAGAGTGGACACGGAGGTCTGGTTGACAGTGAAGACGAGCGCGGGCATCCTAATCATGAGGCCCGCGACAGGTGGTGGCAGGACGACCCAAGGATTGGGCTGGGCAAAGGCGTTGAGGTCGTTGATGGGTTAAGACTTGGAGACGACTGGCGCAGGAGGGTACGAGGTCATGATTGAGCTACTCTGGTATACCAACATCTTGGGAGTTTGTTTTCTGATGGAGTTCCGCCGCCAGGCTTACATCGCTATGTATCACTGCTTTCAGTTATGCAACATGTAAAACATCCCAGGACCCGGGGTCTCGACGAGATACTTCGAAATCCAGTTTGGAGAAAGGATGTTGAGTTCGGTACCGTAGTTCAGATGAGAGTATTGGCCAATGTGAGGCCCAACGCTAAGCCCTACGAGGTAGACCACTTGACTTCAATCCTCATTGTGCTGGTATTTCAGCATAACCTCCGCCCCAAGTACTCAACGGAAACCTGTCCATTCACTAATTTAACACCTTGGTAGGCTATCGCGACTCGCAGTACTTGCACCCGGTTTAGGATGACACTCATAACCACTTGAGACGTCCGCAGTGGCACCTACATGTCAGTGCAGGATCCGCCCACGGCAAGTCCTCCGGGCCTTCTTTGTTTCGCATGAGCAACCCCAAGTCATCGAGCGATGCAACACACGACCACTTCATTGACGTAGAACCCCGGAAGCTATCGGGCAAGATGGCCACGGTCATCGCAAATAAACCTGCCCCACCACACCAGAAGATGAAACGCCCTCCGTCAGCTGTCCCAACGAATGCCAATGGCGTCAAGACCTCCCAATCTCCATCTCCTTCACTCGCACATAAACGACTGCCTTCAACTATCAAACATCCAGCTGCTGCAAGTGGAGTAGGCGTGAACGGATCGAATGGTCCAGTCAACGGCGCCGCTCGGCTGAACAACCGGCGAAGAGATTCACAGAAACCCGGAGATATTCAACCGCGATCCAGCAGACCCAGTAAAGGTGGGCAAGGGGAAAACAGTTCTGACAAGCGGAAAAAATTGGCTGAACCATACGGTACGCCCCCACGCTTCAGGCTCGGTTTCCGCAGCTAACCATCCTCCCCAGTGAACATGACAACCTATATCCTCAAGAAATTCAAGAACAAACAGCCCTCCCTCATCATACACCTCCATCCAACTCATTTCCGCTTTGATCAGCAGGATGGCAGCTTCTCCTACAATTCTCCCATGAAATTTCTGCTGGAACACCTCAGGTCACAGACTATACCTCATGATATGATCGAGGAACTGAACGCTGCTGCAGTCAAGTACTACGAAGGTATGATTGTAGTCGGGCATGATGAATATAGCTTACACCAGCCTAGGATGTCTCATCGTGCAAGTGCAAGACCACAGGACCACGGGCTCCAACTCACAACCATCTTCCTCCACAGCAACGAACGACAAGAACGTACCGTTCTCGATCCACAATTACAACGAGCATCTCACACCATCCCCATTCGTCCCGTATCCAAAATCAGCCACCGCAAGTAACCCGTCCCCTAAGATTGAACCCTCCAAGTCCGACGCTGGCAAGACAGAGAAGGAGACATTGCAAGGTGACAGCAAAGCACAGATATGCCCCGCAAAGGGTCCAAGGATCTTCACAACTGTACTGTTCCCAACTCAGCAATCGATAGAGGAAGAACTCTATATTCTCGCTAATACCCCTGATCCACGCTCCAACAATCGCAAACAGTCGCAGGCAAGCGCGTCTAATCGGACCCCCGCTTCCACGACCATGCCACACCCTCCAACACCTCTGTCCGCCGTCCCGCCTACGCCATCAGCGGGCCCGCCTGCCAAAAAGCAGAAAATGCTGCTCAAAGAGAGCGACATGCGAGCTCTGCAGACCAATCTCACGACATCTTCCGCTCATCCATTATATCTAGAACCTGTAGCAAATCTACAGGAAGTTTCTAAGCTAATCCAGTGTCTGACAGACTCCCTTCACAAAGGAAATTTGCCATCGCCTAAGACTCGAAAGCGAACGGTTGCCGAGCTGGAGGCGGATGAAGCCCAGGCTGCATCCGAACAACGATTCATGCTGATTATGGACGAGAGATTGGCAGCATCCGCTGTTGGTGCCAAAGCAGGTGGAGGTGACGGCGAGGCTGGCGCAGCAGTGTTCGAGCCTCGTTTCGAACGTTTCAAGACAATTGAAAGCATCAAGGCGGCCCACCGGGAGAAAGAGCAGCAGATCCAGGAAGCAAGAGCCCAACAACAAGCCCAGATACAAGCAGCCAATAAGATCAAGCAGGAGCAGATTGAGCAGCAGAAGCTATTCATGGAGAAGAGGAACGCCGATGCACACCGAGAGCAGCAGATACGTTCCATGCAGGCTGCCCAGAATGCTCAGAACGCTCAGAACGCTCAGCAACAAAAGACGACCGTGGCAACTCTACAGCATCAGCAGCAGCAGCAGCAGCAGCAGTTGGCCGCGAATCAGAATCTTCACGGACACGGCCCGAACGGAACAGGGATCATGGCTAATCAGCAGAACATCCCAGCAAATTCTCAGCCTCCCCACTCGTCGCCCATCTCTCGCCATATGACTCCTCATAGCAATCCTCGATCGTCGCCAATGGTAGGCCCTGTCCCGCATAGTGTCCCAATGAACGTAACGTCATCCGGTCAGGGGATCACCAGTAGTCCAGCTCGACCACCATCAGCCGCTCAGCACGGACACCCGGCAGGCGGTGTTGCTATGGTTGCTAAGGGTAGTCAGCAACGGCCGCCGAGTAGGATGGGGACTCCATCGATGCCTAATGGCACCCCTAGCATGCAGCATGGAACGCCGGTCATCAAACAGGGAACGCCCACACCTCGAATCAACCAGGGGAGTCCACCTAACGGCATGCCACACACACCCATGTTAAATAGCAGTGGAATTGCAGCTCAGCATATCAACGGCCAGCCAATAACCCCCGAAATGCAAGAACAATACCATCGAGCACATCAAATGCAGGTCCGGCAACAGCAAGCGCGCGCTCTACAACAACATCAACAGCAACAGAACATGGCCAACAGCATGTCACCCAATCATGGCATGGCACCCATGCACATGGCCCCACAAACTCCCAATCTCCAACACCTTGCTGCTCAGAACCAGCAAAACCTCCGCGCCTATCAAGTCCAGCAGTCAGAACATCACCGCCAGATGAATGGTATTGGAGGGCCTAACCAGATGCACATACCGGTTGGAACACCTAATCCTTACGGTCGCCCTATGCCTCCTCAACCCCCTCACCCTTCTGCCCCAGTGGGTAACTCTCCAACTCAACAGCAACAACTGCGCGCCCAGCAGTCACAACAAGCGGCCCGCATGCAGATGGCCTTACAACAGAGCGTCTTCCAAGACTGCATGAAGCCACTGATGCAGCGATATGGATCTCAAGCGGCTGTCCCACCCGAGTTTGTGCACGAGGCGAGGCAGAAAGCAACTATGATGGCGAAGAATCACATGGTTCAAAAGCACAATCAGCTGAGGCAGACACAACAAGCGCAGATGATGGCGGCGCAGAGGGCGGGGGCCATGGCAGGAGGCGGAGGTATGAACGGTATGAACGGCATGAACGGCATGAACGGGATGAACGGCATGGCTGCTATGAACGGCATGGGAGGTATGAACGGGATGGGGGGTATGGGAGGTATGCATCAGATGCAATGACAAAGGATGGACTGGTCCGACGACGAAGCAAGAACACAGAACAGGCGTATCTGGTCGGCTGGCATCTTGGATTCGAGGACAACCATGGTAATGTACTCTGATGATCTCAATGGTGGATAAGTCGAATATGGAGTTTTGATGGCCGGATACCCAGTGTGGCAGGTATGATTCTGTCTTTGATACCACCGTCTATCTGCTGTCGGTAAGCACGACCGGCGTAGAGGTAGATTGTACCAAGTTGTATTTTATGCGTGTGTCTGTGTTTCCAAATCGAATTTCTCGTTTCTCTCTCCTATCCTGGCGATGCTATTTGATACGTCTGTAAACGAGGCCTCGATTGCCTCCTATATCATTCGAAGGCGTCAAGAAGGCAGCCATAATGATCTCACCCTGCAGCCTCATCAGTTTCCTAGCCGAGTAAGCCTCCTTCCCTTCGACCGTTCTTGCTCCGAGCCAACTCTGGTGTCCCTCCACTTTGACTTTACCACGATACCCCAATAGTAAGATTTCAATCAACAGCATCGCCTCAACCAGATATGCCTGTGCTCCATTTCGGCGGCGGGACCATCGGAGCAGGCGCATTCTCAACATACATCGGAAGAAGTGAGCAACCTCCTTGATAAGCTCCAAAAATGCGATGTCCATCACATCGACACTGCCGGCGTCTACCCCATGTCAGCACCTGGCGGGTCGGAAACGCTTCTTGGAGCAGCAGACGCTGCTGGGAGGGGTTTTGTCATGGACACGAAAATCCTGGCGACTGGGCCAGGGCCTGGGCAGGGCTCGCTGGCAAAGGAAGCTATCGCTCAATCGCTTGCTACGAGTCTAAATAGGCTTCAAGTGGGCAAGGTTCGTGAGAATATTATTCGAGCTACCC